>CM051270.1:27677967-27862706 GCA_027921565.1 Artemia sinica | reverse complement strand
ATCTACCAGGCGTAAAACTACCACAAGTCAGCATCGATAAATGAAATAAATGAAACCCAAAACGAATAGAAATTATAATAAATAACTGAGTCAAACTCAAAACGAGCAGAAATTAACATGAGCAGAGCTCAAAATCCTTATGCCCTCACAAGATCAGAACATAATTTGCAATTTACCGAAAAAACTTCAAATGAATGTGCATTGTCAATTTAATATACATATACTGGTATTAATTAATCAAAATGTTAATAATATTTGATTTATTAAGGTTATAAAAGTAAAAACATTTAAATTTTTTCCAGTAAAGTGCAAATTATGTTCTATAGAATTATGTGCAAATAGAGTTAATTGTAGTAGTCTTAGCTTTAGCAGCTGTAGTAGTTGTAGGAGTAGAAGTAGTAGTATTATGATGCAAATATTGTCTTTTGGTTAGTACAACATCCCCCACAACAAGCGTTGTAAGTTTTAATTTCACATACGAAACTGTTCCTAAGATATTGATGATATGACCTTTTGACAACCTGCCTACGGATGGCAGGTTGTCATCTGTACAACATAAATTTTCAGAAATATTCTCTGAAAATTTCACTTTCATACCCTTAGGCATAGTTGTGATAGTAGTCACAGCAGTAGTATAACTACTTAACTTAATACAATTAGCCACTGCTATGATATTGTTGATTTGCTCTTTTTCAACCTGTATTGTTGTATACTTTTTGAAACTTTCATCTTAATGCCCTTAACCTTACAATTAGTTGCGATAGAAGTAGTAATTGGAGCAATGGTAATAGTTGTAGTAGAAGTAGTAAATGTTGCAGTAGCAGTAGTATTATTAGTAGTGTGTGCACATATTGTCTTTTGGTCAATTGATCATCCCCTTTAAGTATTCTCTGTGAGTTCCAACTTAATGCACAAACCAATTCTTAAGATACGCTATTTTGACAATCTAAATGCACATAGTCTCTTTTGTTAGTTCGAATTTGCCATTAAAATTCTCTCAAATTTTACCTTCATAGACTTAGCCTTCATAGTACTAAATATCTCAGTAGTTGCGGTGGTAGTAAAAGTAGTTACAGTGTTAGTGTTGTATTAGCAGTAGTAGCATCAATAGTTTTAGCGGTAGCAGCATGTGCATATTGCCTTTTGGTCAGTTGAACATCGCTTTCATGATACTCCGGAAGTTTTACCTTGACACGTTAAGCCGTTCCGAAAATATTGTTGACATACGCTTTTGACATCCTTTTGACGCCCTTTTCACCCTAATATTCTAAAATTTACAAGTTGTTGTAATTGAAGCAGCAGTTGGAGTAGTTTAGTAGCAGTAATAGCATAAGGAAAAGTAGCAGTGGTATTAGCGTTAGTAGTGACAATCATATATTACCTTTTTGTCAACTGATTTTCCCCTTTAAGTATTCTCCGAAAGATTCAGCTTAATACCTAAATAAATTCTTGAGATACACCCTTTTGACAATCTACATGCGCATAGTGGTTTTGATTTAGTTCAAATTCCTCCTCAATATTCTGTCAAATTTTCACCTTCATACGTGTAGCCTTAATTGTACTAGTATCATTGTAGTAGTAGCATTAGTAGGAACAGTAGTAGCAGTAATAGTGTATAAATATTAGTAGTAGCAGCAGTATTAATAATAGTAGTAACAGTTACATTTTGCCTTTTGGTCAACTGAACATCCCACTCATGATTGTAGCGATAAAAGAAATGACTGAGACAATTGTGGTAATCAAGATTGACCGCGTCAAATGTAATACTATGCTTTAAGGCCGTGAACTTACACCTTATAAGTTCTCCGATAGCGCCACTTATAGCGCTAAGTACTGTGCCATATGTAATATTATGATTTAAAGCGGTGTACCAATCGCGCCAGATCTTCCGGGGTGATTTTTCTTAGGCTACTTAATAGGCTAGGCAAGCTATAAGAATAATGAGAAAATTAAGTTTATGATCGCGCCTCAGCAATGGGGAGTAAAGTAAATTTATGACCGCGCCACCCTCAATCATTTAGAGAAAATAAAATATGTAATTATATAAATGTATGTAGAAATCAGATTCCTGGGGAGCGCTACCTTGGAAGTGTGCGAACTAGCTACCTGTCGTGCGACTAGATACAGACATATAAAATATAATAAACACAAATAGAAAAGCAATAGTTTTATTATAACTTACATACTTAGGTGTACAGCAATGCTCACTTCAATTGACGACATTTAGGAGCAGAGATAATAACAATGACTGAATTGCAAAGCTTGAACGCCGAAATAATTCTGCCCTTAATGATCCTGAATCTGATTTACGAATACCCAAAAAAGCACTTTTACAACATTATAAAACTTAGTTTTTGTCCTGCGCTCTAGTTGACGACTCACAATTGGCCCAAGTCCTGAGACGGGCCAAACCCTCCGTCCAATAATCTGTCTTAAATATTTTTGATGATTTAAACGTTCACACACTCTTATAACTTAAGACTTCCTGCGAAAACATTGTATTTTGTAGTTTTTTTTATTACCACTCTTCTCGGTGAAATTCAAAACTGGATAGCGGCGTTCTTTGTCTGAGGCTAAAATGCAATTCTTCTTTTTGCTGATTAAGAACTTTTCTTTTTTTGAAACTAGATTTAAACTTAATTAGAGGAAGTCGAAATTATCTTTAGAAAGAAGGAACTTTATTTTTGTATTTTAAATATATCACATTTTACTCACGGTACATATTACCCTTCCCATTATTTAATGACGTCCCGTCATTAGGACTTGCTTGCCTTTGGGCTTTTGAAATGTTCGCAATTTATTACCTATTTGTTCTACATAATTTTGATTGATATTGTATTATTTCATATTTATATTTTGGCTTTCTCAGGAGTGCTAAAAATTTTCTCTATTACTTTTCTTATTTTATTCTACATCCCTATCTAATATTCATCTACCGGACTAAGATTATTCATGGTTCTAGCCTAGCTACTATACTAAAGATTTTTTTTTCTACAACTAACATTGATTACTTTTACATTTCCAACAAGGTTGGGGATATTTTACCTTTACATAAGATTTTTTTTTGGAATTCACCTTTTACAAGGTTTTTTTTTATTTTGCTGTCTATAGGGCACACTGCTTTCTATCTACGCTACATTAAATGAATAGCTCGACAACGCTACACATAAATCTATCTGGACATCTAACACTACATACAAGAACGATTTAAACACACAATATTGGCTATACCATGTTCACTGGTAACATTAAAACACTTTCACTGGGGATATTTGCTACGCAACGTTAATGATAGGATATTGGAATTTTTGAGTTATCAAAGTTATTAAGAAGTAACATTTGTAAGTTCACACCTATTTCATCACCTTCGAGTCTTTTTAGCGTACTCAATCCTTCTGTTGTAAATTATTGTCCTTCAATCTTTTCGTCTTGGCAAAATTTTTTAAAGCACTTACGATATGGTTTCTTCATGGAACAGTTCAAGCACGATTGTGTTCACACGACAAGCTTTCTCTAATTGTCAACTGGGAAATGATGCTTCCAACTACAGGTGTGGGAATATGCTATCAGAGTTCATTCTCACCTGTTTTTTGACAGTTCATAGGGTGCCTTATCATTAAGGGTTCGAACACTGGGAGTGCGTTTATTTTCTTCCCAGCATATCATTTTTGGGATATTTTGAGGCATATAGAGAATGTATTCTCGTATAAAATTGTTCATTCGTGCATTTGGGGATCACAGTTCTCTTATAAAAATTGTTAGTTCATGGCTTGCGTCTATTAACCTTTGCGGTGATTCCTAGGTTAATCACGGGGGAATTGAAGTTTGGATTTGGAACAGTTCGACATCAAACTATAGTGACTCCTTCAACATATTGTCTTTAACTTGTGGGAGGGGTATATTGTCACACTGGGGTTAATTTTGGTTTCTGCAATTCAATGGTTGGTTTCCAAGTCCATTTTTCAGAAATTATCTCGTAACATTCATGGAATAAACAGAGATATGAACTTTCCACACAGAGGGGATAGGATGGATTCCGAGAGATGGTCGAAAGGGATTCGACGCGTGAGTCTGTGACACATAAATAATTTTTGGGGTCATCAAATATCATAACTATACGGTCATATGGTATATGGGTCCATAATGATTATCAAAGGCGATATTTATGTACTTATATCTTGTACTGGTCGATGGGGTTCTCAGAATTTATGTGATTATATAGTTCGATAATGCACTGAATACTGAGATTCAAATATAATGTTAGCTGATACGTAATATGGTTCGTGGTCGAGGAAACGACGATCAAAGGTAACTATTGTTTTCGTAGACGAAGCTGGGATGAAAATTGCCTGGAGTGTATGGTGAGTACTCTTCGTTGGTTGAGGTATGATGAAAATAGATGCTACTAGGTTGTATCTGCAGTTGACTACGCATTGTAATGATCGATTTCCAATATGTCGATCCACTTCGTGTAATAAAAGTAACGAGGCAGAATAACACGTTCTTTAAAACAATTAGTCATAATATATAATAAACAATACAATTAGTGCATTTTAGGGTGAAGATTACCCTACAAGACAATATAAAAAGATACACTTATATTACTACATAAAACGACATTATTATCATGTTGGTTTCATATTCGTACAATTCCCATTGGGAAATCTAAAACAGAGATGTCTTCAAATTTGTTTTGAGAAAGGAAACAACGATAAAAGGCTTATTTAATTCTTCAACACTTATTTAATTCTCTCTTTGATTTTAAAACAATCCTTTAACATAGGTTACTCTACATTATTAAGTTTGAGGTCTAATTTTACAACATATTTCATGCCTGCATTGTTCACGCACATCCGTGCTGTTTAAGAAACGCATGTTGCAGCGTCATAGCCACACGGTTTTACGTAAACGACAATTACAATGAGGGAACAAGACATAGCAAGTACGAGTGGAGACCTCTATACCCACTCGTTTTCTAATGTCTTCCCTATATATTGGCTTAGACGTTCTCGTGGGGTTCCGGGTTTAACTTCTGCATTTCAGTCGTTTCCCCGTGTTCTCTTTCTTGGTTTTCGTCTTCTGAGTCTCAGCATTTTTCCATAATTAAAAGTTAATAGGGTTCTTATGGTCAGGGAAATCGCGAATACGAAACACACGGTCAATAGTATGTTCCACCAAAATTGGTTGAGAATAATCCGTATCTATCATCCACATACGTTAATCTCTGGTCTTCATTTGTAAATAAGGGGATCTGGGAGTCTAATGCTTCTCTTATTTTTGTAAGTTTTAGTATCCCTTTATTCTTTTCTATTTTTGGACCATATCGAGTTTTTCATTTCCTCGTTATCTATATTGGGAATAGTGCACGACAGGTTAATTGCCTTGAAATTGATTATTTTGGGATTTATTATCTTTGTTCTCGTGGTAATTAACGGCGTTCGAACAGTTGACTCTTTAGTTACAAGTCGACATCCTTGTTTTATGGTTATCGTACCCACATCTTGTAATAGTAATTCTGTTTTGTAACTTGGGTCTATTCTTTCTGTATTATTGTAACAAGACAAAGTTCCAACAGTTTCTCTTGGAACAGAAAATAACCAAAGATCATTCTAAGGTATGAATATTTCTCGCTTAGTACTTCCTATCACGGCTTCTTTCAGTTGGACTGGATACATCGTACTGGAATGGTACGGGTAGACTTTTTATATTAAGGAAATTATTTGAATTAATTATATGCAGTGTTACTTTTTAATTAGAATTTCTTTTCAGGAATTGATATATATTGGATAAAATTTTTCAACAGCATTTTTATCCATTAAAATTCTTTTTTTGTATTTTTTATGGGTATATTTTAATCTGTCCGGTTTCTTAACCGTTCTACCTGACTGTGTCGTTACTTTTTCTTCTGTTTCTTGCGGTTTTTTCTTTTTAGTTTTTGCTAGCGAAATGAGATCAAATTTTTTGTATTGTTTTTTCAAAAATTCTTGCCCTTCTAATACTGTTTCTTTTGCGTGCTCAGCGGCTGAAGTCGGTTTTGATTTCCCTATTTCTTTAACTACTGTATGGTCTGATTCGCCGTCAGACTCTTCGGAACTGGTTTCCGATGATTTCGCATTAGAACTTTTAGAGGTTGCACCTCGCGTTTTTGAGGTATCACCTCCCCTTCCTTCGTAAATTTCTACTCCTCTGGAAGTAGAAGGTTTATTCTCTAAGTCTTCGCTTTGAGTTTTCAACTCGGGAGATTTGAAAGATTCTTGAGAGCTTTGAGAGAAATCAAGAGTTTTTGCGGGGTTTCTTCACTGTTTAAATGCCATGTCTTTAGGGGGGTGGGGCATTCTTTACACTAGTTTTTCCCTCCATGAAGTCCATTGATTAGGCTTGACCTTGGACACATTTATATCATGATATTGTCTTGCTGGTCATCCTTGGGAGTTTTATTCTTAGACAATGTACTTTGACTCGTTTTTATTGGGAAACTTATGAAATCCATAGCTTCTCGCAGATTTGTTTTAGTTGAATCTTTGGGAGGAGTTTTCTTTACAGTAATACCCGGAGTTTCTACAGCTCTGTTTAATTCCTCCTGTAAAGACAGGGGCCTCTCTATTGGTGCTGCAGGGGAAACAATATCGTCTGGAAATCTTTTTGGGGGGACAAGGGGTCGAAATTCTATCGGGAAAAAATTGGGTTTTTGGAGATATTGTATAATCTAATTCTCCCGCGCTCTCTGATGATGAACTTTTTTAATCTTTTGGCGTTTTTACTCTCTCTGGTAGTAGGAATTTTCCTTTAGGAATAACTAAATTTTTCATATAGCTAAAAATTCTTCAAAGTTTTTCTCATCGCTCTCATCCTCGAAATAGTCTTGCTTGAAATTAAAGGGTTTTAGCTCTGCCTATCTTGATTTAGGGGGCTCATTTTCTGCATATGACGAATCAGTAGAGGAGGGAAGTGATACCCATCTTTCTGGAAATTTGGCTCTTTTTATTCGGCTAACATGCGCCTTGTAAGTTCTTCCACTATCGAGGTTTTCCATTTTAAAAGTATAATCGTTATCGTACTTTTTGACTATTCTGTACGGTCCAGAATATTTGTTGGAAAGTTTCTTGCCTTCCGCTTTTGCCTCGTTCTTTAGGTAGACGCAATCTCCTATTTTAAAAATCTATGCTCCCCTTGACTTTGGGTTGGTTTCTTAGCTCTTGGTTAATTTTACATTTTTCCAGCTCTTGCCTAACTATTTTATAAGTTTTCCTCATCCTATTTATGAATTCTTGTTTGTAATCCTCCGAGTTATTATAATACTGCCGAGATTCAGTAATCTCATCATACGGGATTCTAAAATCACGACCAAAAAGTAAATAAAATGGATTGTCTTTAGTTGTTTCTGAATAAGCAGTATTGATTACGTTAGTTAAATAAGGTAAGAATTGATCCCAATCGTTCCTGCTGTCTTTTGTATAAATGCTTAATACATTCGAAAATATTTTATGCCTATTTTCTATTTTACCATTAGCTTGTGGGTGATATGGGGATGTCACCATTTTCTCTATATTAAGAAAACTCAATATCTCTTTTGTTACCTTTGAAACAAAATTGCTTCCGTTGTCATTAAAACCTTATTTGGAATGCCAAATTTTAAAAATAATTTCGCCAACGCCTTACTTGTGGCGTAAGCGCTTTGATTTTTTAATGCTTTTGCAAAAGTAAATCCGGAAAAATGGTCTATAACTGAAAGAATACAAGTAGGGCCTCTTTTGGAAACAGGCAAGCCTCCGCTGGTTCCATATAAGTCAAATGAGACAATATCGAAGGGATACTTTGCTACCGGGACCCTTCCCAATTGAGGATTAGGATAAGCTTGGGGGTTTTTTCTTAAGTTACACGCTTTGCATGTACTTACAAATTCTTTAAGTTTTGTTATTCCCGACGGCACGTAAAAATATTGTTTTAATTTATGGAAAGTTTTCGTTACTCCTAAGCGTCCACCTGTATCTGAATGAAAATATTTGAAGGCAGGTATTATTAAGTTTTGTGGTAATACAGGTATTATTGAGGTTTGGTTTCTATTTGTCTCAGCAGTCACGATTCTACATAGTATTTCTTCATCAAGATCATAGTAAAAATTATCTATCTCTTTTCTAAGAGTTTTGAATTTATCCGGTAACGCATCGTCATTCACAAAATAATTAATAAGTGCTGAACACATTTCGTCCTTTTTTGCTTTCTTTTTATATTTTTTAAAGACAGGGTACAATAGTTAACCTTATTTTCCTTTACTGTGTCTTTGACTTTGTTTTTCTTACATTTATGTTTACTCTTAGCATTGATAGTGTTAACTTCATTTTTCTCAGCTTCCGACGGAATATTTTCTGGGTATCTACTCAAAAGTCACAAGCTGCATTCTGTTTAACTTTTAAATGTTCAAATTCGTAATCTAAGTCTTGGATTTTCATAATTCATCTAGTTAGAATTCCAGTGGGGTTTTTAAATGTACGCAGGTACTGCAAGCTTTTGTGGTCTCATCGTAGTATAAATTTTTCTACCAATTAAACAGTGTCTAAATTTGTCCAAGTGGTGGATTATAAATAATAGTTCTAAGTTTGTGGCGGGATAACTACTTTCGCCCTTTGATAAGGTTCTACTCGAATAGCATATAACTTTTTCTATATTTTTTATTAGAAGGTCCTTGTAAAGGATCAGGGTTTCTTATGGGAATTATTTGCGAAAGAATAGCCCCAATGCCTTTTGAACTAGCATCGGTTGTGACCACAAATTGTCCGTCTTCGAAATTAGGTAGCGATAATATTGGTTCAGAAGTGAGTGCCTTTTTGAGACGGTCTAGGGAAGTTTGAGCTTCCTGGGACCAGGTAACATTTTTGGGAGTTCCCTTTAGTTAATTCCGTGAGGGGTTTCGCAATTTGGGCGTAATTGCGCACGAATTTCCTAAAGTAGCCAGTAAGACCTAAAATTCCTCCTAATTCTTTCATAGTTCTAGGGGGTTTGAGGTTTTCAACACATTTTATTTTATCAGGGTTTGGGGATATCTCTCCCTTTGTTACTACTACTCCTAAAAATTTAATTTTAGGTTGAAATAAATTTACTTTCTCAGGCCGGCATTTTAAATTGCCCTGTCTGAACTTCTCTAACACCTTGTCTAATGTTGCTAAGTGTTGTTCGGCGTTTTCTCCCACGCATATGACGTCATCAACAAAATGAATGATATTTTTTAATCCTCTTAACAGGTATAATAGGGGTCTACATAGCGCGCTTGAACTTGTTTTAAGTCCAAAAGGTACTCTTATGTATTCATATGAACCACATTCAGCTGCTGAAAATGCAGTTTTATGGACATCTTTTTCGGCTATTTTCACTTGGTGGTAGCCTTGGGTGAGGTCCAAAGAAGTAAAAATTTGTTTTTTGCTTGAAATTGAGTCAAGAATTTCATCTATTCTTGGTAAAGGAAATTTATCACTAACTACTTGTTTGTTAAGGGCTCTATAGTTTACTACAAGTCTAAGATCACCATTCTTTTTTGGTACCAAAATCACTGGTGCAGAATACGGACTTATACTGGGGCGTATAAGTTCATTTTTTTTCTAATTCATGGATTTTATTTTTTAACCACTCTTTGTGCTTATCGGCCCACGATATGGCTGTTTCGCTACAGGATTACCAGTCGTTAAAATTGAATGTTCATAAAATGGTATCAGTCCGATGTCATCTTCAGATGCGGAAAATACATCTTTAAAATTCCATAATAAGTCGCATAATTTTTTCTTAAGTTCCAAGTCCGTAATATGATCCATATTAAATTTGTTTAAAAATTGCGATTTAGCTAGAGGGTATTTGTTATTTGAGGTTTTAATGCCGTTAACTAGATTTGTTTTAGAATTTTCCCATCTATTTAAATCATTCTCCGATAAAACTTGGATTTGAACTAAACACGTTCCCTTTTTTATTGTAATTGTATCATTTTCGTGGTTATTAGTTACCCAAATAAAACCTTCTCCTTTGTCGTAAGATATAATCTGTTCTTCGCATAGCAGATTTTCGGGAATTTCATTTGATGGGGTCGCAAACCATATTTCAGATTTGCTATCCACTGGTTCCATCATCTGTGATATTTGAATTCTTTGCATCGTTTTGGGAGGGACTTTTGTTTTCCTTATCGCGAATCCGTAATATTTCTCTTTATTTTCATTGTCTATTAGATTCATACTGGCGCTATGGTGCGCCATTGCGGCATCTTGCGGCGTCACGTTGGTTTTACTATGTGTTTCCATAATTCCGCTATTTTCTTGATTTCGTTTGACCTGTACTGTCGCGTATCTCCTATTTTTATTTTCGCAGATTCAATACCCTTATTTTTTAAATTTAATTCATCTCTGCAATGTCTCTCAGAATAATTGGACAAGTTTCTAATTATTCCTTTTCCACCTTGCGAGACATGAGGTTCAAAAGATTGCGACATTATACCGCCAGAAATTTTATTTACTGTTACGTTTTCTTCGTAACCTCTGTTACAATTTCTTAAGGTAGAAATTCCTTCCCCTACCTTAGCCGGGTAGACAAGCCTTTCATTAGCCACGTCTAATAGTACTCTATTAGACCTTAAAAAATTTGCGCCTATATTGCTTCATACGGAAAGTTATTGCATATTATAAAATTTGTCGGAAAGATTCTATTATTCCTTTTTATGTCTAGGCAAATTGAACCTCTTGCATCCAATTTGTGCCCTGTCACGCTAGTTAAATTAGGATTATTAAAATTTCTTTGTTGCCTAATATGGGGAGGCAACATATTGAATACGCATGAGTTTATGATGTTCGCAGTAGCACCAGAGTCGATTAAAGCCTTAAAGTAAATATTTGCCACACAAAAATCATTAAATATAGGTAACTTGTTATTACTATCACTACAGGACAGTACTACTATTGTTTTGGACCTATAAAATATTCTGGGCACCCTCTGGGTCCAATTTATATTTCTGAGGGGCCTGAAACGTTTCCCTGTGGATTTGTTTCATGCGTCGGTTTCTGCAGTATAGATTCAGACACGTAAGATTCCGTAGGCATATCTAATTGATTTACATTTTTTTGTCGATTTTGCCAGGTATTATTACGATAGTTTGGATTTCTTGCGTCAGTGGCGGCAGCTGGCGCTGACTGCCAATGTCGTTGGCTTGAAAAAATTTTCATTTCCCGTCGGCAAATTTTCGTGATTTCTATATTGCATTCTCGCATTTTTTGTTCTTCCGAACAAATGGTTGCCATAATTTTGCCTACTGCCGACAGCAATTCTTGGTGTGGTATTGGGAACATAACGGCACTCCCTCGCGATGTGCCCAGGTCGATTACAAATATAGCATCTTATTCTTGTAGGGTTATTTTCATAATTAAATTGTTTGACAGGCTGAAAAACGTACTGTTTTCTGCCTAGCGGGTTCTTGCGTTTTATTTCTTTGTGGCACTGGGGAGATATCCCTTGAAAAGAAATTGGGAGACGCCTGATTGCCCTTGAAGATTAGGCTCGCGTTTGAATCGCCTAGGCTATTTATCTTTACTTTACTGTGATTTGCGACCACCGTATCAACTTCGATCAATCGATCTATCTCCTGAACTGCAAGATGCAACGTCTGATGAATATAATTGGATATTACCATTCTATATAGTTTTGGGGGTAGCCCTTGCAAGAAGGTATTAAGTATTACTTTTTCATACAGTTCTCCTGAACCTCTTCCGTATTTTGCCTCTACTGAAATGCGTATATTATCAAGATATTCTCTTATATTTTGTGAATGGTCAAAGCACACCATTCCGTGTTTTAATTTATTTATGGAACTGGTTTCGATAAATCTATCTTTAAATGCCGTTAACAATTTGTCCACCGTATTTATTGGCAAGTTGGCGTCATCACCTATAGTTTGTTCAATTTGCTTTAGAAAGGTTAAGGCTTGGCCTTTTAATCGTAATAGAAGCATGTCGACTAACGTTTCTAGCTCTGTTTTTTGATAATTCTACAACTGGGTTAATTGGATATTAAATTCGTCGATACCTGATTGTCCATTGTACTGGGGGATAGACTTTGCTATTTCTATATTTTTCGCGACCAACTTTTGCGCAATTAATAAATCGCTTAGTTCTTCTGACATTTTTTTTTGCGTTTGAATTAACTCAAAATAATTTATTATTTTACTTAACCTATTTTGGGGGAGGCTATTATCTCCTATGAGATATTCTAAAGGTTTTTCCTGTAACAGCTTAGCGGCAATAGGTCTAATCACTTTTCTTATATGTCTGTATCTTCCCAATGATTAAATTTAAATTACAAGGTTTATAGCCTAACTAGTTCGCAAGTTTTCCTCCAATTTCCGACCGTGCCATTGGTAGCGATAAAAAGAAATGACTGAGACAATTGCGGTAATGAAGATTGACCGCGTCAAATGTAATACTATGCTTTAAGGCCGTGAACTTACACCTTATAAGTTCTCCGATAGCGCCACTTATAGCGCTAAGTACTGTGTCATATGTAATATTATGATTTAAAGCGGTGTACCGATCGTGCCAGATCTTCCGGGGTGATTTTTCTTAGGCTACTTAATAGGCTAGGCAAGCTATAAGAATAACGAGAAAATTAAGTTTATGATCACGCCTCAGCAATGGGGAGTAAAGTAAATTTATGACCGCGCCACCCTCAATCATTGAGAGAAAATAAAATATGTAATTATATAAATGTATGTAGAAATCAGATTCCTGGGGAGCGCTACCTTGAAGTGTGCGAACTAGCTACCTGTCGTGCGACTAGATCCAGACATATAAAATATTATAAACACAAATAGAAAATCAATAGTTTTATTATAACTTACATACTTAGGTGTACAGCAATGCTCACTTCAATTGACGACAATTAGGAGCAGAGATAATAACAATGACTGAATTACAAAGCTTGAACGCCGAAATAATTCTGCCCTTAATGATCCTGAATCTGATTTACGAATACCGCAAAAAAGCACTTTTACAACATTATAAAACTTAGTTTTTGTCCTGCGTTCTAATTGACGACTCACAATTGGCCCAAGTCCTGAGGGCGGCCAAACCCTCCGTCCAATAATCTGTCTTAAATATTTTTGATGATTTAAACGTTCGCACACTCTTATAACTTAAGACTTCCTGCGAAAACATTGTATTTTGTAGTTTTTTTTATTACCACTCTTCTCGGTGAAATTCAAAACTAGATAGCGCCTTTGTCTGAGGCTAAAATGCAATTCTTCTTTTTGCTGATTAAGAACTTTTCTTTTTTTGAAACTAGATTTAAACTTAATTAGAGGAAGTCGGAATTATCTTTAGAAAGAAGGAACTTTATTTTTGTATTTTAAATGTATCACATTTTACTCACGGTACATGATGGCCCTGAAGTTTCCTCTTGGTATGATAAGCCGTTCCAAAAATATTGCTGATACGCCCGTATCAGCAATCTGTATACACATAGTATGATTTGATTTAGTTCAAATTTCCCCTCAACGTTTCCTCAGATATTGTTTTCAATACCCTCAGCCTTAGTAGTACTCGCTACAGAAGTATTAGTTTAGTGGTAGTAGCGGTAGCAGTAAAAGCACTTTTGGTAGCAGCTGAAGCAGCAGTAGTAGTAGTCTTAGTAGCGAGCAAATAATATCTATTTGATCAATTGATCATCTCTTTTATCATTTCCTGAAAATTTCAAATTAATATACCCAGTCATTCCTGAGGGATACTCTTTTGACAATCCATATACACATAACAAGTTATGGTGTAGTTCAAAAAAACTCCCCTCAACATTCCCTGAAAGACTCGTCTTAATGCCTTTCGTATTTTGGGAAAGGAGAAGTCAAACATGCATGCCTCTATATGTACTATATGTAACAGTGTAACATCTACTATATGTAAACAATGAACAAATTGCACAACTTACAGCCCTGAGGCCTCGGGGGGGGGGACGTCCCCAAACACATAATTACTGAGTTTTTCAATAATGCTGAAAAAAATTGATGTCTCAAAACATTGTTTGGATGTTTGTTATGGAAAATGATGGGCATGGGGGGGGGGGGGGGGGGGTCTCACAAATCACGTTGACTCTTAAAAAGGACACTATAACCTTCAATTTAAAATCAAATGAGATCCATCTGAATTTAATACGACCTCCCATTCCATAAGAACTTTATATGCCCCAGGGTATAATTGAAAGCCCTTCCCCAGGGCTATGGGGGGATGTTCCATCCTTGGAGGCATTTTTATATGTTCTTTGAACTATTTTAAACAAAAACGTCATCGCACAACTCCAATCATATGCATTTGGTGACAAGAGGGGTAGTTGGGTGGGTGGCTAGTTGACCTCCATCACTATTGACCCTTAAAAGGGAGCTAGAACTTTTAATTTCAACCAAATGAGCCACCTCTATAGTCTATACAACCATCCTTTCTATAAGAACCTCAAATCTCCCTAGGGAATAAATTACAACCCTTGCCCTTAGGCTCTGGTGGTTTCTATCAGCCTCAAAAGCCTTGTTATATGATTTTTGGACTATTTTGCATAAAATGCCTGTCTCAAAATACCTATTAGATGCATCTCGGGAAAACACGACGTGCTTGTGTGTGTGTTGGGGGGGGGGGGTCGCTGCGCTCTGATAACTTTGACTCTTAAAAAGGCACTAGAACTTCTTATTACCAATCCAACGAGTCCCCTCCAAAGCATATAAGACCACTCTTTCTATAAGAGCCTTATAGGCCCCTATGACATAACTTACAACCCTTGCCCTGAGAGCTGTAGGGGGGGGGGGGTCTTCGTCACAGACATAATTTCAGGATCCTTCAACTACGACGAACAAAATTGTTATCTAAAGATTTTGATTGGAGGTGTTAAGGAAAATGATGAGCGTAAAGGGGGGGGGGGGCTGGTGCTCTCAAGTCAATTTGACTCTTAATAAGGGCACTATATACTTCCAATTTCAAATCAAATGAGCCCCATCTGAAGTTCTTACGACCGCCTATTCCATAAAAACTCTATATGACGTCATGGTATAACTTACAACCCTAAACCCAGGGTGCCGAGGGGTTGTTTCAATCCTAGAGGCTTTATTATATATTCTTTGGACTATTTTGAACAAAATCCTTATCTTATAATTTCAATCAGATGCGTTCAGTGAAAAGAGGGGTTGTCTAGGAGAGGGGGAGGCTAAATGCCCTCCATCGCTTTCGACGCTTAAAAAGGAACTAGAAGTTCCAATTTTCAACCAAATGAGCCGCTTCTAAAGTTAAAGAAGCATCCTTTCCATAAAAACCTTAAGTGCCCCGCGGCATAACTTACAATTCTCGCCCTCAGGCTCTGGTGATTTGTACCAACCCCAAAAGCCTTTTTATGTGATCTTTGGACTATTTTGAATAAAATGACCGTCTCGAAAGTTTTTATTCGATTTATTCGGGAAAAAATACGTGGTGAGGGGGGGGGGGTAGCTGCCCTCAGATCACTTTGACTCTTAAAAAGGGTGCTAGAAACTCATATTACCAATCCAATGAGTCCTCTCCGAAGTATATACGACCACCCCTATTCTATATGAACCTTACATGCCGCCGGGGCATAACTTACAACCCTTGCCCTGAAAGCTGTGGGGGCAGGATTGTCTTCCTCAAAGGCATAATTCCCGTACGCTTCGATTGGAATGAACAAATTTGCTATCTCCAAATTTTAATCGGACGTATTGGGGAAATGATGAGTGTGGGTGGATGCTAGTTGCTCTCAAGTCAGTCTTGACTCATAAAAAGGGTATCATAACTTCCAATTTCAAATCAAGTGAGCTCCATCTGAAATTTATACGACCACCCATTCTATAAAAATCTTATATGCCCCCAGGGCGTCACTTACAACCTTATCCCCAGGGCACAGGGGGTTTTGTTAACCCTAGAGGCATTATTATATATTCTTTGGACTATTTTGAGCAAAATCGCTATCTAACAATTTTAATCAGATTCGTTTGGTGAAGGGGGTTAGTTGGGGGGGGGGGGGGGGGTTGTTGCTGCTCTTCATCACTTTTGACTTTAAAGGGAACTAGAACTTCCCATTTTCAACCAAATGAGTCTCCTCTAAAGTTTATACAACCATCCCTTCCATAAAAGCCTTAAATGCCCTGGGGGCATAAACTACAACCCTTGCCCCAAGGCTCTGGGGGTTTGTTTCAACCCTGAAAGCCTTGTTACATGATACTTAGACTATTTTGAATAAAATTACTATCTCAAAATTTCTATTATATACATTTCAGGACAAAACTACGTGTGTGTGTGTAACTTTGACTCTTAAAAATGGTACTAGAGCTTCTGATTAACAATCCAAGGATCCCTTTCCCATGTTTATATGACCCTGCTTTCTATAAAAAAAAACTTATATGCCGCCAGGGCATAACTTACAAGCCTTGCCCTGAGGGCTTGGGGGATTTGTCATCATCAAAGACATAATTTACGGAATTTTTAACTATTTTGAACAAAATGGCTATCTCAAAATTTTGATTGGAAGTCTTTTAGGAAATGATGGCCGTGGTGGGGGGGGCATTTGCCCTTCGATTACTTTCGACTGATAGCAAAGGCACTAGTCCTCAATTTCCAATCGAATGAGCCCTATTTAAAGTTTCTATGACAACACTTTCTATAAAAACCTTATATACCCTAAGGGCATAACTTAAAAACCCTTGTCCTGAGGGCTGTGGGGGGGTTGTCATATTCAAAGACATAATTTCTAGACTTTTCAACTACGTTGAACAAAATGGCTATATCAAAATTTTGATCGGATGTGTCTGATGAAATGAAGGGCGTGGGGGCATTCGCTCTCTGAAAGTCAGTTCTGACTTTCAACTATCAAAACTGGCACTAGTTCTCTCAGTTTTCAATCGAATGAGCTCTTTTTGAAGTTTCTACTACAGCGCTTTCTATACAAACTTCTATGCGCTCAGGGCATAACTTACAACCTTCGCCCTGAGGGCTGTAGGGGGGGGAGTTGTTATCCTCAAAGACATAATTTCCGGATCTTTCAACTACGTTTGAACAAAATGGCTATCTCAAAATTTTGATTGGGTGTGTTTTGGGGAAAGGGTGGGCATGGGAGGGGGTTGGTTACCCTTCATTCACTTTTGACTATTAAAAAGGGCACTAGCCATTTCAATTTCCAGTCAAATGAGCCCTTTTTGAAGTTCCTACGACAACACTTTCTATAAAGAAAAAACCTTATATGCCCCCAGGACATAACCTACAACCCTTGTCTTGAGGGCTGAATGATTTGTCATCCTCAAAGATATAATTTCTGGACCTTTTAACTACGTTAAACAAAATGGTTATTTCAAAATTTGGATTGGATGTGTTTGGGGAAACAGTCGGCGTGGAAGGGGTATTAGTTGCCCTCCAATCACTTTTAAAAAGGGCACAAGTCCTTCCAATATCCAATCGAATGAGCCCTTTTCGAAGTTTCTACGACAACTCCTTCGATACGAAGTGCCCTGGTCTAAAAGTAAAAACCAAAAAAAGAAATAATAATAATACATTGTGCCAACATCGTTCTTTACTTAGGCAGCGCTATTGGCGCTGCCTATGACAACCAATTCTCTTACCTAGAATTACCATTCTCTTCCTTAGGTGGCTACAAAGTTTATTGTTATAATTGGGAGAACAAAATTCAAAGACAAGTGAGAATTGGATTAAGGATTGGCTGTTAGACCGCTGTCCTCTTCACGGAGTAGGGGGTATGTACTTCTAATGAATGGTGCCTTCACTACAGACAAGACTGTGGCTGCTGCCCGTTTCTCCAACGGTAAAAGTATCATTCTTTTACTTAAATAACCAATTCTCTTACTTAGAGTTATCATTCTCTTACTTAAGTGGCTACAAAGTTATGCAAAAATTAGTTTACCTTTTCTTTTATTATAATAATTGGGAGAACAGAATTTAAACACAAGCGTGAATTTGATTAAGGATTGGTTGTGAGACCGCGGTCGTCTTCAGGGAGTAGGAGTTATGTACTTCTACTGAATGGTGTCTTCATTATAAACAAGAGTATGGTTACTGCCCATTTCTCTACTGGTATCATAGGCAGTGCAATAGCGCTGCCTAAGTAAAGAACGATGTGGGCACAATGTATTTTTTTTTTTTTTTTTTTTTTTTTTTTTTTTTTTTTTTTTTTTTTTTTTTTTTTTTTTTTTTTTTTTTAGACCAGGGCACTTCGTTTCGAGGGAGTTGTCACAGAAAATTTGAAAAGCACTCATTCGATTAGAAATTTAAAGGGCTAGTTCTCTTTTTAATTGTCAAAAGTGATTGGAGGGCAACTAACACCCCTTCCACGCCCACCATTTCCCCAAACACATCCAATCAAAATTTACAGATAGGCATTTTGTTCAATGTAGTTGAAAGGTCCGGAAATTATGTCTTTGAGGATGACACTCCCCCCACAGCCCTCAGGACAAGGGTTGTAAGTTATGCCCTGGGGCACATATGGTTTTTATAGGAAGCGTTGTCGTAGAAACTTTAAAAAGGGCTTATTCAATTGGAAATTGAAAGGGCTAGTGCCCTTTTTAATATTTAAAAGTGATTGGAGGACAACTAACCCCCCTCTCACACCCACTATTTCCCCAAACACATCCAATCAAAATTTTGAGATAGCTATTTTGTTCAACGTAGTTGAAAGTTCTGCAAATTAGGTCTTTGAGGATGACAACCCCCTCACACCCCTCAGGGCAAGGTTTATAAGTTATGCTCTGGGGGCATATAAGGTTTTTATAGAAAGCGTTGTTGTAGAAACTTCAAAAAGGGGTCATTCGATTGGAAATTGAAAGGGCTAGTGCCCTTCTTAGTTGTCGAAAGTAATTCGAGGGCTACTAACCCCCTTCTCACGCCCACCATGTCCCCAAACACATCCGATCAAAATTTTGAAATAGCCGTTTTGTTCAACGTAGTTGTAAGGTTCGGAAATTTTGTCTGAGGATGACATACCCCTCACAGCCCCCAGGGCAAAAGTTGTAAGTTATGCCTTTGGGGGCATATAAGGTTTTTTATTGAAATTTATGTCGTAGAAAGTTCAAAAAGAGCTCACTCGATTGGGAATTGAGACGGATAGTGCCCTTATTAATAGTCAAAAGGGATCGGAGGGCGAATGCCCCCCCACGCCCATTATTTCCCAAACACTTCCGATCAAAATTTTAACATAGCCATTTTGTTGAACGTAGTTGAACGGTCTAGAAATGACGTCTTTCAGTATGACAACCCCCCCCCCCCAAAGCCCTCAGGGCTAAGGTTGTAAATTATGCCTTGGGGGTTTATAAGGTTTTTTATAGAAAGTGTTAGTCGTAAAAAACTTCAAAAAGGGTTCTTTCGATTAGAAATTGAGAGGGCTATTGCCCTATTTAATAGTCGAAAGTGATCAGAGGACAAATGACCCCCCCCACACGCCCATCATTTCCCCAAACAATTGCAATCGAAATTTGAGATAGCCATTTTCTTCAAGCCATTTCTTCAACTTATTTGAAGGGTTTGGAAATTATGTCTTTGAGGATAACAAATCCCCCCAGCCCTCAGGGCAAAGGTTGTAAGTTATGACCTGGGGGCAAATAATGTTTTTATAGAAAGTATGGCTATATAAACTTTGGGGGGGGGGGGGCTCATTGGATTGTTAATCAGACGCTCTAGTGCTCTTTTTAAGAGTCAAAGGGATCGGAGGGCAGCTACCCCCCTCCCCCCCCCCCCACACACACGTCGTATTGTCCCAAAATGGATCTAATTGAAATTTTGAGATAGCCATTCTATTCAAAAATAGTCTAAATATATCATAAAACAAGAATTTTGGGGTTGAAAAAAAAAAAAACAGAAATTAGGGCCAATGGTTGTAAGTTATGCCCAGGGTGTATTTAAGGTTTTTATGGAAGGGGTGGTTGTTTAACTTTAGAAGAGGCTCATTTGGTTGAAAATTGAAAAGTTCAGATTATAATTTGTACTTTACTGAAAAAAGTTCAAATGAAAGTGTATTGTCAGTTTACTATACATATGCTGATATTTAGTCCTTAAAATCTTAATTAATTTTTGATTTAAAAAAGTGAAAACATTTAAAAGAATTTTTTTCAGTAAAGTACAAATTGTATCCGGGCTTTTGAAAGCATATGGGTTTTGAACACTTCTCATATTAATTTCTGCTCGTTTTGAGTTTGACTCGGTTATTTTTTTTAATTTGTGCTCGTTTTGGGTTTCTTTATTTATTGATGCTGATTTTTGGAAGTTGTATGCTTGATAGATTATTTGATTCTATTTTTGTTCATTTTTAGTTTAATGGAGTTCTTTACTTTTTTTGAAAGAAATTATTTTGTGGAAAAAGTTTTTTTTATTAATAAAAGTATAAGGCCTACTGCGTATATGGTGCTTTACTACAAGGAATTATATTACAAATATTTTCTTTTGTTCTTATTGCAACATTGAAAATAAAATGAAAATTGTAGTGAAACCAATAGTGGATTTACCAATAGGCCCACTAGGCCCTGTGGCTTTCATTATTCCCGAAGTTTTGGGGATTTTCCCGAATATCTTGCAAAAACGGAGCGGCGAAAACGCTTGGGCCTAGAGGCGTCAAAGCTTTAAATCCGGTCTGGGTGAAACAAAATCTTGAGCTGGTGAGCTTTCAGCAATTATATCATTATATAACCAATATTCAGTTTTCAGTGAATATTGAAAAATATTCAATGACGCAGTAGGTTTTAGACGTTTACAGTGAAAGAAGGAGGCTAAACCCAAACTCTTCTTTGTAGAGATTTTTGCTCGTTTCAAGCTGGGTTTGCATATTCAATTTAAGCTTCTCTCGTTTTAAGATTTATTTAATCATTTATATTAGTAACTATTTTTTGTTTGTTTGCTATGATTGTTTATTTAATTTCTGTTCGTTTTGGGTTTCATTTATGCCTCAGCAGCAAAATATTTTTGTTCGTTTTAAGCTTGATTTGCATATTCAACCTAAGCCTTTTACTACGTTTTGAGATTTATTTATTCATTTATAATAGTACCTGCTGTATGTTTTTTTTGCTATGGTTGTTTATTTAATTTCTGTTCGTTTTCGGTTTCATTTATTCTTTAATAGTAATTTTTGTTTGTTTCGAGTTTGAGTTATTGTAGGTTTCTATTTGTTCTGAGCTTAAGTTTAATATGGTCTTTACTTTTCTTTAGAAAAACTTCTTTTTCGTAAAGTTTTTTAATTAATATCATTATAAAAAGCGCTAATTTTATTCTCTTTTTATTCTCATTCAGGAAATTATATTCGCTCTGAAGCTAACTTCTTATTCTTCAATGATTCCATTTCTGTCCTATTTGCAGTTGTAGATGGTGTATTCTTTTCCATTTTGAAAACAGTTTTAAAAAGTTTTAAAATAAGAGAATCTAATCTTGAACTTTTAGATTTTAGGAAGTAAAAGCACCTTAATATCAGGGGAAAAAACTGACCTGAGCAAATATGGCAAAACAGGAAGCATAGAACATTTTTCAATTTTGCAATTAACTTGGCTCACATATATATTTGTAAAAATATCAATGTGGAACATACTATGAAGTGTAATGGACCGCTATTTTCTCGTTTTCTTTATGTTAAAAATGAGCATGGATTAATAAAAAAAAAATCCGCTCAAAGTAAAGAGCAAATTTTATACTTAAAACGAATAACAGTTTCAAAGCTGCTTAATGATTTATAGTTTTTCCAAATTATGGGGGGGGGGCAACTACCCCCTCCCCCTCCAGCGACGACGCTGTTGACAAAATGCAAAAACAAAACAGAATTCGGAGGCACTATAGTATTAAATCACGGACCAGAAGAAGATAAATCATATTTTACCCCATTTTAGATCATATATTTGCGGCACAAAAAATCTTTTTGCATCAAGTCTGTCAATGCTACCTGCTATTAAATATGTATTTTAGCTATCCCTGTTGTATCAGGCACTTGTTCAGGAATTAGTTTTAGAGGGTTCGCATTTAGAAAGGAGCGATAAATAAAGAAAAAAGCCAATAGGCTAATTATATTATATAAAAAACATAGGGGATGATAGAAAATCATAGTGTGTTTTGGATTTAGGAAGGGGGCCATGGCCGCCTGTGTACATGCTGGATCAGATATGAGCACGGGAATTACTTTGAGGGGAGGTACGACTTTAATGAAAAGCAAACAATAGACAAACTTTAGAAAATAATAGGGATAAAACCACCGTATTTTGGGTATGGCTGAAGAGGGGGTCTGAAGGCTCTCACTTACTTGCCTCGCCTGAACCGTTGCTGTGTTAATAGTTCAAATTCTATTCCTTATGCAAGGCTGAGAGAGCAATTCATATATCAAATTCTATATAAAAAACATTCTTCTCCACTCTAAAAGGTATGAATAAACGGGTAAAATCTTCTGGGATTTTTTGTTCAACTGAGAGGCAAATAAAAGGCAAAATCCACCATTTAAAGGTGCACACAAAAAATTTGGATTCCCTTCAAAATGTTTTGAATTTAATCGTCTGCTACCGACTTTAAATTATCTTTAACTTGCTTATGTTCTCTTCCCTGTAATGTAATATTTTTTTAATTAAAATGAGTTTCGACCAGCCTTGATATTCCTCGAAGTATATTATCTTATTGAAAAATGCTTTTTTCTTTGGGTTGAACAAATATATGAAAAATATTCACGATCGTGCATAAAAGTAAAAGAGGCTGCTTAATCAGACGTTATGTCAGGGCAGTGAAGATGCAGGACAGGATGAAAATTATGATATGATTTTCCGTGAACTGAATGTAAACTGAATGAGTGAACTGTGTGAACTGCATGTGAATGAACTGAGTGAACTGAATGAGAATGATCTAAATGAGGCAAAAATTTGACTCTCATGACTAGTGTGCTAAAAATTTGGACTATCTTAGAGCTATAAGACAAACCTAGAAAATAGTAACACTATGGTTTACCTAACTAACAAACGTAGTAACCGTAATTAGTGTCTTCGAAAATTTCCTGAAACCAAATTAAGCCGTAATGCCAGTCCTGATTTTAAATAGTTTGCCTTTCAAAGCGAGTATCAAGAAGAAGCCGAGAGAGAAGTACTGAGAACTTTGAGTGCTAGTGTTCACGCAAAATTGAGTACAATAGTAGCCATAAAAGTAGACTTGCATCTGAGCTTGGAAGCCCATGCCAGGAGATCGAAAGACCCTGTCCTGTTTTGTGCAGTTAATCCAACTATTACCTTCTGGAAACATATTCTACTCGGCTGTCATGGATTGAAGCTATGGCAAAAAAGTTCTGTTGCCACCAGCAACATGTGCAGCACCGTTAGGGGTTTTCAGCGATACACGAGCAAGATTAATATTTACTGCTAAGCGTTCACTGTTTGCTCCATCCCGTGTAAACAAGCTAATTTTTATACATACAACTACAAGCTTGTCAAAGCTTTTAAGGGAAGTGCTTGAGTTTATATCTAGCCAAGTGTCTTGAATTTTTAATTCTGGCTCTTTAAGGTTTATGTTCGCTTTTTGGGTTTTGGTGTCTTATCTTCCTCCTCTCCTAAGCTTTTACTATCATAGGCAGCGCAATAGCGTTGCCTGCGTAAAGAAAGATGTTGGGAAAATTTATTGTTATTGTTTTTCTTGGTTTAAGACCAGGGCACTTCGTATCGAAGGAGTTGTCGTAGAAACTTCGGAAAGGGCTCATTCGATTGGAAATTAGAGTGGCTTGTGCCCTTTTTAATAGTCGAAAGTGATTGAAAGGCAACTAACATACCTTCCGCGCCCACCATTTCCCCAAACACATCCAATCAAAATTTTGAGACAGCCATTTTGTTCAGCGTAGTTGATTTCCAGATAGAAAATATATTTTTGAGGAGGAGACTCCCCCACAACCCTCTGGGCAAGGGTTTTAAGTTATGCCCTGGGTGCGATATGGAACGATCTTGGCACAATGTATTATTTTTTTTTTTCCTTTAGACCAGGGCACTTCGTATCGAAGAAGTTGTCGTAGAAACTTCAAAAAGGGCTCATTCAATTGGAAACTGGATTGGCTTGTGCCCTTTTTAATAGTCGAAAGTGATTGGAAGGCAACTAACACCCCTTCCACGCCCCACCATTTCCCGAAACACATCCAATCAAAAATTTTGAGATAGCCATTTTGTTCAGCGTAGTTGATTTCAAGATAGAAATTATGTTTTTTGAGGAGGACACTCCCCCACAGCCCTCAGAAAAGGGTTGTAAGTTATCCCCTGGGGGCATATAAGGTTTTTATAGAAAGAGTTGTCGTAGAAAAAAACTTCAAAAAAGGCTCATTCGATTGAAAATTCAAGGGCTAGTGCCCTTTTTAATATTCGAAAGTGATTAGAGGGCAACTAACACCCCTCTCACGCCCATCTTTTCCCCAAACACATCCAAAAAATTTTTTTAGATAGCCATTTTGTTCAACGTATGCCCTGGGGGCAAATGAGGTTTTTATTGAAATCTTTGTCTTGGAAACTTGAAAAAGGGTCATTCGATGGAAATTCAAAGGGCTAGTGCCCTGTTTAATCGTCGAAATTGATTTGAGGGCAACTAACCCCCCTCTCACGCCCACCTTTTCCCCAAACACATCCAATCAAAAATTTTAGATAGCCATTTTATTCAGTGTAGTTGAAAGTTTCGAAAATTAGGTCTTTCAGGATGACAACCCCTTCCCCCCACAGCCCTCAGGGCAAGGATTATAAGTTATGCCCTGGGGGCATATAAGGCTCTTATAGAAAGTGATGTTGTAGAAACTTCAAAAAGGGCTCATTCAATTAGGAATTGAAAGGGCTAGTGCCCTTTGTATAGCCGAAAGTGATTGAAGGGCAACTAACCCCCCTCTCACGCCCACCATTTTTCCAAACACATCCAATCAAAATTTAAATAAAATCAAATAATCTACCAAGCTTGAAACTACCACAAATCAGCATCGATAAATAAATGAAACCCAAAACGAACAGAAATTTACAATAAATAACCGAATCAAACTCAAAACGAGCAGAAATTAACATATAAAAACATTTATACTTTTTTTCAGTAAAGTGCAAATTCTGTTCTGGCCTTGGGAAGGCATAGGGCCCAACTTTGAGCCCAACTTATGTTAATTTTTGCTTGTTTTGAGTTTGACTCGGTTGTCTACTGTAATTTCTGTTCGTTTCGGTTTCATTTATTTATCGATGCTGATTTGTGGTATTTTCACGCCTGGTAGATTATTTGATTTATTTTTGCTCATTTTTTGTTTAATGGAGTTCTTTACTTTTCTTTGAAAAACTTATTTTGTTGAAAAAGTTTTTTTAATTAATATCTACAAAAGAAGAAAATTTTGCTGTATTTATCTTGCCTCAGCAAGATAAATACAGCAAAATACTTCCATGGATGCTATGCCCCCATAGCCCTGGAGCAAGGATTGTAAATTATGTAGTTTACCCGTTGTTTACATGCAGGGTTTATCATTAGGAAAATGGGAAATATTTGATTCTGGGTGTACCCGAGAACGCTAAGGGCATTAAGGTGAAACTTTGGAGAATGTTAAGGGGTATGTTATGCTAAATCAAAAGGCACTATGTGCATCCAGTTTATATCAAAAGAAGGATCCAAGATTCATGCACATAGTCACAGCATTAACTGGAAATATAGGAAGAGTATGATGATGTTTATTTTTCATTTAGGCTATTTACACTCATTTTCCCTCTATCTAGGTATCTCTCTCCTATTTCCCCTTTCTCTTCACCTCTATTTCTCTTGCTCTGTTGTTCTCAGTGCTTTTTTGCTCTTCTCTTCTTTTCTCCATTTACTTCCTCAATTTAGACTTCACCCAGGTTAAGATCTTAAGCTGAAAAGGAATATATGTATACAAAGAGCAAAAACAAATATAAGGAAAAAATAACCATGTTGAGTAAAAAAAAATGACAACTCCTTAATGCATGCTTGAAAGAATACAAATTGTATGTCAGTCTATGAGGATGTGGCATTAAAAAAAAAAGCATAAAATAATAACATCCTGGAGAGATACACTGTCACTATAACTGCACTCTAGAAATGGAGAGTAAATTCTCCTTGGGAAATAATCCCCTGGAAATGGAGTTGTTCAAGTTTTTGTATTAATAATCCTAGCTAACAATCCAAATTTAACCGAAATCTAATATAAGAATGAAATTTAAAAATCTGCTTGATCCTTTGTATCTTCAATATCACAAGAAAAGCTGAGGGTACTAAATCTAAACTCTCAGGGCATGTTGAGGAGGATGTTAAAAAACGGTCGGAGGGCAACCAGTCCCCCTTCTAATCCCTTTTTAGCTGCTCGCCCTCCAAAGATATCTGAGCATAATTTTGGCATCGCCATTTTTTTCAAAACAGTCGAAAAGTCAAACATAACTATACCTCTGGGATGACTTAATCCCCACAGCCCCTGGGACAAGCGTTATAAATTACATTAGTTGCCCGTTTTTTATATGTAAGGTTGGCAACTGGGAAAAGGGGGAAAATTTGATCCTGAGTCTCCAAAAAGACCAAGTATATTAAGGTAAACTTTTATAAAATATTGAGGAGGATGTCAAACAAAATAAAAGTATGCTATATGCAGGATGGTTTTTAAAAGGGCAGAGCAGCAATATCTAAGGAACGGCGAATGGTATTAAGTTGAAACTTTAAAGGCATGTTGAGAAGGATGTTGAAAAATGAACGAAGAACACCCCCTCCCCTCTTGCCCTTTCTGATCACTCCCCGTGGATTTGGGGGGGGGGGGGGTACCAAACCCGGAAGCATAATTATTCGACTGTTGGACTAATTTAAACAAAAAAGGCTATCTCAAAATTTTGATCGGATGTATTTGGGGGAAAAGGGTGTTAGGGAAGGGGGGCCTGGTTGACCTTCTGTCACTTTGGACTCTTAAAAAAAGTAGCTAGAACTCTCTATTTCCAATCGAATGAGCACCTTCCAAAGTTTATACGATCACCCCCCTCCGCAGAGAAATCTTATATGTTAACAATGGGCAACCTGCATAATTTAAAACCCTTGCCCTGGGGGCTGTGGGTTTTTTTAAGCCCCGAAGGTATAGTTATTTACCCTTTAGAGGGAGATGTTAAAAAATGGTCGGAGGGCAACCAGTTCCCCTCCCATTCCCTTTTTAGCTTCCCTCCCTTCAAAGATATCTTATCAAAATTTTGGAACAGCCATCTTTTTTCAAAATAGTCGAGAAGTCCAATAACTATACCTCTGGGGATGACTTAATCCCCACAGCCCCTTGGACAAGTGCTCTAAAATTATATTGATTGCCTATTTTTTATATAAAAGGCTGGTTATTGGGAAAGGGGGGATGTTTGATCCTGAGTCGCTGAAAAGTCTAAGAATATTAAGGCAAAACTTTTTTAAAATGTTGAGGGATATGTCAAACAAAATCAAAGCACACTACATGCAGGGTAGTTTTTACAAGGACAGAACAACAAAATCTAAAGAACGGCTAATGGTATTAAGTTGAAACTTTAAAGTTATGTTGAGAGGAATGTTGAAAAAGGAACGAAGAACGCTTCCCCCCCCCCCTTCCCTTTTCTGATACTCGTCTTAACACTGACAGAAATCTTAAAAAGCCATTTTATTCGAAATAGTCACAACGTCAAATAGTTACGTCTCTGGGGATGCCATAAGTAATTTATGTAATTCGTCCATATTCTATGTGCAGAATTTATCATTAGGAAAAGGGGGAATGTCTGATCCTTAGTGTGTCTGAAAAGGCTAAGGGTTTTGAGGCAAAATTTTGGGAAATATTGAGGAGTACGTTGAGCTAAGTTAAAAGAAAACAATATGTATCCAAGTCATCAAAAAGGCGTATCTGCAGTATGTTAGGAATGTGTAAGGGTATTTAACTAAGGTTGTAAAGAATATTAATGTGTAAGGAAAGCCGCTATTACTGGCTCACTACTACTAGACTGGTTGTGATTGCAACGTGACCATTTCCAACTGCGACAACTTGCATCTGTGACTGCAACTGCTATTACATCTATTTGTGACTACTTTCAGGAAATTTTGAGGGGGATGTTGAACTTTGAAACTTTAATGTTGAAAGAAGCAACGCTTTGATATTTTTTCTACTTTAATGAAACATATGCTTTAGAGAATCACGACGAATCGTAAACGAAAATGATGTACAACAAATCTGCGATTAGAAGGCAGGCGACGAGCATGATCAATCGAACATGAAGCATTTGCAAAGCAATCACAATGGCAACGGAATTAAGTTACGCCCTTTTGACAATTCGTACACATACGCGTTTTAATTTAGTGCATGACTCTACTCAGCATTCTCTGAGAGGTTTACTTGAGTGTCCTTTGACGTTTTTGGAAAATAAAGTCCAAAATGCATACCTTTTTCTATAACATACACTCTATGCAAATAATGAACGAATTGTCCTGAGGACTGTGGGGAGGTTGATGTCCTCAAAGTATATAATTACTGGATATTTCAACAATGCTAAACAAAATAGCTCTATTGATATTTTTATCAGATGTGTTTTGGGGAATGATAGGCTTGGGGAAAAGAGGATGTCAGGAGGGGGGAAGGGGCTATTGCCCTTGTTCACCTTTGACTCTTAAAGGGGAACTAGAACTATGCAATTTCAGTCAAATGACCCTCCTCTAAAGTTCACACGACCACTCCTTCCATAAGAAATATATATATATATATATATGCCCCGGGCATAACTAACAACCCTTGCCCCCAGACTCTGGGGGGGGGGGGGCGGTGTATCAAACCAAGGACCTTGTTATGTCATTTTTGAACTGTTTTTGAACAAGTGGTTGGGGCACAGCCCCCCAACCACTTAAATCTTTAAAGGGCACTAGAACTTCTGATTACCAATCCAGTGTGCCCCCTCTGAAGTTTATACGACCAATCTTTCTATAAACCCTTACATGCCCCCCGTGCATAACTTGCAACTATTGCCCTGAGGACTGTGAGGGGTGGGGGGGGGTCGTTCATCCTCAAAGATATAACTTCCAGACGATTCAACTACGCTGAAAAAACGGGTATCTAAAAAATTTGATTAGATATGTTTGAGGAAATGATAGACGTGGGGGCTGGTTGCCCTCCAATCACTTCTGACTATTAAAAAGGGTGCTATAAAGGGGAAAATTTTTATTGCTATGAGCAATTTCAAAAAAGTTATCAGTCCACGCTGCAAGAAATCATGACGACTGCTGCAAGTGAGAGAATTAACTCTTTAAGAAAATAATATGAAATTTCTGGGAGCCCCAGGCCCTTGCCCATCTTAAATACGCCTCTACCTACTCTTTATATAAACTATTATTTGCACTTTCTGGTTAGAACTCAATGTCCATAGACTTTTACCTAGTTACTTAGTAAATTAGTTTACTTAGCACACTAAAATCACCAAATCACTGCAAACACATAAGGCTCAATATAGACAGACCAACGGCGCACCACCACACCAATGGTACCAGTAGTACGCCAGTGTGCCAAAACTTTTTGTTCCATCTTGGCAGGGCTTTCATCGGTGGCGCGCCACCGATAAATCGGCGTGGAGTCGGGGTCTAACCCAAAAACTCTTACTTGGAATAAAGAAGTAATTATGAAAACAAGTGATACTAATTTAGTTCTCGAAATTAAAAAAAAAAAAAAATGAAAAAATGCTAGAAGTAGAAAAAAAACACCGATCAATCGACGGCGCGCCGCCAATCAGTTTTTGATGGCGCAACGCCAAAAAATATTTGGCCGAAATAAAAATTTTAAACAGGAATTAGCAAAGTTACAAACCATAAGGATCACCAGGTACATTTCTTGAGGAAATATTTTAAGTTCTCTCCATTAAAATTTTCCTGTCTCCTGTCTTCTTCTTCTTCTTCTCCTGTCACACAGTTCCTAAAATAAATCTTCTTCTTTTTCCTTTTACGTTGTCAGTCAATTTCCCATGGGAAAGTAACTTGTGAAGTTGTAATTGGGCAATTCGCCGAAATTGAGTTAAGCAGAAAATTTAAAAAAAGAACGCAAGGTAGTGGTCAAACCTTGATTGGTAAATCATTTAACTTCATAAAAACACAGAATACAATTTTTTTAAAGCATTTACGGTACTGAAAGAGAAAAGACAAGGGGAAAAGTTGCCAAGGAGTGCGTAAGATAGTAGCCTAAGTTTTCTTCTGTGGTGTCTCTAGGGAATGTTGTTACTATAGGCTATCTAATTTAGAAACAGGAATCCTACATTAAGATTACCAATTTACCTTTATTTGGAAAGGAATGGTACAACACTTGCAAGGGTAACAGTATAGGAGCTCTTCTGAAGGAAATACTATAATGAGAAAAGAGTAGGCCTAGGCCTAATATTTTAGGGACATCCACCATATGGCTAATATGGGAGTAAAGTTCATTTGTGATGCAAATGGATGTTATATTTAGATTGAGGATGAAAATTCTAGGTATATATTTGCACATCAGGGGGTGGGGGTATATATTGTGTGAATATAGCCTATAGGTCCTAAGAAATTTATGAATTTCTTAGAAAAACTGGAAAAAACAAGGAAAGAAGTGAAGATAAAATCTCTTCCCCTGCAAAATGTGTTAAATAGGATTATTCTGCATATTATGGAGTAGGAATTGTTTTCTTAATATGTTTCCTTATGTCCAGCTGGACTCCTAGGCTTAAAATACAGGTTGGTCAGTTGGCTAATTTAAAGAACTGTATACATATATACACTGTAAAATTAGCCATCTGGTGGTATCCCATATTTTAGGTAGCCTGCTAGAGTCTAAATCATGTAGAAATATTAGAAAAAGAACCTAGATCATAAGGAAATCATATTAATAGCCAAGGTTTAGAATTGCCTTTTTGCTAGAGTTTTGAGCATTTTGCTATTTATCATTGTTTTTAATCAAATTTGTGATGATATTTATAATGCTGATATGAAAAAATTTAAAATTCTACTTTAGCTACTTTTGGATATCTTGGAAAGGGGTTAGGTTAGGAAAATGAAACTTTCAGGGATTGGCTTACAGGCTAAATTTTTGTCCTGGGAAGGTATTTGAATAACTTACCTCCACTTCTTCTCGCTCTAGATGGTCCTGACCTTTGATGACCTTTAAAAATCTGTGTGTTATAAAAGTGAAACTTTGCAAAATAGATCTTCTGCTTAAATGAAGTACAATAAGATTGTTTTCAGCTTCACAACTTTGCTGAATCCCAATTTCTAAGGTTTCAAAGAAATGTAAATACATTTTGTATATTTTGGAAAAAATATTGACATGACTTAAAATCCTACTCAAATAACAGGAATTCAGAACTAAAGCCAGAGAAAAAGAAACTGATAACTGAAAATAAAGCTAAAATGTTGTTTTTGTCAAAATTTCAATTGGTACAGACCTGTCATGTAGGAAAATTTCAGGACCCTCTAGAGGGAGAAGCAGTAGAGGTAGGTACTTCAAAATACCTTCCCATGACATACTTTAGCCTGTAGACAAATCTTTGAAAGTTTCATTTTCCTAACCTAACAACCTTAGAGATTGAGTCATCTCAGATGCTGATTCCAGTGGACTCCATGGAGCAGTTGCTGAAAGTGCTCCAAACCTTATGAGAAGAGCCTGAAACAGTAGGTCTGCAGATAAACTGGAACAAAACCAAAATTATAGCCATGGAGCCATCTTATTCTGCTGCCAATCCCTTAGTTAGCCTAGACAGCACAAAACCACTAGTATTCTGTCATTCCAAAGTTCACCTACCTTGACTCCACAATTTTTTCAGATAGCTCACTTCTCTCTGAGCTGCAAGCAAGAATATCCAAGTGTCTTCCACCACAGGCGAGCTAAACTGGACAAACCAAATATCAGTTGTACAACAAAACTGCAATTTCCAGTGCACTTATTGACTGTAATGCCTTATGGAGTTGAAACATGGCAAGCATCACCAGCAACCCTCAAGGCCATTGATTTATCTCAGTCAAAGAGCTTAAGGAGGATCAAAGATCTGTGATGGTTTTACTTTGTTGGCAATGAGAAGCTATTGCATCTTGCTAAGCAATCTTTGTTTTTGACCTAAATAGCCAAGTGCAGCTTACCATAGTTTGGACACCAGCTGCAAATGCCTCCAAACCTACCTGGAAAGACAATCTATGACTTCAACCCTACCAAAACCAGCTGGAGGCCACCCTATGGCCAACTGATGGGATGACACCATGTCCAAGTTTGTGATAATGACAAACATCAGACAGAGCAAAACACAAATGCTTGCCATGGATCAAAGTGGATAGAGGAGGCAGACATAAATCTCTATACCAAGCAGCACCTGACAGGAGACATAAGTCAAATTATTAGGGAAATTTTCACTTTGATTTAAATGTAAAAAACAGTTTCTGAGATTGTAGGCAGCCAATCCAAACTATCTAAAACTTTTTACATCATGTCCAAGATGTAAACTGGGTTCTGAGTACCTAGGCTAGAATAAATAATTGCATCTTAGAGGTAATCCCATTCTGGACACAAGTATGACTACATTAGATTATTGTTAAAACTGGTTTATGGTAGCATTGATAAAGTTTTGGATGAGTTGGTTTTTGCTATCTCAGAAAATAGTTACATGAAGAGAATGAAACTTCCATGAATGAATTCACAGCCTAAGTTATGCTTGAGAAAGGTGTTTCCATACTCTTTTATCTACTCCTTCTGTATTTATGAGGTTTATAATTGTATAGAAGACAGGTCTGAACCTGTCAATAGCTATATTGCATTGGTTTGGAAGGTATTACCAATAGACTGACTGATGGAGACAATAGGGATCAGGTACATTTTACATGCAGTTACAGGAGCAAATAAACTGGATCCTAAGTAGAAACATGGTATTTGTATTAATGGCCTCTGTGCTTAAGCTAGTACAAATAGGGCTAAGTGGTGTGCTAGCTTAGGTAAATTTGATACAGGGAATTGCAATAGCAATGTGATAGGATGCTACAGTCTTTTTAGACATAATAATCTAGTTATAATCAATCTAGTATTTGATCATAATATGGCCCATACATTACTATGATGGATGCTAGCCTTATTGATTATATTTTTAGAAGCCAAAGGTAGAAGGATCAATGCAAGGCACCAGGGTACATACTAGTAATGTTGTCAATTTTTAAGGAAAAGGCTACCATATAGTAGTGTCTTGAGTCAATTTAAAATCAACATTTAAGAATGGTAACTACCTTCTGGATAGTTACAGCATTGATAGACTCCAGGATAAGAATTCAAGAGGAAATATAAAAAGATAAGAATTCAAAAAACAGTTTGATACAAAACCAGAGAATTTAGAACTTGACAATGTAGAAGATGGATGGAATAATTAGAAAAAAATGTTTGCCAAGTACCAGAAGATAGCTCAGGAAAGAAAGTTAGGAATGCAGCTAGGAATATTAGTAAAACCACTTTGAACTTGGTTGAAGAGAGAAGGGGATTATATAAGCAGTTTCTGAATGATAGATCATACTGGAAATAAGAGGAAAGTAATGGAAGTAAAGAATGTATCAAAGTATGGATTATGGAGATGGGAAATGGTGGCCATGGATGAAATTGCAAAGGAGCGGGAAGACATTGTCAGACTCTATGTGTTGCATACAGGACAATGAGTGTTTTGAATATTGCAGATTTTTTTTTTGAAGAGTTTGAAGCCTGGATGAATTTCCACATTAATAGATCATGACCAAATCAATAAAGTTTGTGCTGTGATTTTGTGCCATGCTTATGTACAGGCCAAATTTGTTCTATAATCAGAGGTCTGTTGGAAACAGACCCACATTGAAGTATGCCAGGAACTGCTTGTTACTTCAAATGGTAATTAAAATGTGCTCAACAAACTGAAAGCAAAAACAGCCATATGGTTCTTTCTCTGTTGTATCCTTCCTCTGCAATTTTTTTCATCAAGTTGATAGAAAAAATGCTTCAAAATATTTCAAAATTTAATGTTCTTTTGATTTTGAAAACCTTGGTGATCCTTGATCCCCATGCCTTCTGAAGACCATATTGTAATCTTCACTTTACAGAAAACAAGTTGCATTTTCAATATTTTTACTTTATTTTGATCCAAAATTATTAAGGCTTTAAGGAGTAAATATCAGTATATGTATATTACATTGTCAACTCACATCCATTTATATTTTTTGGTTTTCAGAAGGCATGGGCAGCGTCAGCCCTGCTGATCTTAGTTTCTGGTCGTTTTGAGTTTGACTTGATTATTTATTGTAAGTTCTGTTCGTTTGGGTTTTATTTATTTATTGATGGTGATTTGTGGTAGTTTTATGCTTGGAAAATTATTTGACTCTATTTCTGCTCATTTTTTGGTTTAATGTTGCTCCTTACTTTTCTTTAAAAAACTTATTTTATGAAAAGGTTTTTTTTTAAATTAATTTCACAAATATACTAAAAGAAATTCCCTTTTTGAAAAATTCAAATTTGATTCAGTTAATATTTTAGCTAGTGTATCTGTCTTCATGAATATCTAGGGGAAGGGGGAAAATATATTCTTTCAACACTTAGGGAAGACAGCAATTGTGCTCTTCTTTTGGAGTTTTTTCAACAATTATACCTAAAAAGAGTACTCTTCCAAATCGAGAGGAAGGTGTGGAAAAATCTGTGGCGGCACATTTGCCCACAATTGACACTGCTGCCTTTAGCCATTAGGTGCATATCTATCCCTCTTAGATAAAAACATTCTATATTCCAATATTTACGCTAAAGTTTGTGACTAAAATTAAACACATTAAATTATTGTTAAAGTCCCTTTACTCAGAAACAAATCTGTTATACTTTGATGCAACTGCTTAAAGCATGACTTCCTTTGTCCCCTATTAATATGTATCAACATTTAAGATTTTGTTTCCAGATTCTTCTCCACATCAAGCAATTTATATACTAATGGAGTGCTACACCATCTGAGCTAAGATATCATTTCCTATTGTTCAAAGATTAGATTAAATAGATCTAATTCTTAAGTTGAAGTCTAGGTCTAGATCAATTGGTCTGTTACCTTAATTAATTACCTTAATTTGCACTTCAGAGAAAATTAAGATCCATTCTTAATTTCTATGTCTTCAGTTTGTTTCATATTGCTGAATCTAGTGCTTCATCCATATATCCAACTGTGATCATATCTAGTTTAGCTTATTCCTCTTAATTATACTTTTCTTAAGAGGGACTAAATAGTTTTCCAATCCTGTCTGTTCCAGTTACAGCACAGAAAAGTGGCACTTATTGATGCAACGTGTACCCCAAATTCCAGTGAAAAATCCAAAATTTCCTGCTTTCTATCAATGGCTTGTTGAATTGCTGTCAAAGAATGTTTTTCTCAACAATCTATTTCAGTTTAATAAAAATTTATCCAATTGATTTAGTACCTGTTTTAATAATTTTCCTTAACAGTACCTTACTTTAGAGGGACTAGCCAGTTTTCTAATCCATTCCAGAAATGACACTCAAACATGGTGCTATCAACACAGAAATGAGAATTAACATAGGTTTTGTACAGGCCCTTATTCATCTCTGTGACCATCCAGTCTATGTGAAGGCTCCATGACAAAAAAAAAAGAAAAGGAGACATATGCATGTTACCCATGCAAAAAAACAGTTTTCCCTTTTATTCAAGGTGGGGGGCAATAAATCTCTAGTTAAGAGTTTGTTTTGATGGCAATTTCAGTGGTATCCCTTGTATTTCGGTTTGCCACAATGTTTGAGAGGTTTCAGGCTTTTCTTGGTTGTGTCAATTACAAATTAATGTTCAGACAAATTTGGATAAAAGTTACTTTTTCCAATTAGTCTCAGTTCACTGACAGTTTCTTTGAAAACACGTTTTTAAAACATCATTTACTGAGTGCAATTGTTTGCTCTATAGTAGGTTGTGCCTAATATTGTAACCATAATTTTTCTGTTTTGAGAGTATAGCCTTAATGCTGTAAAGCTCAGATATTTTCATAGCTTTTATATCAAAAACTACCAAAATGAATTCCAGCCAAATTTTTTTTATGAACAGTGCATGGTACAAAAGTAATTAACTGTGTTGTTATTCAGGCCAATACTTGAAAAACCAGTAATTAATTTTATCAAAACAGAGCAATTTAAGTTTCTGTCATAAATGTTTGCCAACATCCAAGATAATAGGTCCTGTTACATAAAATAAACGTGTAACAATTGTTTCATTGATTCAAACACAAGCATTAAGCTTAGAGGATAGGATTTATGGCCAAACTATATTTTACTTAAAATCCCAACCTCTTGCAGTTCAACTTTTTACATCCTGGGAACCCATAATAAGTAAAAATTAGTTTTTAATATACAACAGAGCTACTCTTCTGATTTAGTGACATGAACCATAACCATACCCTCTATGAGCGAGGTCTATATAACTGTCCTTATATTTTAGGGAAAATGGCACAAAGATGGGCCCCCTACATTTTATTAATTAGAAGCTACAAGTACTCTTGCTTCAATCCAGGAATCCATTCAATACAGCCAAATCATAAGAGGATTTACTATGCCTTGCAACCTGTTCAAATTTCATGGAAACAGTTTAGTGTGAAGTACTCAAGTAAGTTGTATTGTTTATACTCTTGTTATGATGTCTGCTTAACAGTCCTGTACTGTTTAGTTTGTCCTTTAACAAAATGGACAAACTAGAAGTCTTCCTAAAAGAAAATTCAGCATAACAAAGCAATCGTGAATATATACTGGGGTATTTTAAAGGTTCCTTCTGCTATTTTAACACCTGCCATGATATAGGCATAAGCTGCAGAGGTTATGGTGTTGGACTATATTGCTGTAATGACCTCCCATCCAAATTAATAAGCGTCCAAGTGACCCTTGTCATGTAGTAGTCCAAGTTGAATGTAAGCCTTCCCAGCTGTCGAAGAAGTTCTTTTGCCTGATTGTTGTATTTGTACATTACTCAGAAAATGCCAAAACAGATAGTAGCTTGTAATTTCCTTGCAATGTTGCCTTGGTAAGTTTGTGCCTTAGTAAGGCTCATATGCAGCTCCTCCCTTTATTGAAACAGGTAGATCTGAATCAGGTAGCGAACATTCCCTATCCTGATCTGAAACAGGTAGCAAACATTCCCACCCTGCAAAGTGCCAGTACCTTAGACCTGATATTTACCAATGTCAGTGCAATTTACCTTTGTCCCCTCTCAATGGCTCCATTGCAAACTGTCAATCACTTTGTAATCCTGTTGCAAGCAAAGAACAACATACCAAAACCAAAAAGAAAACACAGTGACAGTTCGTCCATCGAATAGGGACTGTATATGTGCCTTTTGAGGGTGGATTAGTAATTACTAATTCAGTGAAATATGTGTTCTCGCTGACTTGAGCCTTAAGGTTGAAACGCTCAAATACCTGCTGCTCGAAAAGTTCTATGAATTTTTCTTGACTAAGGCTACACCAATTTTTAAACCTGATAAGCCATGGATCAGAAAGACCTGAAGTGATTTACTAAATTAGATGTTAGCTACATAGTTCAGGGTGTACTTCAGCTGCAAAAAGCTACGAAACCCAATTGTAAGTATCAGTAGACATACTAAAAAAGAAGTGCATTATTAAGGAGGAAATTGCCCCCTCCCTTGCTTTATAGTGACTTGCGTAAGTGGAATTCAGCTGTCAAAACATGACTGGAAAATATGTTAGTAATGAACTACTGATGCTGAAAACATATGGGTGTTTATATCAGCACAAGAAGTTATTTCATTTCTTTAACGAAATATGTACCTTGTATCCAGCATTGGAGTGAAGTTGAGCTAAATACTCTGATTAAAACTGCGAATGTGATGAAATTAAACACGTTACAGAGTCTAATGTTTACAGGGAGATATGTAAACTGAGATAAAACTGTGCTTCATATCTAGGCGAATTACCAGTAAAACTTTCACTAGAATATGCAACATTTCTTGTAAAAACCCTAATTTCAATTATTAATTAGTGCTTCAGTGGTCAGTCGTGGAAGCAAGGTTATGTGCGTGCCATTCTAAAGGTGAAGCATTCCAATAGTTGTGATAAATTTTTGTGATCAAAGACCCCGATCTAAAAATAAATCTAAAATCGTAAGATGTTATCGCCAGAATAATATTTGTATGTCCAGCTTCCTGGTTTTCGCTTGTTTCTTCAGCCACACTCGTAGGAGTTAATTTGGTCATTTTCTAGGCTCTTCGGTAAATAAGTTAAAAACGGCATATGTAACACATATATATCTCCCCTGTTAGAATATGTGTGTCCTGTATGGGGGCCTCAGGCCCATAATGTCGAATATCTAAGTGATGATTTGGAAGGAGTCAAGAAAAAAGCAGTTAAAATTATCTTTGGATAAGAATTTTTTTTATTACAAGTCTGCCACTTGACTCTTTAAAGATTGAAACCCTTAGAAATCCCCACTTTCTATTGAGAGTGTGTTTTGGGTAAATTCTTCTTTCTAGTCCCATGTATCATTAATTCTTCTACCCCCGCTGCAGACTCAGTAGTTGACACCAGGAAGAAAAACAAATTACTGCCCGTAGCTTGCAGAATTAACTGGTTAGAAATTTCATTTGTCCCATTTTTTACTAGTTCCTTTAATAAATCTCTTAGGACTAGTATTGTAAAAGACATCGCCATTTAGTTTGCGCTTTTTTAAAATCAAGGACTACGAAAGCTGTTTTGAAACAAATGATTCTGGTAATGAAACGTACTTTGTTTTTGAATTGCCAATATATTTGTTAGTTAATGATTTATAACTGTATCTAAATTAAATGAAAAACAAGTTTTTTAACTGAAAGTAAGGAGAAACATTTCTTACGTATATAAAGGGGTTGCCCCCCCTCCTCAACACCTCGCTCTTTACAAAGTTTTTTAGTACTTTTAAAAAAGCGTCTTCTTGTTCTAATTAAATGGCCCTTGTGTTTCTGGAGTCATTCTTAAAGAATTAGGACAAAATTCAAACTTTAGCGCAAAGAGCGAGGTGTTGAGGAGGGGGGAACCCCCTTTACATACATAATAATTTCTGTTCGTTTTTAAGTTTTAATGTTGCTCCTTACTTTCAGTTGAAAAACTTGTTTTTTTATTTAATTTCTGATCGTTGTTTAAATAATGCTAGGAAATCTGGCCCCGCCTCCACGGAGAAACCCCTCTCCACAGAAATACCATTTAGAAAATTTAATCCTGGTGAAAATTTACCCCGGAAATTGCTCTTCACCACTCCGCGCGTAAACTTGAGACGGAAAAGAGAAAGCAAGATATATCAAAATATTTTTGTATAAGAATTCTGGCAAATTCCCCTAGCGTATAATTTCCCCTGAAAAGTTCGCTCCCCGGAAACTTCCCTTCCATTTGTCCCCCTCCACCTGAAACGTATGCATACAACCCAATAACAAATACTATGTGCAAACAATGGGCAAATTTTATAACTTAAAGACTTTTCCCCTGAGGCTTTGGGGGGTCATGTTATACCCGAAGGCATAGTTGTTAGGTCTTTCAACTAGGCTATAATGAACAAAATGGCTATCTCAAAATTTTGATCGGACGATCTCGGGGGAAAAAGGGGTGGGGGAGGGGGCCTAGTTGCCCTCCAATTTTTTGGTCACTTAAAAAGGCACTAGAACTTTTAATTTCCGTTCGAATGAGCCATCTCTCGATGTTCTAGGACCACAGGGTTGAAACGATCACCCCTGAAAAAAAAAAAAAAAAAAAAAAAAAAAAAAAAAAAAAAAAAAAAAAAAAAAAAACAAAAAAAAAAAAAAAAAAATTGTATACATGCTGGTTTTCAAAAAGGCATATAAGCAATATCATAGGCAGCACCACTCTATAATAGCTAGAAATATCATTGAAACATTTAAAGAAGCTAATTCGATTCAAAATTAAAAGTTCTAGGGTCTCAATCTGATTTATTTCCCAAACACATCTAGTCAAAATTCTGAGACAACTATTTTGTTCAGCATAGTAGAACTGTCCAGCAACCATGTTTTTAGGGATATTGGGCATGTCAAACCCCCACGATTATGCCAAACTATGGATTCTTATAGAAAAAAACCCTAAAAGATATAAAATATAATTTTTTTTCATGAAAATGACTTTGTCAATAAAAAACGAACAGATATTCATCTAAAAATACTTTTTTCACAAAACAAGCTTTTCAAAGAAAAGTAAAGAGCTCCATTAAGCCAAAAATGGGCAAAAATGAAGTCAAGTAATCATCCAAGCGTAAAAATACCGCAAATCACTATCAATAAATAAATGAAACTCAAAATGAACAGAAATTAGAATAAATAGCCGAGTCAAACTCGAAACAAGCAAAAATTAACATTGATAGGGCTGATAACCCCCATGCCTTCTCAAGACCAGAACATAATTTGCGCTTTACTGAAAACAAAATATGTTTAAATGTTTTCACTTTTTTTTACTTAAATAAGTAAACAACTTTATTTTACTCACTTTTTTACCCTTTTTTTATTTTAAGGAATAAATATCAGTATAGGTATATTAAACTGACAATCCACGGTAATTTTTTTTCAGTAAAGCCTAAGTTGTGTTCTGGTCTTGAGAAGGCATGGGGGTTGTCAGCAATAGTAATGTTAATTTATGTTCGTTTTGAGTTTCATTTAATTGTTGATAGTGATTTGTGGCAGTTTTACGCTTGGAAGATTATTTGACTTTATTTCAGCCCATTTTTGGCTTAATAGAGGTCTTTACTTTTCTTTGAAAATTTATTCTGTGGAAAGTTTTTTAAATTAATACAAATATATGACACCGTCATTCAGCCGGGGGGTGGAGTTGGTGTCCCTTGCCCCCCCCCCCCTCTTATGGGTGCCCATGGTAAGGAGTGACCCGGCTCAATAGTAACCGAGACTCTAAAAAACGGAATTTTGATACCAATAGATATGTCAAACAGTTCTCTTGAAACATTTCTAAAAACTGTTAATAACATAGGTTTTTATAATTATTATTATTTATTGAAAACCCATCAATCACAAAACATGACAAGACGGAGTAAAGGGAAAAGAAAGAAGAAGAAGAGAAAAAAAACAAACAAAGCAAAAGCTAACGAACAAGAAACCAATGACACAGACAAACAACAAAACAGAACACTATTGAATTAAAACATGATACTTGGTAACTTGGTAAATGGTAAATTGGAAATATGCCAATTTATTCATGCAAAACATTTTGTATGTTTTTACTACAATTAAGAATCACGATTTTCCCCCAAAAGAAGCGTATTTTCATCTTGCTTTGTTGTTCAGCTGCAGCGTAGCCGATTGCAAGACAAATAAACAAAATTAATAACAAATTTCACTACTTTAAATGACAATAACTATTTCAAAAAAAAAAAATTATTTGATCCCTCAAAATTTTTATTTTGATAGACTGAGCGATGTGTCTTTTGATTTACTTCCCTACCTAACCGGCCGTAGGTTTAAAGTTATAAGTGCTCCATCTTAAAAGAAACTCTGAAAGTGTTCAATTGATCTTCCAAGCCGTTCCCAAGATAATCCAGATAAGCAGTTTTGGTAACCTGTCAGCACATAATGCTTCTTGATTTACCATTTTACATAATTGTAAATAGAATACAAATCCCATAGCAGCTTTTAGTGCAAAAAATTTAGGCTAACTCGAGATAAAACGTGTTTTTTCCCTCTAAAAAGACAAATTTGAAGCCTTCTTGCCCTCCGCAGACACTTCCTGAAAGTTTTAACTCGATTCTCCTTGTCGTTCCTAAGATATTACAGATACGCTATTTTGATACCGTGGGTCAATATGCTGTCTTTTGATATACCTCTCGGCCTCACCGTGGATAGATTCAAAGTTTTAAGTGTCCTCTTTCCCAAAAGCAACTTCAGTAAAGGGCCTGCTTGATCTCTCAAGCTGTACCAAGATGTTCTAGATAATCTATTTTGATAACCTGCCAACACGTAATGTCTTTTGATGATAGCAGCCTCGCTTCTTAACCGTGAATAGATTCGAAGATCTATAACAGCTTATGGTGCAAAAATGTTTGGATTGACTAGAGACGATACAAGTTTTTGCTCCTCCTCCCAATACCAAATTTGAAGTCCTTTTACCATTTCCTTGCCCACTTCTAAATTACCTGGAAGTTTCATTCTATGCCCCAAGTCAGTAAAGAAATATTGCCGATATGGAATTCTGATAACCTGGATACCCATAGTTTCTTTTGATTCAGCTGTAATGTCCCACCCTATTCATAGATCAACGTCCACTTATCCCCCCAAATACTCCCTGAAAGTTTCAACTTGATATCACAAACCGTTGCTGAGGCATTACGGATGTGCCATTTTCATAAACTGGAGATAAAAACTGCTTTTCCCTTCCTCTCTCCCTCCAACTCCAAACTTGAAGTCCTCATGCCCGACTCTCCCCTTTCCTTTCCCCAGGAGTGCCTAAAAGTTTTAACTTCGTGTCCCAAGCTGTTTCTGCGATATTGCATACATACTATTTCGACGACTTGGATAGACATAGTATCTTTCGATATATCGCAGCCCCTCCCCCAAGTCAAAACTTGGGGCCCGTTTGACCGTCTTCCCAATATGCCCTGAAAGTTTAAGCTCGATCACCCAAGTCATTCTTGAGATATTGCCGATAATTTAAAAACTCGGGAATACTTAGCGTAGCATTTTGGACAACCAAACATGACCGTATTTTCTGCTAAAACGTATCTGTAAACAGTGGATAATTTACGTAATTTAGGTGCTTTGCTCCTGAGGCTGGGAGGATGATATCGGCCCTGGGAGCGTTTTTATTAAAACCTTTGATTTTTATGAATAAAATGGCTACATGAAAATTACGGCCGATGTCATGGTCGTTACGGGGATTGGGTAGCAGGAAAGGGCATGGGTTGTTGACTAGCTGTCCACCAATCACTTTCGGCCCTTAAAAAGGGTACAAGAACTTATTAATTTTTTCGTTGAATCACCCCTTTCCAAGTTTCTATGACTGCCCCCTCCATACGAAGTGGCTGGGGAAAAAGTTTTCTGCCCCTTTGTCGGGTCCTGTTTTGGGGGAACTAAAATTTGTTTTTCTTCTAGATGCTCTGAAACAATGTTGTTGTACATTAGGTTCCTCTTTGCCCAAGGACTTACAGCTGTAAGTTTCTAGTCGATCAGAATTTGTTTTTCCCCTTTTCCCTTGGTTTCCCACCAACTATACCCTCCCCCCCCCCCGCCCCATAACAAATTGTTCAATTATTTTGACCCAGAGGATGTTCCCTGAAAGTCTCGAGTCAATGGACAATGGACACCCAAGATTAAAATATCCCCCATTTTCCACCATGAAACATATCTGTAAACAATTGATATTTTGTATAATTTACGACCCTTACCTCCAGCAGAGATGTGCGGAGGAGAGGGCCTTTGAGCACAGCCCCTTCAAAATCGTAATTTTTTCCGAATATCTTGGCACATCTTATTCGAATTGTCAAATAAGAGAATGCTGAGTGAATGTTGAAATAAATAAAAAAAAAACTAACTAGAACTATTATATTTGAGTTATATATTTTAATTTTTGCGCCAGAGACACGAAAAAATTAAGAAATATTCATTATTTTAACCAAAACAAAAACTTTGATAATCAAAAAACGAAAAGAAATTAATGATAAAAAACTTTCCGACAAAGAAGTTTTCAAAGAAAACTAAAGAGCCATATTGAACTTAAAACCCGCAGAAATAAATTTCTATAATAATTCAAACTGAAAAAAACTAAAAATTACTATTAAAGAATAAATAAAACTCAAAACGAAGAGAAATCAAAATGTACGATTATAGACAACACAGAGATAGCAGGTACTAATATAGATAAATAAATAAGTCTTAATACGACTAAAAATTAAATTGAATGTTCAAGTCAAACTTAGCACAAACAAGAATTACTAAAAAAATTAGTTCTGCTACTAGTCTTTTCCCCCTTCCCTAACCGTAAAAGACTAAAACTTGTTGCGTCATTTGTGCTTAAAATAAAACGAAGTATTCTTTTATATTTACAGCATTAAAAACTGAAAATAGAAATTGCAGTGAAATAAAATTTTGAATTGCTGAGTTTCCAAGAATTAATATAATTATAAATCAAATGTTCAGTTTATTTTCAGTCATTCTTTTCGATCGTCTTGATTATTATAGGGATTTTATATATATTTTTGTCGATATTTTGAAACAATTAATTAAAAAAAAAACTTTTTTCCACAAAATAAGTTTTTCAAAGAAAAGTAAAGAATTCCATTAAACAAAAAATGGTCAAAAATAAAATCAGATAATCTACCAAGCGTGAAACTACCACAAATCAGCATCGATAAATAAATGAAACCCAAAACGAACAGAAATTACAATAATAATCGAGTCAAACTCAAAACGAGCAGAAATTAACATAAGTTGGGCTCAAACCCCTTACCTTCCCAAGGCCAGAACTTAGTTTGCACTTTACTGAAAAAAATATAAATGTTTTTACTTTTATAACGTTAATAAATCAAACAATATTAACATTTTAATTACCAAATATCAGTATATGTATATTAAACTGACAATGCACATTCATTTGTATTTTTTCATTAAAGTGCAAACTAAGTTCTTGGTCAGCCCTTGCCCCAGCCATTTAAACATTTGCCTCTCAATTACTTGAACCATCTGTCTTGGCTTTTCTCTGTCTACAATTAGCCATGTCTTGATGCAACCTACTGCAAAATACTTGATAACTTCAATTCAAAGTATTTTGCAGTAGGTTGCATAAGTTGCATCAAGACATGACTAATTGTAGACAGAGAAAAGCCAAGACACATAGTCCAAGTAATTGAGAGGCAAATGTTTAAATGGATGGGGCACGGGTAAATGGCAGGAGTATGAATGACTCTCTTATTGGATTAAATAAAAAAAAACAAGTTTTTTTAACTGAAAGTAAGGAACGACGTTAAAACTTAAAACGAACAGAAATTATTCCGTATATGAAGGGGGCTGTCCCCTCCTCAACGCCTCGCTCTTTACGCTAAAGTTTTTTTATTGTTTAAAAAAATAGAGTTGTGAGAAAGTCAAACTTTAGCGTAAAGAGCGAGGTGTTGAGGAGGGGACAGCCCCCTTCATATACGGAATAATTTCTGTTCGTTTTAAGTTTTAACGTCGTTCCTTACTTTCAGTTAAAAAAACTTGTTTTTTTTTTATTTAATTTTTGAACGTTTTTGAATTAATGCAGGTTTTGATTTTGGCTCACCGTACATGAATAATTAAAACAAAATTTGCATATTATATTTGGTTAAATGGCTTTCTCGAAACTTGTTTAATTTTATTTACGAACGTTTTTATTAGTAATAAATATACGTAACTTAGAATTAACTTACGTAACGAACTTCTATATTCATAAATTTTTAACAACGTATATTAGGGGGTTCGCCCCCTAGTCAATACCCTGCTCTTTAAACTATAGTTCGAATTTTTTTTCCAGTTCTTTAAAAATGACCTCTTAATCACAATCAGTTGATCAGTTGAAAAACTTGTTTTTTTTTTTAATTCCTGATCTTTTTCTTTAATAATGCTGGGAAATCCGGCGCCCCCTTCATAGCAATGTCCCTTCCCCCATGAAAACTTCCTTCATGGAAAGATCCTTCCATATAGCCCCCGACCCTCTCCTTCCCCCCACCTACCAAAAAAATCTCCTCTGAAAAAGTCTGTATACTTCCCAATAACCAATACTATATGTTAACATTGAGTAAAGTTCATAACTTTCAGCCCTCTCCCTGGAGACTTTGGGGGATCAAGTCATCCTAAAAGACATTTTTATCATATTTTCGACCATGCTGAACAAAATGGCTATCTCAAAATTTTGATCGGGTGACTTTGGGAAAAAAATGAGCGTGGGAGGGGGCCTAGTTGCCCTCCATTTTTTTGGTCACTTAAAAAGGGCACTAGAACTTTTAATTTCCGTTCCAATGAGCCCTCCCACGATATTCTAGGACCACTGGGTCGATACGATCACCCACTGGGGAAAAAAAAAAACAACAACAAACAAATAAACACGCATCCGTGATCTTTCTTCTGGCAAAAAATACAAAAATCCACATTTTTGTAGATAGGAGCTTGAAACCTCTACAGTAGGGTTCTCTGATACGCTGAATATGATGTGTGATTTTCATTAAGGTTCTATAACTTTTAGGGGGTCTTTCTCCTTTTTTTTTGAAAATCAGCCAAATTTTCTCAGGCGCGTAACTTTTGATGGGTAGCTCTAACCTTGATGAAAGTTATATATTTGAAATCAGCATTGAAATCTGATTTTTTTTGATATATCTATTGGTATCAAAAACCCGTTTTCTAGAGTTTCGGTTACCATTGAGCCGGGTCGCTCCTTACTTACAGTTCGTTACCACGAACTGTTTGATACATACTTGTTTGTTAGTTTTTGGAAAGGCATGCCTGCCTAGAGTCTCAGGCATGTTCACTAAGAATTATTAGAATGTTGATCAAGGTTCTGGGGGTTTGTCATCCTTAAATACATAATTTCCAGAACTTTCAACTACGTTGAACAAAATGGCTATCTCTAAACTTTGATTGAATGTTTTTGGGGAAATGGTGGGCGTGAGAGAGGGGTTAATTACTCTCCACTCACTTTCGACTATTAAAAAGGGCAATTTCAATTCACAATCAAATGAGCCATTTTTGATATTTCTACAACAACTTTCTATATAAACCTTATATGCCCCCAGGGCATAACTTACAAACCCTTGCCCTGAGGGCTGTAGAGGGGAGGGGTTGTCATCCTTAAAACCTAATTACCAAAACTTTCAACTACGTGAATAAAATGGTTATCTAAAAATTTTGATTCGATGTATTTGGGGAAAATGTGGGCGGGAGAGGGGGGTTAGTTGCCCTCAAATCACTTTCGACTATTAAAAAGGGCACTAGCCCTTTGAATTTTGAATCGAATGAGCCCTTTTCAAGTTTCTACGACAAAGATTTCAACAAAAACCTTATATGCCCCCAGGGCATAACTTATAACCCTTACCCTGAAAACTGTGGGGGGAGTGTCCGGCTCAAAAGTATGATTTCCTGAACTTTAAACTGCATGGAACAATATGGCTATCTCTAAAATTTTGATTGGATATGGTTGGGGAAATGATGCACGTGGAAGGGGTGTTAGTTGCCTTCCAATAACTTTTCGACTATTAAAAAAGGCACTAGCCATTTCAATTTCAATCGAATGAGCCCTTTTGAAGTTTCTACGACAACGCGTTCTATAAAAACCTTATATGCCCCCAGGGCATGACTTTTAACCCTTGTCCTGAGGGCTGTGGGGGGGGGGGGGTTGTCATCCTCAAGGACCTCATTTCCAGAACTTAAAACTACATTGAACAAATGGCTATCTCAAAATTTTGATTGGATGTGTTTGGGTAAAAGGTGGGCGTGAGAGAGGGGGGGGGGGGGGTTAGTTGCCCTCCAATCACTTTCGACTATTAAAAAGGGCACTAGCCCTTTGGATTTTTCAATCGAATGAGCCTTTTTTGAAGTTTCTACGACGACGCTGTCTATAAAAACCTTATATACCCCCAGGGCACAACTTACAACCCTTGCCCTGAGGGCTGTGGGGGACTGTCCTCCTCAAAAACATTATTTCTATCTGGAAATCAACTACGCTGAACAAAATGGCTATCTCAAAATTTTGATTGGATGTGTTTGGGAAATGGTGGGCGTTGAAGGGGTGTTAGTTGCCTTACAATCACTTTCGACTATTAAAAAGGGGACAAGCCACTCCAATTTCCAATCGAATGAGCCCTTTTTTGAAGTTTCTACGACAACTCCTTCGATACGACGTGCCCTAGTCTAAGACCAAGAAAAAAAAAAATAATACATTGTGTCAACATCGTTCTTTGCTTAGGCAGCGCTATTGCGCTGCCTATGATTAGGCTACAGTGTTCAAGATAAATATAGTTTTCAGTAAGACGCAATTGACGCAACAAGCTTTAGTCTGATACGGTTAGGGAAGGGGGAAAAGGGCAGTAGTCAAACTACTTTTTGTAGTATTTTTTTTTTCGTTTCGAGTTTGACTTGAACATTCAATTTAATATTTACTCGTTTTAAGATTTATTTATTCCTCTATATTATTACCTGCTATCTCTTTTTTTTAATGATCGTTTATTTTAATTTCTCTTAGTTATGAGTTTCATTTATTCTTTAATAGTAATTTTTGGTCGTTTTGAGTTTTTGAATTATTATAGGAATTTATTTCTGCTGGTTTTAAGTTTGATATGGCACTTTTGAAAACTTTTGATATGGTACTTTTCTTTGAAAAACTTCCTCTCCGGAAAGTGGCTTTTTTAAAAATTAATTCTAGAAATGACTCCTTCCCTGTCTATCCAAGTTCACGAATGAAAAGGAAGGTTCTTATCATTCCTCAACTCGGTGAGACAGTGAAGAAATCGTTTCTTAATAAAGAAGCGATTCTACTAAATTTAAAATCATTTCCCATTAAAATGTAGTTTGTGTGAATGAACTGGAATGAGACTGTCTTAATAAAAGAGTCTTTAAGTGTTTTTTCTCTTAGTGCCCGATTACAGATTGATGGATGATTAGATGGATTTCAACTTTTTCTTCTTTTCCGACGCTACTTCCTAGATTTATGATAAAGCAAGAGATATTTTTATGGAAATAAATCTATCGGTAATTAAACCACTGCTCGGTCTTAAATTACTTTATACTCTTTAATGTTTCATCAGCTCCACCTGGACCTTTCGAAGGCCCTGAGGCATGCTCCTCTTTGTTTCTTATTCTACTTCTTATCATCGCCGAAACGTGCGTGAAATTCAAATTCCTTTTAGTGCGTCTGTAAAGTCTGATCTTACTCCGTTTATTGCTTTTCACGTTATCTGGAATCTGGAATACATTTCCTGGGTCAGTTAGTTGTTGTACGTGTAATTCTTTTGCGGCTTTTCGGGAAAATAGAAGTACATTGGTATTTTTCTTGCATCTTTCTTCCTTAAAATGTGTTGAATGCGTCAGTTATTTTTGTTTTTCTTTTGCGACTCTACTTGAAGTTGTGGAAATAGTTGCACTTGTTTCGTTCCCTGCTGTTCAGCTAGGCCACGGGGCATGATGATATTCTGTGGGTTGTTGATGCACAGTAACCCAGAGCTCCGTTCTTTGTGACTCTTCTTTTATCCCTTTGTTTTTGTGCAATCTCTGTTTTGGAAGTTGAATGACAGGATCTGACGCAAGTGACACAGAATCGTACGATTTCTTTCCGGAAATTGTTGCTAGGCTGGTTAGTTACTTTTGGAGATCTAAAACTGTTTTTTTATACAACAAATTCCTGGAATCAAATGGTCGTATGCATAAATATTGCAAATAAGTGTACGTCGTTTATACCATATGAAGAAGAAGAAGAAAAAATGATAAAGTCGCTTAAGAGATTATGTCATGACGCGAAATATATCAGACCTCTTACTATTTAAGAGAGTTAGTTAAAAGGTCACAAGTTGACCTCTCGCACATGCTAAATCTGCCCTTAAATAACTAATAGGACCCCACTGCCTTTTCATTTAAAAATCAATGGAAAGAAAGAATGGGCAAACTTTATATTTTCTTTACTTTCTGGATAACATTTTGCTTTCCCTTTTAAATGAGCATTTTTTAATGAACATACCAAAAAATGCATTTCTCAAAATCTAGCAGGGGGATCTGGATGGGCCAATGCGCCTCTACCCCGCCCCCCTCTCCTCAATTGACGCCAATGAATGGGTAGCCCTAGTCTTGAAAAAAAGATAGATGTTGACCTTGTGTGAAGATGACATTTTCTTGGGGGATGAATATGGATCTGGGACCTACCATGCAATACTTCTGTTGTGATAAATGTAGAATGTGTTTATAGGCCCAAATTATCCTGCAGCTTTCTTAAACCAATATTTGAAGAAGTCTCTTCTATTCTTCTTCCACGCGGGTATGATTTCACCCCCTTCCTTAAATTTTGAATTGACTGCCTTATAAGCCAAACTGGGATGGCACAGTGGCACCAATTCACAAAAATATAGGGACAAGGGCGAGGATTTTTTTTAGATTCTTTAAAATCAAAATACAAAGAAAACAGTGTTTTCAAAATTTTGGCTTGCCCTGTACCCCCTCCCAATATATGCCCCTAAGATTGTAGAACAATAATTTCCTACGGTAAAGTGCTATTAGCTGTGAACTATTAGCTCATTGAGCTTAGTGAGGCACAGAGTTCGTGCACAAATCACTGGGAATTAAATTGGTGTACTTCGTATAATGAGTCAAGAGCACAGTGATGGTAATCATGCAGGAAAGACAAAGTTTTCTGCTAGCAAGAATAAACTATAATTTGGTACAACAATTTTAAACTGTTTTGTGGCTGAGGTCTCCAAATTAAAAGAAATTTAAACAAAGTAAGAGACCTCGCTAATATTTTTTTACGATACCCTAAGCTGTTATTTTCTTCATTTATTCGTGTGTACAATAACTATTAATTTGAAGCAATCGAACAACATCAGAATAAAAAAAAAAAGAAAAAAAAGGGTCTTGTGAAACATTATCTTGTCAGTTTTTAGGTATAAACTATAAGTAAAATGACGAAGATTATCAATAATTGGCCTTGTGCTTATTGAAATCTAGTACGTGGAGTTATCTGTCCTAAGCGTTCCGTAGGGCAAAGAGAAGAAGTGGTTTTAAATTAAAATAAAAATCATTACATGGGATATGTATTTAAAACTTCTATTAGAGTCGACAACGTCAAAGGACAACGTCGTTGCTTCGAACAGCGTCAACAGCAGTGCCGTTCAGGCCACAAAGAGTTTTCTAACGAAGGAAAGTTATCGGATGATATTGTGTAATTAATCTAAAAAAAAACAAAAGTTTTTCCAAGGGAAGTAAAGAGCGAAGTTGATTTTTAAAACGGACAAAAATTATTGCTTCACAGCCTATCTAATATATATCAATCAAACTAGTACAAATCAACCAACTAATTATGTTTCCCTGTGTTTCTAGGATTATAGAAAACTAGCGCTTTACTGAAAACACAAAAATCAACTATTAAAAACAGGAATATTGATTTGGGAGTGAAAAGTGAGTATGAAGCCTGACAACAATAAACTAATCTATAAAGCTTTTCGTAGTCTTACACCAGTTTGTGACATCAGTAACTTTCCATATACAATTACAATTATCTTAAAGACATAAGCGTAAAATTAAGTATTTTTTAATAGCCGCTAAGTCATGAACAGCATACAGATTATTGGATTGATTTATCAGGTAGCATTTTGGAATAATTTTCAATAGTACTGTAAGCTATAATATCAATAGTGATTAATAAACAATCTTCAAATGTAAGAAATATGCTTTAGTATTACTTGAAATGCGTATCAAATAAGACATAATATGAACTCTGAAAATATGGTTATTTGTCTCTGTACAACAGTGAATTTCAAGCTATGATACACATTCTGAAGCTAGTCTATAGTCCTAATGCTATCAAGATGGCTTTACTTCAAACTTGTCTACAAAGTAATCATGACATGTCCTTTTTAAAACCAAAGCGACAGCCAGGCATTGAAATGAGCCATCGTGCAGAAGTGATACCAAATTAAACGAGAGAAAAAAATAAATAAAGCAACAATCCTAAACTGAATTGTTATTTACCTTAAAAGGGATTGATAATAGTTTTATTCTGTAAAAAGTGTCCTTAATTGGTTTGCTTTTACTGTACCAAAACTCCTATATTATTTTGTGTTTTCAGTAAAGCGCTAGTTTTCTATAATCCTAGAGACACAGGGAAAAATAATTAGTTGGTTTATTTGTACTAGTTTGATTGATATAATTAGATAGGCTGTGAAGCAATAATTTTTGTTCGTTTTAAGTTTAAACTTCGCTCTTTACTTCCCTTGGAAAAAAACTTCGTTTTTTTTAGATTAATCTTTGCTCGTTTTTTATTCAAATTTAATGAAGAAAACACCCTGCCATGATCTTTTTTATTTATACGGAATAATTTCTGTTCGTTTTAAGTTTTAATGTCATTCCTTAGTTTTCAGTTGAAAACTTATGAAGCTGTTTAAGGCGCATTTAGAAGCTTATATTTATGCCTAGTCACTTTATAAATTTGACTTGATAGCACATTCCCATAAAGTGCACTTTCCGTTTTTCCACCCAATTTTTTTCAAATGAAAAAAGTGCCTTTTTCAATGAAATAACAAAAAAAATGTGTTTTTCAAAACCTTAGCAGGAGCAAAAAATAAGGGGGAAAGGACGTCCCTTCCCCTCAATTACCGCCATTAGAACTAGCCCACAGGCTTCATCGCAGAGTGAAGTTTGAAGGTTTAATTCAAAAGTGTTGATCAAGCTTAATTTTGGTAGATCTTTAGTTGAAAAGTTTTAGTTTTAGTTAATTTTGTTTTCGCAATAATCTTTTACTTTTAAGATGAGTAGAAGATTTATGAAAATTACAAAGGGGGTTTGGAGGGGGGAGTATATATGAGGGGTTCTTATAAAACCTCCAGTTAAGGGCTTTGGGACTATAATTGATGCAATGGTACCGTCTTATGCTTCCAAACTCTTCCACTCAAGAAGTGGTACCAAAAGTGCCGTTTTTAGTGCTATATGGCACCTATAGATGGTAAAATTGATAAAAAGCACGTAGATATGAGTAATAGCTTTAAAATGAGTCTTCCCGGGATATGCTTGGGAAAATGAGTGCATCACATTTGCAAAAATAGTAGATTATCTAAAAAGTAATGATAAGAAGGGACAAAAAATGATTGAAAATAAAAAATCCAAGGAAGAATCAAATTCATGATAATCTAATTTGAAGTCCAGCGCTATACTAAGAGAAACCACGCCTCTAATAAACTAGTTTAATATATTGGTCTTTGTAGGACTTTAATTGCGTAGCTTATTAAGCGGGCCTGGAGGAGGAACCTGCGGGAGGTGTTCTTGCAAACCTCGAGTTAAGGGTTTTGGATCATAATTAATACAATTATACCGTTTTGTATTTTCAAGATTTTTCCACTTAAGAAGTGGCACCAAAAGTGTTGTTTTCAGTGTTATATCTCACTTACGAATTGTAGAATTGATAAAAGCCCGTAGATATGAGCAAAAAGTTTCCAAATGAGCCATTAAACATCACTCTAAGAAGTTCTGTTAGCCACTAGCCCCGGCTTTTCTACTTCAGACATGGCACAAAAAGTGCCGTTTTTAGTATTATTTGAAACTTGCAAATGGTGGAATTTTATAGGAAGAACGTAAATATGAGCATTATTTTTTATATGCGCTATCAAAAATCTATCTACGATGTTTCTGGTTGCCGACTAGCCCCACCCCTTGAGAAATGGCATAAAGTCCCCTTTTTTGTGCCACATGGCACTTGCGGATCGTGGAATTTATATAAACCACGTACAAGTAGAAAGGCCTTATTGAATCGTGACATGACCACGTGGTCATGTCAGTAATCAAAGTGTGTCAATGACCTCTTTTTTCAAGGTCGATTTGCTGATGTTGTTGTTTTGGGCAAGTGCACGCTCGAGGCGAATGTCAAGGTGTCCAGAAATAGGAATTAAGAAACAAACATGGCTTCATTGTTGTTTGGCTAGCCTAACCTGAGAAATTGATTTATTTACATAATCACTAGGGGAAATTATTGGTTCACGAAGGGGGAATTAAGAAACAAACATGGCTTCATTGTTGTTTGGCTAGCCTAACCTGAGAAATTGATTTACATAATCGGCGGGAAAATTATTGATTCACGAAGGGGGAATTAAGAAACATTATGGTTTCTTTGATCTTTTAAGCGAACCTGACCTGAGGAACTTGATTTACATAATCGGCGGGGAAATTATTGATTCACGAAGGGGGAATTAAGAAACATTATGGCTTCTTTAATCTTAGGTCTGAGGGATAAACGTTTCTTTAGGTCAGAGAGAAAAATTAATATTCTATTTTTAAATAGGGCTTCATTGATCTTTAGTGTCAGGAATTATAAATGACATCACTTGTTATCTTGGAATTATGCGGGAGTCTAAAGAGATAGAAATTCTATTTTTAAATACGGCTTCACTGAGCTTTAAGTCGGAGAGATAAATTGATATTCTAACGAAACCTTAATAGTTTAGCTAGGAAAAATTTATGAGATGAAGAGATTAACGTAGGAAAGGGTTTCCTAGAAATTTGAAATGTGAAAGCACAGAGATGCCAAAAAACAAAAGGAACACAAAGAAATTACTTTTAGGGGATTATTTGGGCGAAACGGTTTTTTAGACAGCTTATGGAATTATTTCGGCGAAACAGTTAGAGACATTTTAAAAGATGATTTTTTAGAAGAGGTTTTGAGTGTGGTCGTTATAATACACAAGTTCCATTTGAACAGTGTTGTGAGGTCCCCTACCACAAACCCCAAAGGGCCCCGATCGCCCTACACCCCGATCCAAAGGGTTCCAATCCCCATATCCCAATCCAGAAGGAACCCCCCGGTCCCCAAAGGTTCCCAGGGCTCCCACCCGTACCCCCAGACCCTCAAAGGCCCTCCCCGGGCCCCCAAAAGGCACATCGAGCTCCCAAAAGACCACCGGGGTCCCAAAGGCCTTCACCCGGTCTCCAAATGTCCCCCAGGCTCCCAACTGGCCCACCAGGACCCCCAAAGACCCTCCACCGGTCCCCAAAGGTCCCCCAGGCTCCCAAGGGCCCCCCTCCCCCTCCCTCTCCTCCCCCCTCCTCACCTTCCCCTCCCCCTTCCCCTCCCCCCCCCCTCCCCCCCTCCCTCCTCCCCTCCTCCCCTCCCCTCCCCCTCCCCTCCTCTCCCTCCCCATTTTTTTAATATTTTTTGTGCATTGAGACACAGAAGGGCACCCTCCCCCCCGGCCCCCCCAAAGGGCCCCCGACGCCCCAAAGGCTCTGATTTTTCAGAGTCATGGTTTACCATTTTGGATTTCTTTCGTTGAAATGCAAGAGTTGGAATATTTCAGTAGTTCTTTGATGTGGTTTACAGTGTCACAGTTACATTCTCTTGATTTTTCAAAGTTCATTTGAATTTCTTCCGTTGAAATGCAAGAGTTGGAATATTTCAGTAGTGTTTTTTGATGTGATTTACTTTATCACAGTTACATTCTCTTGATTTTTCAAAGTTCATTTTGAATTTCTTTCGTTGAAATGCAAGAGTTGGAATATTTCAGTAGTGTTTTGTCGTGGTTTACCTTGTCACAGTTACATTCTCTTGATTTTTCAATGTTCATTTTGAATTTCTTTCATTGAAATGCACGATTTGGAATATTTCAGTAGTGTGTTTTGTCATGGTTTACCTTGTCACAGTTACATTCCCTTGATTTTTCAAAGTTCATTTTCGATTTCCTTCGTTGAAATGCAAGAGTTGGAATATTGCAGTAGTGTTTTGCCATGGTTTACCTTGTCACAGTTACATTCTCTTAATTTTTCAAAGTTCATTTGAATTTCTTATGTTGAAAAGCAAGAGTTGGAATATTTCAGTAGTGTTTTTGTTGTGGTTTACCGTGTCACAGTTACATTCTCTTGATTTTTCAAACTTCATTTTGAGTTTCTTTCATTGAAATGCAAGAGTTGGAATATTTCAGTAGTGTTTGTTGTGGTTTACCTTGTCACAGTTACATTCTCTTGATTTTTCAAAGTTCATTTTGAGTTTCTTTCTTTGAAATGCAAGAGTTGGATTATTTCAGTAGTGTTTGGTCATGGTTTACCTTGTCACAGTTACATTTTCTTGATTTTTCAAAGTTCATTTGAGTTTCTTTCGTTGAAATGCAAGAGTTGGAATATTTCAGTAGTGTTTTCTCGTGGTTTACCTTGTCACAGTTACATTTTCTTGATTTTTCAAAGTCCATTTTGGATTTCTTTCATTGAAATGCAAGAGTTGGAATATTTCAGTAGCGTTTTGTCGTGGTTTACCTTGTCACAGTTACATTCTCTTGATTTTTCAAAGTTTATTTTGGATTTCTTTCGTTGAAATGCAAGAGTTGGAATATTTCAGTAGCGTTTTGTCGTGGTTTACCTTGTCACAGTTACATTCTCTTGATTTTTTTCAAAGTTCATTTTGAATTTCTTTCATTGAAACGCAAGAGTGGGATTATTTCAGTAGTGTTTTGTCGTGGTCTACCATGTCACAGTTACATTCCCTTGATTTTTCAAAGTTCATTTTTCGATTTTCTTTCATTGAAATGCACGAGTTGGAATATTGCTGTAGTTTTTTGGTGTGGTTTTACCTTATCACAGTTACATTCTCTTAATTTTTCAAATTCATTTTGAATTTCTATCGTTGAAATGCAAGAGCTGGAATATTTCAGTAGTGTTTTGTCGTGGTTTACCTTATCACAGTTACATTCTCTTAATTTTTCAAAGTTCATTTTGAATTTCTTATGTTGAAAAGCAAGAGTTGGAATATTTCAGTAGTGTTTTTGTTGTGGTTTACCTTGTCACAGTTACATTCTCTTGATTTTTCAAACTTCATTTTGAGTTTCTTTCATTGAAATGCAAGAGTTGGAATATTTCAGTAGTGTTTTGTTGTGGTTTACCTTGTCAAAGTTACATTCTCTTGATTTTTCAAAGTTCATTTTGAGTTTCTTTCATTGAAATGCAAGAGTTGATTATTTCAGTAGGTTTGGTCATGGTTTACCTTGTCACAGTTACATTTTCTTGATTTTTCAAAGTTCATGTTGAATTTCTTTCGTTGAAATGCAAGAGTTGGAATATTTCAGTAGTGTTTTCTCGTGGTTTACCTTGTCACAGTTACATTTTCTTGATTTTTCAAAGTCCATTTTGGATTTCTTTCATTGAAATGCAAGAGTTGGAATATTTCAGTAGCGTTTTGTCGTGGTTTACCATGTCACAGTTACATTCTCTTGATTTTTCAAAGTTCATTTTGAATTTCTTTCATTGAAATGCAAGAGTGGGATTATTTCAGTAGTGTTTTGTCATGGTTTACCATGTCACAGTTACATTCCCTTGATTTTTCAAAGTTCATTTTCGATTTCTTTCATTGAAATGCACGAGTTGGAATATTGCTGTAGTTTTTTGGTCTGGTTTACCTTATCACAGTTACATTCTCTTAATTTTTCAAAATTCATTTTGAATTTCTATCGTTGAAATGCAAGAGCTGGAATATTTCAGTAGTGTTTTGTTGTTGGTTTACCTTATCACAGTTGCATTCTCTTGATTTTTCAAAGTTCATTTTGAATTTCTTATGTTGAAAAAAGCAAGAGTTGGAATATTTCAGTAGTGTTTTGTTGTGGTTTAGCTTGTCACACTTACATTTTCTTGATTTTTCAAAGTTCATTTTGGATTTCTTTCATTGAAATGCAAGAGTTGGAATATTTCAGTAGTGTTTTGTTGTGGTTTACCTTGTCACAGTTACATTCTCTTGATTTTTCAAAGTTCATTTTGGATTTATCACGTTGAAATGCAAGAGTTGGAATATTTCAGTAGTGTTTTGTCATGGTTTACCTTGTCACAGTTACATCCTCTTAATTTTTCAAAATTCATTTTGAATTTCTATCGTTGAAACGCAAGAGCTGGAATATTTCAGTAGTATTTTGTTGTGGTTTACCTTATCACAGTTACATTTTCTTGATTTTTCAAAGTTCATTTTGAATTTCTTTTATTGAAATGAAAGAGTTGGAATATTTCAGTAGTGTTTTGTCGTGGTTTACCTTGTTAGAGTTACATTTTCATGATTTTCAAAGTTCATTTTGAATTTCTTTCGTTGAAATGCAAGAGTTGGAATATTTCACACTAGTGTTTGTTGTGGTTTAACTTGTCACAGTTACATTTTCTTGATTTTTTAAAAGATCATTTCGGTTTTCTTTCCTTGAAATGCAAGAGTTGGAATATTTCAGTAGTGTTTTGTCATGGTTTACCTTGTCACAGTTACATTCTCTTGATTTTTCAAAGTTTCATTTTGGATTTCATTCGTTGAAATGCAACAGTTGGAATATTTCAGTAGCGTTTTGTCGTGGTTTACCTTGTCACAGTCACATTCTCTTGATTTTTCAAAGTTCATTTTGGATTTCTTTCGTTGAAATGCAAGAGTGGGATTATTTCAGTAGTGTTTTTGCCATGGTTTACCATGTCACAGTTACATTCTCTTGATTTTCAAAGTTCATTTTGGATTTCTTTCATTGAAATGCAAGAGTTGGAATATTTTAGTAGTGTTTTGTTGTGGTTAACCTTGTCACACTTACATTCTCATGATTTTTTCAAAGTTCATTTTGGTTTTCTTTCATTGAATTGCAAGAGTTGGAATATTTCAGTAGTGTCTTGTCGTGGTTTACCTTGTCACACTTACATTCTATAGATATTTCAAAGTTCATTTTTGAATTTCTTTCATTGAAATGCAAGAGTTGGAATATTTCAGTAGTGTTTTGTCGTGGTTTACCTTGTCACAGTTACATTCTCTTGATTTTTCAAAGTTCATTTTGGATTTATCTCGTTGAAATGCAAGAGTTGAATTATTTCAGTAGTATTTGTCATGGTTTACCTTGTCACAGTTACATTCTCTTGATTTTTTTCAAAGTTCATTTTGAGTTTCTTTCATTGAAATGCAAGAGTTGGAATATTTCAGTAGTGTTTTTTTGTCATGGTTTACCTTGTCACAGTTACATTCTCTTGATTTTTCAAAGTTCATTTTTGAATTTCTTTCGTTGAAATGCAAGAGTTGGATTATTTCAGTAGTGTTTTTTTTGTGGTTTACCTAGTCAAAGTTACATTCTTTTGATTTTTCAAAGTTCATTTTGAGTTTTCTTTCATTGAAATGCAAGAGTTGGAATATTTCAGTACTGTTTTGTTGTGGTTTACCTTGTCACAGTTACATTCTCTTAATTTTTCAAAGTTCATTTTGAATTTCATTCATTGAAAAGCAAGAGTTGGAATATTTCAGTAGCGTTTTGTCGTGGTTTACCTTGTCACACTTACATTCTCTTGATTTTTCAAAGTTCATTTTGAATTTCTTTCATTGAAATGCAAGTGGAATTATTTCAGTAGTGTTTTTTTGTACTTTACCTTGTCACAGTTACATTCCCTTGATTTTTCAAAGTTCCTTTTGGTTTTCTTTCATTGAAATGCAAGAGTCGGAATATTTCAGTAGTGTTTTGTCGTGGTTTACCTTGTCACAGTTACATTCTCTTGATTTTTCAAAGTTCATTTTGAATTTCTTTAGTTGAAATGCAAGAGTTTGAATATTTCAGAAGCGTTTTGTGGTGGCTTACCTTGTCACAGTTTATATTCTATTGATTTTTCAAAGTTCATTTTCAATTTCTTTCATTGAAATGCAAGAGTTGGAATATTTCAGTAGTGTTTTGTCGTGGTTTACCTTGTCACAGTTACATTCCCTGATTTTTCAAAGTTCATTTTGAATTTATCTCGTTGAAATGCAAGAGTTTTGGAATATTTCAGTAGTATTTTGTCATGGTTTACCTTGTCACACTTACATTCTCACGATTTTTCAAAGTTCATTTTGGTTGTCATTCGTTGAAATGCAAGAGTTGGAATATTTCAGCAGTGTGTTTTGTCGTGGTTTACCTTGTCACAGTTACATTCTCTTGATTTTTCAAAGTTCATTTTGAATTTCTTTCGTTGAAAAATGCAAGAGTTGGATATTATTTCAGTAGTGTTTTTTTTTTCGTGGTTTACCTTGTCATAGTTACATTCTCTTGATTTTTTCAAAGTTCATTTTGAGTTTCTTTCATTGAAATGCAAGAGTTGGAGTATTTCAGTACTGTTTTGTTGTGGTTTACCTTGTCACAGTTACATTCTCTTGATTTTTCAAAGTTCATTTTGAATTTCTCATTCATTGAAAAGCAAGAGTTGGAATATTTCAGTAGCGTTTTGTCGCGGTTTACCTTGTCACAGTTACATTTTCTTGATTTTTCAAAGTTCATTTTGAATTTCTTTCATTGAAATGCAAGTGGATTATTTAGTAGTGTTTTTTTTGAAGTTTACCAAGTCACAGTTACATTCCCTTGATTTTTCAAAGTTCCTTTTGGTTTTATTTCATTGAAATGCAAGAGTTGGAATATTTCAGTAGTGTTTTGTCGTGGTTTACCTTGTCACAGTTACATTCTCTTGATTTTTCAAAGTTCATTTTGAATTTCTTTAGTTGAAATGCAAGAGTTGGAATATTTCAATAGTGTTTTGTGGTGGCTTACCTTGTCACAGTTATATTCTATTTATTTTTCAAAGTTCATTTTCAATTTCTTTCATTGAAATGCAAGAGGTAGAATATTTCACTATTGTTTTCTCGTGGTTTACCTTACCACACTTACATTCTCTTGATTTTTTACGCGCGCGTACGTAGGCTAAAACCTAACCTAACTTAACCTAACCTAACCTAACTTGATCTAGGCTAACCTACCTAACCTAACAAAAATCAAAAAATTTAACTGTGTCAAGGTAAAGCACGACAAAACATATTTCAACGAAAGAAATCCATAATGAACTTTAAAAAAAATCAAGAGAATGTAACTGTGACAAAGTAAACCACGACAAAACACTACTGAAATATTCCAACTCTTGCATTTCAACGAAAGAAATCCAAAATGTACTTTGAAAAATTAAGAGAATGTGACTTTAACATAGTAAACCACGGCAAAACACTACTGAAATATTCCAACTCTTGCATTTCAACGAAATAAATCCAAAATGATCTTTGAAAAATCAAGAGAATGTAAGTGTGGTAAGGTAAACCACGAGAAAACAATAGTGAAATATTCTACCTCTTGCATTTCAATGAAAGAAATTGAAAATGAACTTTGAAAAATAAATAGAATATAACTGTGACAAGGTAAGCCACCACAAAACACTATTGAAATATTCCAACTCTTGCATTTCAACTAAAGAAATTCAAAATGAACTTTGAAAAATCAAGAGAATGTAACTGTGACAAGGTAAACCATGACAAAACACTACTGAAATATTCCAACTCTTGCATTTCAATGAAAGAACCAAAAGGAACTTTGAAAAATCAAGGGGGGGAGGGGAAGGTGAGGTGAGGAGGGGGGAGGGAGAGGGAGGGGAGGGGGGCCCTTTGGGAGCCTGGGGGACCTTTGGGGACCGGTGGAGGGTCTTTGGGGGTCCTGGTGGGCCAGTTGGGAGCCTGGGGGACATTTGGAGACCGGGTGAAGGCCTTTGGGACCCCGGTGGTCTTTTGGGAGCTCGATGTGCCTTTGGGGGCCCGGGGAGGGCCTTTGAGGGTCTGGGGGTACGGGTGGGAGCCCTGGGAACCTTTGGGGACCGGGGGGTTCCTTCTGGATTGGGGTATGGGGGATTGGAACCCTTTGGATCGGGGTAGGGCGATCGGGGCCCTTTGGGGTTGTGGTAGGGGACCTCACAACACTGTTCAAATGGAACTTGTGTATTATAACGACCACACTCAAAACCTCTTAAAATCATCTTTTAAAATGTCTCTAACTGTTTCGCCGAAATAATTCCATAAGCTGTCTAAAACCGTTTCGCCCAAATAATCCCCTAAAAGTAAATTTCTTTGTGTTCCTTTTGTTTTTTGGCATCTCTGTGCTTTCACATTTCAAATTTCTAGGAAACCCTTTCCTACGTTAATCTCTTCATCTCATAAATTTTCCTAGCTAAACTATTAAGGTTTCGTTAGAATATCAATTTATCTCTCCGACTTAAAGCTCAGTGAAGCCGTATTTAAAAATTAAATTTCTATCTCTTTAGACTCCCGCATAATTCCAAGATAACAAGTGATGTCATTTATAATTCCTGACACTAAAGATCAATGAAGCCCTATTTAAAAATAGAATTTTAATTTTTTTCTCTCTGACCTAAAGAACGTTTATATCCCTCAGACCTAAGATTAAAGAAGCATAATGTTTCTTAATTCCCCCTTCGTGAATCAATAATTTCCCCGCCGATTATGTAAATCAAGTTCTCAGGTCAGGTTCGCTTAAAGATCAAAGAAACCATAATGTTTCTTAATTCCCCCTTCGTGAATCAATAATTTTCCCGCCGATTATGTAAATCAATTTTCTCAGGTTAGGCTAGCCAAAACAACAATGAAGCCATGTTTTTTCTTAATTCCCCCTTCGTGAATCAATAATTTCCCCTAGTGATTATGTAAATCAATTTCTCAGGTTAGGCTAGCCAAACAACAATGAAGCCATGTTTGTTTCTTAATTCCTATTTCTGGACACCTTGACATTCGCCTCGAGCGTGCACTTGCCCAAAACAACAACATCAGCAAATCGACCTTGAAAAAAGAGGTCATTGACACACTTTGATTACTGACATGACCACGTGGTCATGTCACGATTCAATAAGGCCTTTCTACTCGTACATATGAGAAATAGCTTTAAAATGATCTCTTAAGTGTCTCTTTATGATGCTCTAGTAACCCGCTAGGCCTGGAAAAAAAAGAATAAAAAAAAGACCGTTTTAAAGTTTTTTAGCTTTTAGTCACTATGGGCTGTGGTTCGCTCTTTACTAGGTTGCAGCTACCACTGCAACCATGATCCCAATCAGTCGTGAAGTTTGCTGAATGTACGATCTGAGCTAACCGATTTCATAGCCACAAGGATAAATGAAGAGCGACAGAATGCATTGGACTTGTATAATTTAGGCTATATATTTGCACATTAGGGGGTGGGGATAAGGCTAGGTTGAATTAGGTTTTTAGCCCCTTTCTGAGATTTATTTCCCCCCCCCCCTTAATGTGCAAATATTTACCCAAATTATATTATTATATAAACTAAAGTATTATATTTTCATCATGTTATAGCATCTTTCATTATGATTAACCTAACAGCCCTTGTTGAGTGTGTTTGTATAATACATAAAGTACCAGTAATTTTTCTTTCAAGAGGGCATAGACTAATGCTACCAATTTTCTGTGTGTTTTTAAGTTAATCACTGATGGTGGAATTTATAGGAAGGGCGTAGAAAGGGCGTAATTTGATATGGGGGCAGGGGGAGGCAACTGCCCCCTTCATACCCAAGTCCCCAGACCTCATTTTGCCTCCCCCCCCCTGTGCCCTCCTCAACGCCTCGCTCTTTACGCTAAAGTTTGACTTTCTCACAACTTTTTTTTTAAACAATAAAACTTTAGCGTAAAGAGCGAGGCGTTGAGGAGGGCACATCCCCTTTCATATACGGAATAATTTCTGTTCGTTTTAAGATTTAATGTCGCTCCTTACTTTCAGTTTAAAAAACTTTTTTTTTTATTTAAAGGCTGCGAAAGCGGGGGTTTGGGGGCGGCAGCCCCCCAACTGCGCCTCCTAATCTCTGTACGTTTTAAGGTTCGACCTTGTAACTCAGCCTCTTTAACTCTTTAGAAAACGTAGTTTTTTTCAAATAATTTCTGCACGTTTTTGTACAGTTTATTACTTATTATTGCTTGACTAACTGTTTGCTGATCGTGTCAGGAGTTATTTAAAAAAGAAACTGAGTTTCTTTTTTAAACTGTAAATTCAGTATATAAAAAATTTTCTCTGACGGTGAATCGAACCCGGGTTTTCCGCCTGAGAGTCAGGAGTCTTGAAGTCTGAGGGGGTGAAATTTTGCACGTTTCTTAGTTTGAGCTTGGGCTACAAAATGCGATTACCGCTGTCTCTCTGCGACCGCTAGGACCGAAAATCGCTTGCGGGCTCTTATAGGAAAACGAGCCCGCGTTTTTCGCGGGCTAGCCCGCTTATAGCGGGTTCTTATAGGAAAACGAGGTTTTCGTAAATGTAAATTCGGGGGATTGTACCATTGAAGTTTGTATTTGTAGTGATAGAAAAGATTTGCTCGTGGCGATAGAGATTTCTCCTATAGCGCCACTTATAGCGCTGGAGATTGTGTCAACTAGGCTAGCGCCGCTCTCAATTAATGAGAGAAAATTGAATATGTAGACATACAAATGTGGCTTCTTCTTTCTTGGGCTATCTGGAGATCAGATTCCTTTGGGAGCATTTACCATGGAGACTGGCGAACTAGTTACCTATTATCGGACTAGACTCAGACATATAAGAGAAACAAACACATATAAAAAGATAATAGATTTATTGAACTTACATGCTTAGTTGTACAGCAACGGGTCACTTCAAGGACAATAAAAATGGTGACCGAGATTGTTTGCGGTACTAATCGCTTCAAATCTGGATAGAGATTCCCATTAAAAAGGCACATTTGCCCCACTCCCAACGCAGTTCTTTCGTCCTGCGCTCTAGGGACTGTCTGCCATTGGCTCAAGCGACCCAAGGACGCAAATCTTCGTCCAATAATCTCTTTAAGATTTTTCAGATGATTCAGGAGTTCACACAGTTTTTTGCCATTTAAACTTCCTTAGAAAATATCGTGCTTAGCATTTTGTTTTTGCTACTAATTATCTTAGCGAAATTCGAACGACTAGCGCCGTTGTCTGACTGAAGCTAGAAATGCAATTTCTCTTTTTGCTGATTATGAATTTAGACTCCTGGAAGCGGTATTTGAACTCAATTAGGGAACGTTTAATTTCTGCCCGAATCATCTTTAGAAGGAAAGAATCTTATATTTTAAATATATGGTATTCTACTGCTGGTGCACATCACCCTTCCCATCAAATAATGACGTCCCGTCATTAGTAACTGCTCATTAGGAGTGCTTAAAATTTTTCAATTATTTTTCTTATTTTATTCTACATCCCTATCTAAAATTCATCTACCGGATTAAGATTATTTTCGGTTCTAGGTTAGCTACTATATTAAGGTTTTTTTTTTCTATATCTAGCACTGATTACCTTTACATTTCCCACAAAGTTGGGGCTATTCTACTTTTAAACTATATTTTTTTTGCTGTCTATATGACGTACTACATACTATCTACACAACGTTAAATGAATAACATGATAATATTACACCTAATTCTACATGAATGATTTATAACATACAATATTTGGTTCATCATATTCACTGATGACATAAAAACACTTTCACTATTGAGATTTTTGCATTGTCAAAGCTATTAGGAAGTAACACATTTAGCTTCACATCTATTCATCACCTTTCGTGTCCTTAGTGTACTACACCCTTCTGTTGTAAATTACTGTCCTTCACTCCTTTTGTTGTGGCAAAAATTTCGAAGCACGTACGTTATGGTTTTCTTCATGGAACAGTTTCGAGTCTAGTTGTCTTTACACGGTAAGTTTTCCCCAATAGTCAACTGGGAAATGACCGTTAAATATCATTCTAATAGTCAACTGAGAAATGATTCTTCCCACTGCAGGTGTTGGTGTTTTTCTTCTCAGCATATCATTTTTTAGGATTTTAGAGGCACATAGAGAATGTATTCTCGCGTAAAATTGTTCATTTGTGCCTTTTGAAACGGGTTGTCGTCCTACTATAGTGACTCTCTTAATATATTGTCTTTAAATTCAACTTCGAACCTCTTCAACTATCATTTTTCTCAAATATCGTTAAATATCGTTTATCTTGTACTGCTCGATGGTGTTCTCAGAGTTAAAGTTCAAATTGTCTTTAATTTCTGCTTCAAATATCTTCAAATGTCTTTAAGTGTCATTTAATTCAAATATCGTTTATCGTGTGCTGATCGATGGAGTTCTCAGAATTTAAACTTCAAATTGTCTTTATTTTCGTCTTCAAATATCTTCAAATGTCTTTAAGTATTTTTCAGCTTCAAATATCGTTAAATATCGTCTATCTTGTTCTGATCGATGGGGTTCTCAGAATTAAACTTCAAATTGTCTCTAACTTCAGTTTCAAATATCTTCAAATGTCTTTAAGTATCTCTTAACTTCAAATATCGTTAAATAGATGGGGTTCTCAGCATTTATGTGATTATATAGTTCGTTAAAGCACTTTATAACTGAGGTTCAAATATAGTGTTACCTGATACATAATATGGTTCATAGTCGAAGAAACGACGATCGAAGGCAACTGTTGTTTTCGTAGACGAAGCTGGGATGAAACTTGCCTGGAGTTATGGTGAGTACTCTTCGTTGGTTGAGATATGATGAAAATAGATGCTACTGGGTCGTATCTGTACTGGGCAGCTTATTGTAATGCTCAATAACCAATTTGCCATTTACTTCCTGTAATAAAAACAACGCGGCAGAATCACATGTTCTTTGAAGTAAATACACATACAATAATTCACGCATTAATTGGGTTATAATTTCTTAGCTATGAGACAGAATAAATAAATACACTAATATTAGTATTCTCAACAAAAATCTAAAAATTTAAAATAGAGATGTCTTCAAATTTGTTTGAGAACGGAAACATCGATAAAGGGCTTATATACTTCTTCAATACTTATTAAATAAACGTTATTTTACCCTACATTATAAGTTTGAGGTCTAATTTTTACGACTTATTTTCATGCCTTCATTGTTCACGCAAGTCCGTGCTGTTTAAGAAAACGCATGTGCAGCGTCATAACCGCACGGTTTTACGCAAACGATACTACAATGAGGGAACAAGACATAACAAGGACGAGTGGAGACCTCTCTACCCACTCCTTTTCTGATGTCTTCCCTATTTCTTGGCTTAGACGTTCTCAGGGGGCTCCGGGTTTAACGGCTGAAATGCAGAGGTTCTTAGTCTCAGGATTTTTCCGTAATTGCAAGTCAACATTGGTGTCTAATATTCGCTTTTCGAATAAGGTCATTAGATGCAGGATTTCCAAGCTTGCCTCCGTAGATTCCAGTTAATGCTTGGCAAAGAATATAAGCATAATGAAGAAACTGACATCAATATCTTTTTAGAAGGCTATTGTTTGAGCAAATCCTTCAGCACTAAATAAATAAATATTATATTAAAGTCTTATTAGAATCCGTTAAGCGAGAAAACACCTTCACATTAATAGGGAATTCCTTGTGGGTTTTACTTAGTCGCCATTGGACATACACAGGGTTTCAATCCATATATCTTAACTGATTAAATGGTTTAAAATTTTACATATTATTATTGAGATATAATTGCATATCCGCCGTGAAATTCTACATATAAACGTACCATAGGTTGTTTGGTTATAGTTACCAATAGTTGGCTATTAGTACATATATTACTCGAGTAAGAAACATTATATTTCTCGAGTGAGAAACACATGAATAAGCAAACTTGCGGCGCATAATTACACTGGTAGGCCTAAAATAATTATAATCTGCACTAAGATAAAATATTTCATATAATTAGACGCTTCTGTACTGATAATATCTTGTTTTTTTTTTTTTTGATAATATCCATCTTGGTTTGGACATGGGTCGATTTTTCATAGAAAATCTGAGGGACCTGAGTCAGTATAGGTAAGATATAACGTGACTGACTTGCGAAAATATTTCACAAAGATTAGAGCACAATATATATATGTCATAGATAAACCAATGAAATTAAAGGACATTTTTGTCACAGAACTATAGAACAGTGATCTCTCTGTTATTGTATATGTCATAGATATAAACTAGTGGAATTAAATTTTTCGCCAAGGAGCTAAAGACATTAATGTCTCTGTTTCTCTTTGGAAGTAATTTTAACACAGAGCTGTAGGACAGCATACGTCATTGATATAATATAATGAAATTAAAAAGCTTTTCTCTCTTTTTTTTTGCCTCGGAGCTATAAGAAAGTAAACTCTTTGTTTCTCTTTCAGAGCATTCTGATTCAAAAACGAAAACTTAGCTCACTGAAGTTTCTATTCAACCTTTAAGTATTGCTTTGACTGGCCCTGATTGGCATAAGAATACTAATTTCTTACACTTGAAGGACTGAGAAATATTCCTTCCTACGATCGTTTACACAAAAAAAATTACAAAAACAATCATGGGCCTTGAGTTCCTCCCCAGGCTTCCCACAAGACGTGGTCCAACACCATTTGTCGTTTCTCAGTAGACCACGAGCTTTCTACCTTTGGTTATTTTCTGTTCCAACCTTTCTATTATCCTTTGAAAGGGCATAGAAATAACACTTAACAAAAATAAGACATCTAAAACTTAATCAAATCCTTAGTAACATGGACTAATTTAGTCTAAGGTGCGCAAAGTATAGCAATCAAGGATGCTTGTTGTAACAAACATTGAACGTAGATTTAATTAAACTGAAGTACTAAGGTATGTCTTATGTCTAGCTACACAAAATAAACCTAATATGCTCATCCTCTCTCGCTCGTTAAATAAATAGAACAACATAAAAAAAAAATTGACATTTTCAATAAGCAGTTTTTAAGAACAATAGACAGACTTTTGACGACCTTTCTTAATTGTGTTGAATGGTATCTGTTTATAAGAAAAGCATTAAGTTAAGTCTGATATTTGCCATCATTACAAATAACCCATAAAATTAATAAGCACAAATAACGCGGATATTTATCCACTAGGGGACCTAACGTGTGCGAGGGGAGTCGACCCCAGCAATACAAATGACACTCGACCAAAAAAAATATATTCATATATTTTTAATTATTCTTTGTAAACAAGCATGAACACTGGCTTGTTTTACATCTACATGGCTCTAAAGCAGCCATGGTTTGAAATTCAAATTTTCCTGTTCACTCATTTTGCGGATCTACTTCAGAATTTGAATTTTTTCTAACACCATTATTCAGATGAAGGTCATCTGTGTAGGTAAAGGAGACCCTTTTAAGACCTATCCCTATGCCTCAATTTTTCTGTGATTAACGGTTTCTTTCGCCGAATTTCTCGCCTTATGCAGAGTTCCAGTCACAGCTGGGTAACAACTCTTCTTTTTTTGCTTCCTTCGGCGACTTTTGCTAAGCTTTCTAGCATGTGTGCTTATGCCGCTGCCGCCAATGTTCGTAGTGCTAGCTACCGCTGCACCACTTATTGGGGTGTATGTGCAGGGTCACTACTTTTAAAGGCAAAAAAATGACGCAAAAGATTGCTATGCCACTTACTCGAATGACGCAAAAAGATTGCTATGCCACTTACTCGAATGACGCAAAAAGATTGCTATGCCACTTACTCGAATGGGAGAACCCCTTGTCGGCCCTAATGTTAGTGAGATTCCCGCTCTTTACCCCAACGTTCTGCAAATATCGGGTTTGGTACTACCCTATTTACAGTATACCCTGTCTCAGGGTATGGTAACGCGCGATCGAGTGGTCAATGGCCACTTTCTAAAAAGCCAAATGTACCCGCCTTGGGTTACGGCTAGAAAATTTCTACTCTCTCCTTGGAGGTAATAACCCTCCCTGTCAATATAATAATGACAGTGCCTTGTAGCTCTATTCCTACCCTGCCTGGGTTACGGAAAATACTACACAGTTTGTAGAAAAAATACCTTACTTGTATTCTTCCAAAAGGGTCACTAATGTAATTAAAGAAACGAAAATAGGTCATTTATCTGCAAGGAAAAGAAACAGGGGTGGAACCCCAACAGACCCCATTTGCTACTATTATGCCTAAAATTCTTCTGTTTCTACCAACGTTTCATCGGTCCAGCTAGATTTTGTTTTTCTTTACGTATTATCTTTTATTTAATTCTTTCAATTCACGGTACAAATACTTTATTATTTAGTAATATACGGCACTACTACATTGCATTTATTACTAACACTAACCTAAAAAAATTATTAATTATACACTTGCTTCAACTTGTTAAAAACTGAATACTATTTTTTTTTTTTTTCTCATTTTAACAATTCTTCATTGAGCCTTTTCTCCATTTTTTCTATTGTACCCAACTCTTTGAGGGGATACAAATTTATTTCTAATAGCCCAAAGTTCAAGCAAAGCTGCTCGAAGTTTTGCTAATTCGAGAGCAGCTAAAAGCGAAGTCCATTTACCTTCCTCCTTTGACAAAGCCATTTCTGTTACAATATACAATATTTCAAATTTTTTTCTTTTGCGTTTATATCAACTTAAAACAAATTTATTATTTTACTTAACCTATTTTGGGGAGGCTATTATCTCCTATGAGATATAAGGGGTTTCCTATCGTAGCCTAGCGGTTATAGGCCTAATCACTTTATTTATATGTCTGTATCTCTCCAATAATTAAATTTAAATTACAAAGTTTTAATAGCCTAATTAGTTCGCAGTTTTCTTCCAATTTCCGACTCGCGTCATTTGTAGCAATAGAAGTTTTTCTTGGCACACGATATGGCGAACTAATTAGCTATATAGGCTAAATACAGACATATAAAATGGAATAAACAGAGATAGAAAGGACAATAGATTTATTGTCCCATACCATATATTTATAGATATATGGTATCTACTGCTGGTGCAGGATAATTTTTTTCGGTCTGAAAATATCAAAAGGCCCTAACAGGTCGAATTCTGCTTCGAATGAGTCCTCATTCACCCGGATCAGTTGCCAACTGTGGCCTGTAGGCGTGGATAACAAAAAAAGAAGAAATGAATTTTAAGTGGCTATATTTGTTTTTTTGAAAACAGGGAAGGAGTGACCGGATTGAGCTGAAATTCGAGGACAAGCTCCCGGTCCCTAGGAAAGCTTAACCTCTAAATATCAGCCCAATCGGACAACGTCAAAGGGGGGTGGGAGGGTCGAAACTTCCGGCCCAGTTTACCCCATGAAGACAAAGTCGGAGGAGGATGAAATTTTGCAAGTTTCTTAGTTTGAGCTTGGGCTACAAAATGCGATCACCGCCGTCTCTCTGCGGCCTCTAGGACCTGAAATCGCTTAACATTGTGGTGGGTCGCCTCTTTATAGAGGCACAAGTGTGCCTCCTTGATAAAGTCTGAGGGGGGTGAAATTTTGCACGTTTCATTTTCACTATCATTTTAACTTGATTTGGAAAAATTGGATCCAACTTTGCCCCCCCCCCCCCAACCTCAGGATTTTGACGAAATTACGCCACTCACGTAGATATAAGCAATATCTTTTATATGAGCTATTAAACATCTGTCTAGACACATGCGATACCTATACGCCCAATAACAATACGCTCACGCCGATACGCGTGATATAAATACGCCCGATACCGATACAGTGTGCAGCCCTTTTTCCAGGGTGTACGGAGGGTCGTATCATCACCAAAAATCAAAGATATTTGACTTTTGAACTATGTCGAACAAAATGACTCTCAAAATCGTGATTGGATGACTTTAGGGGAGGGGACCTTCAGGGAGGGGGGAGGCTAGTTGCCCTCCAATATTTTTGGTCACTTAAAAAGGACACTAGCAAATTTAATTTCCGTTCGAATGAGCTATTATACATCTCTCTGTGATGTTCTGGTCACCCCCTAGCCCTGCCAGAAAAAAAAAGAGAAAAAACGGGAGACGCATCAGTGCTACAACAAGGAAAAAGTCATTTTCTTTGTTGTTCAAGGAGGGGGACTGTAATTTCTCTGTAAAAGGGTTTCGACCATGGTGATTCCAATGGTACACTTTTCATTTTGATCTGACGCCATTTTCAAGGGGTTTCAGGCTTTTTTCGAAATCATCATAAATTTCTTCTCGCAATATACTTTTACTTTTAAGACGAACCAAAATAATAGTCACCATTCCTCAATCAGTGTCAGATGGCAATTTGTTTCCACTAGGCAGTTTTTTTCTTAAACTTGATTTTTGACTTTTGATTCTGACCATGTTAAAGAGTTTATAGTAAATTCTCCCAACAGACTAATGAGACTTACTAAGGGGGCTGGGAGGGGGAGTATACGGGAAGGGTCCTTGTAAATCTCCTATAAGGGTTTTGGAACATAATTATTACTGGTACCGTTTTATACTTCAAAGCTTTTTAACTAAAGAAGTGGCACAAAAGGTGCCGTTTTTTGTGCTACTTGGAAGTTACGAATGGCAAAACTGATTTAAATCACGCAGATAAGAGCAATAGCTTTCGAATCAACCATTAAACATCTCTCTAAGAAGATCTGGCAGTCCACTAGCCCCTAGCTTTTCCACTTAGGACATGGCATCAATAGTGCCATTTTTTAGTGCCATTTGGCAGTTGCAGGTGGTGGAATTTATAAATGAAACGTAGATATGAGAAATAGCTTTAATGTGAGCTATTAAACATCTGTCTACGATGTTTTTGTAGCCCGCTAGCCCCACCTCTTGAGAAATGGCACATAATGTGCCATTTGTGTGCCATATGGCACTTGCAGATGGTGGAATTTATAAAATCACGTAGATGTGAGAAGCAGCTTTCTAATGAGCCATTAAGTATCTCTCTATGATGTTCTGGTAAACCGCTAGCCCTGGAAAAAAAAGGAGAAAAAAAGAGAGACAGATCAGTGCTGCCGAAGGTTTTCGACTATGCTGAATCCAATGGTACACTTTTCATTTTGATCTGACGCCATTTTCGACGGGTTTCAGGCTTGTTTCGAAATCATCATAAATTTTTTTCTCGCAATAAACTTTTACTTTTAAGACGAACTGAAACGATAGTTACCATTCCTGAATCAGTGTCAGATGGAAATTTTTTTTCACTAGGCAGTTTTTTTCTAAACGCGTTTTATAACTTTTTGTTACTATGGGCCGTGGTTCGCTCTTTACCAGGTTGCAGCCGCCGCTGCAACCATGATAAGCAGACTGCTATATAGCGGTCGGCAATAGGCATATTGCTCGAAGCGTATCACGCTTGAAGATTTTTATCGATTGTTGAATTGAATGTACTTTTTGCTAATAAAATAAGGATTTACATTTTAATGGAGTAGTAATCCTACCTGTAGGTATTAAGTCTGCCCCTCCCCCGTCCATGGAGTTGATATATTAAAGGAAAATATTTTTTTTATTCCCGCTTTTATTTGCTGTTTTCCCTCAGGAGAAATGAGAATTTCAATTTCAACGTTTATTGTATCCAGAATATCAGGAAAAGTGCTGTTCTATAAGGAAACTTGTATATTTCGTCATTGAGAGCAATGTTTTTGTCTTTGATTATATTGATCTGTTTTGAAATCCATGATTCTTTACTCATTTACAGATCCCGTTGCGAAAGAATATCAGATTCAGATGTATGCTACTCCAAAATTCAAATGAGCTATCGTGCGCAAAATTTCCGCGCAGGAGGCTCTAATCACCATAGATTTTTTTCTAGTTCCTTGTTGCCTGTTGTTCTGTTTACCACGTTTTAACTGTCGACTGCTTTAACGTGTATTTTCAATATGGTTTATATGGTGAAATGGGATCATATGAAGTATATTGGTTCGTGTTTTAAAGTACCAAGAATTCAGTTAAAAAGGCTTAGAAGAACAAAGTCAAAAATAAATGGAACTCCAGGCAAACTTTATCATCAAGTACGTACGCAAAATTTTGTTTCACGTTGTGAAATCATGGCTATATTTAACAGATGGTCAGGGGCTTCTCCTGACTGTAAGTTTTATTATTATAAAAATATACTCTTATAAAGATCAAGATTAGCCTGGAAATGTTTAAAAAACAAGATTGCCTCAGCCCTTTGTTTTTGTCCCACCAGAAAAAGGTGGCTCTTGTCCCTTCCCCCCTTAATTAAAAATTGAAATTGGCTCTCTGACCAAGGTAATCTCAGGCTATTGAGTAGATATATTAACCAGAAAAGACAGATATGGGGGAATGACCTTATGTTCCCAGCCACTCGGTCAAGACATTGAGTTGTTACAATCTGGGTGCGGGTAGCCATGATTCGCTGACTTAGTTTTTAAGCTAAATTAAGTGATATGAATAAAAAAGTTTGCGTCAATCGAAAAAACAAATTACTGACTACCAATATCCCGTAATTCCAACCTGGGTCGGTAGGCGCTTTAGTTCTACCGGTTAAATATAATAGGACATTAACAATACATTATTATAACAATCAAAGAAGAAAAGTCCTTTAAAACCACCGGTAAACCGAAATTTACCCCCCCCCATAAATTTCAGATGAATAAACTAGCCTAGACTATTCCAAATCCCATCTGACTGACTACGAATTTTTTTTTTGTTATTTTTTTTATTTAATATTCAGAAGTTCGCGGCGCTGGGTATGATTAAATACTTGATTTTCAGGTAGTCTGTTATTGGAATTTATATGACTGTTGAATCTTCTTTTGAAAGGTCAACTGAGAAACTTTTAGGGATAACTTCCCCAGGAGATTATTTCCAGGTCGAAGTGTATAATAAAGACTCATAATTTGATTGTCAACGAAGTTCAGACTTGACATTGTCAAATCTTCCGTTACCATCAATTAAGGCTGATTCGATTTATGATGATGATTTTTTTGCTCTCTAAAATTTCAGGTTCCGGGTATTAACACGAACCTGTAGATGAAGACTTAATCCCAGTTGGCTGCAAACCGTTAAGAAATTAAAACAATCTGCATTAGCTATGATCACACTTTCTGTCTGGATAAAAAGTTTTACCGATTTCATTGTTTTTTGTGTGTTTTTTTTTATTTATTTCTAATTAACAGGTGGATTATGCATGTCAACATAATTATATCTACTTACCTTTAACTAATTTAGTTTAAAACTGATTTGTCAGATGATAGTTGCGATCAAACCATTTGTAATCATGATTACATGAAATAAAAAAATCTAACTCTGGTAAAGATTAAGATTTTAGCTTAAAAAAATGCAGAAATTGCCTAAGGCAAAGGTCAGGCTATCCAGGGGCGAATCTCTAGCATTTTATTGAGGGGGGCAAGAGCCATATCTGGATAGTCAAGGGGCATGGGCTATATAATAATTCTTTCTCCACATTATTGGGGGGCAACTACCCCTTGCCCCCCCCCCCCAACCGATGCACCTGAGGATATCTATCTAGAAGTTTAACTCAATGCAAAAGCAGACTAAGTTCAAGCTACGGAATTCCGGTGACTCCGTGCAAAAATGAGCTCAGACTTTCACAGCAAAAAGTTCGGTATGTATGTATCTAGCTGTGGAATTTTAGTGCCGTGGTGCAAAACAAATATAATCTGCCTCAATGCTAAATGATCCAAGTTCAAGCTGCGGATTGCCGCGGTGAACATCAGAAAGTTAGAAACATCTTGTTTGAATAAGTGTTTTGAGCAAGAATTACCTAATTTCTTTGATCAGAAAGGACTGAACAGATAAATGAAACCTACAACAGAAATTAGAATGAATAGTCAAGTCTATCTTAAAACAAACGGATATCACTACAAAATGCGGAGCTGGACTACCTCACCCTCAAGTTTTGGGGGCTCTAGGGGGATTATAGTCTTAGCGAGATTTGCGATTTTTTCTTTTACTTAGGCACAGTTTTAATCAGATTTATGAGGCTTCCAACTCAGGTTCGGATTGGGGGGGGGGGGTCTAATATGTTTTTTTTTTCAAAGTTTTTGAAGATAAGAGAAATCTTATAAAACTTGTAGCAATATTGGAAACAAATGAAATATAGTGTTCCGACAGCAGGAGGCAAAAACGGAAGTCCCAACTAGAAGTTATTATTCTCCATCATTCTATACCATTCGCTTGTTCTCCTGTTGTTTCAACTTATCCCCTCGCCCACGAAAAAGGCCATAGCTTACGTCCTTGCCTGCATGTCAACACATCTTGTCTTAGTGTTTTTTTCAAACGGGCACCCCTCCGATGAAATAAGATCCAATGTTTGCAGTTTCGACCGAGTTCAGGACGGAGACACAACGATGGGGACTGTGGGACTAGCAACACTCAACACTTCTTTTTATAAATTTTTTTTTGCTGCATGGTACTTGTTAATTATGCGAACACACTCAAGAATTACGCTTACGTTAGAGCTAAGAAAACCGGTTTTATAGCCACAAAGAGAAATGACGGGTGATATGAATATTGGACTTTGACAGGATGCATTGGACTTGTAAGCACTTGTATAATTTGGGCTGTATATTGTGCACATTAGGGGTGGGGGATGGTGGTTAGGTTAGGCTAGGGGCGCTGTCCAAATACTTTATCCCCCCTCCCATGTGTAAATATGTTGCCCAAATTATATTATTATGTAAACTAAAGGTTATAATTTATTAGGATTAACCTAACTTCACTTCTTGGGTGTGTTCCGTATAATTAACAGGTACCCGTAGCATTTATGACCACACTGCCATTCCATCATAAAAACAACAAACTTGACTGTTTTAATTTCTCAATTTCAGTTTTTAAAAATCATTTTTTTTTTTTGTTTAATTTATATTAAACAATATAAATATTGTTAAAAAATAAATTTCACTGTCTAAGGTAAATTCCCTGTTGGTTTACTTGGTGTTGTTTTTACCCATGGTCATTCTTTGGCAAAAAATACACAATTCCAAATATTTGCAGATGAGAGCTTTAAACCTCTAAAGTTGGGTTCTCTGATTAGTTAGTTAGAGAAGGGACAGATGCCTAAAAAGGATGGCATATTTTAATGCCAAAACATCCTAAGTCTCATTGGGCATTCAGTTAAATACAGAATTAGTTCCAAGGAAGGGGCAGGAGTATTTCTGGTCTACGCTGTTATTATGAAAGTAAAGAGTAACCTTAAACCCCGAAATGAGCAGAATTTATTCTGTATCTTCACCTCCGCCTCACGGTCGTAGAAACTGTCCGATCAGAGCTGAGAGTTCTAAATCAAAAGTGATTGGAGACCAACCAACCCCTGTCCTAAAACTATTTTCGATATCTAGTCCATTTGTTACCCCTTAGGACATCTGATCGATATTTTGAGGTACCCATTTTGTACTTTCTCTTTAGCTTCTCAATTTTGCGTGTGGAGGAATTTTCCATGGGGATTTTCTGGGAAGAATTTCCAGCAGGAGGATTTTTCGCTGGTAAATTTCAGTGGGGAGGATTTTCTGCAGGGAAAATGGGAGAGAAGCCAGCCCTCGTTGAGTCATATCATATTCCGATCAATCATGCAACTATTGATATACTGTAGTTGACTGTTGTTGTCCATGATGTTTAGTTTTGAATATCTCGAGCAAAGGGCACTGTTTTTGTACCGATATCGCTCGCTCACTGAGCTACCGAAATTGAGGCCGAAAAAAGTTGCTTTTGTCCAGCCCTTTTTAGAAGACGACAAATTCGTTCATTTGTCGTTTCAAATAAAGGAAAAATTCATTTGTCCTTTCGACAAATGAACGAATTTACTTTTCATTCATTTGTCAAACTCCTATCTTATACAATTGACAACGTGGATAGCTTGTTTAAGCGATAAACATATGCTAGTTTAAAGAGGGCCTTATTTCTCATGCGAATAGGCCCTCATTCTTTATTGTATGTTTTATTAGACTTAGCTAACCTCTACGTCAACTGGTTTCTTTAATCTAGTTTCTTTGCTCAATTAAAATCAGTATGGAGTTCACGTGCCTGATATTTTGTTAGTTGTTGAGTTTTGATGGGAGAAAATTGTCTTTTATATTGATTAGGTTTCCAGCGCAAGTCGTCCGATTTACTAGAGTTTCTGCATTCAAAATCTAGCATACAGTCTTTGTTTTACTTAAGCAAATGTTTTTTAGTTTTATGATGAAATAAAAGTGTTTTTGTTTCTTTTTTTATTCAGGTTTGTCTTTTGAATTCTGTGTTTACTCTTTGCATTTTGCAAGTTGGTTATAGTTAACCGTGGAACGTTCGCCATTTATTAAAACACAGCATTTCATTTCTATGCTACACCTATGTTATCTGAATTGAAGTAAATTCTGTAAATAAAAAACAAAAACAATAGCTGAATAATGGTCTCTCTTAATCAATCACTGGATCACCACTTAATCAATCACTGGATTTGGCTTTGTTTTATAGGAACTGAACCTTTCCAAGGGAGGAGACTTTGTATAGCCTTACCAATGATTGTAACCCAATTAAATTCACAGTGCGACATACATTTCTCCTTGATTTTAAATAAACTAAAAAATGGTCAAGTAGAAGTTGAAGTTAATTTAAAGAAGTTAAATAAAAAAAGAAGAAGAAAATGAGCAACAAAGGGGAAATTGAAACACACATAACTCCCATGTTAAAATGTCATTTGTGCTTTATTGAAAACTAAATCAATCAATCAATCAATAAATCAATCAATTTATTCAACTAATAAACACAACAAAATACACTTCAATATAAACTCTCCCCCGTAAGGCTCTATGGCCAGGAAAAAAAACAGGGGAGAAACAAAAATGAAACAAATACAAGTATTTTCAATATAATGCATTGCATTTCAACCTTTCAAAGACTCAACACACACACACAAAACAAAAAAACAAAAAGAGAAAAAAAAACAATAATTAAAGACCCAAACAATAAAGCTATTTTAGGCCCCCCCCCCCCCCCCAAAAAAAAAAAAATAAATAAAAAAAAAAAAAGATGTAGGACAATCCAATAAAATAAACCAAATTCCAATATATATTTGAAACCAAACCACAAAAAAAATATTATCCAAACTCAAAACCCCTCACAGCAAATGTTTCCAACCTAGGCTAGTGTCACCCCCCCCCCAAATAATAATAATAAAAATTAACAAAAATATATTTAAACATGAAAAATCAAGACATTAAAAAATTTCTTAAGATTCTTTTGAAAGTACCAAACGAGTGACATTCTTTAGCTGACTCAGGTAGGCTATTCCAAACGATATGACAAGCAGTTAATGGATTAAAGTCAGACCTCACCGATGGAGTAAGTAGAATATTAATATTCCTTGAATTGCGAAGATGATGCGAAGACCTATCAGTGACGAAAGAAGGAGTAGTTTTAAGGGCTGTGGGAACATCACCATGAATTTGATGAAAAGTGAAAGACGCGCACGAAAGAGTGTAGAGAGACTGCAAATCAAGTAATAGGCTAGTTGGGTTAGTTGTAGAACAATTGTTTCCTGTATAAGCCTTCTTGCCTTATCATATAACTTAGAAAGTGGTTTCAAAAAAGAAGAGAAAGTTGACATCCATATTGTAGGGCAATAAGAGACGTAGGACTGAACTAAGCAATGGAACAGAATTTTTAAAACTGATCCAGGAAAATATGTTTTTAGCTTCCTTAAAATTCCAAGACTCCTTGAGATCTTCATATTAATTAGTCCAATATGATGCTTGAATGAAAGGTTTTCATCGAAAAGAATACCGAGAAATCGGACATATCTTTCCTTAGGTCTACTGAGAGAGCCCCTTGAAAGCTGGATTTTAGATAAGTCAGGGCACGCCAGAGAAATACGGGAAAAAATTAAAAAACTTGACTTAGCAACATTTAGGGCAAGGCAATTTGCATCAAACCAAAGAACGACTCTCTCAAAAAGGTCAACTAATTTGGGAAGCATCTCAGACTCAGTTCCCACTACAGTACCAATGGTACTGTCATCAGCGAAAGCAACGAGAGTGTCCACATCCTGCGAAAACGATGGATTTTTTTTAGCATTGAAAGATTCAGGATGACATAGGCGACAGCAAACTGTAGGTTTTTGATTCATAACCGCAACTATAAGGTCATTAACATAAATCAAAAACAAAAACGGTCCAAGAACAGAACCTTGAGGAACACCAAACTCACTTCAGACGAAAAGTGGGAAAGGGAATCTACGGAGATAGTTCTACCTGACAAATAGGAATCAAACCAAGCATGAGCCTGTCCTCTTACACCATTGTGTGATAGCTTATACAGCAGAATCTCATGAGTTAAAGAGTCAAAAGCCTTACGGACATCTAGGAATATAGCCGCAGGAATCAAACCAGAGTCAAGCGCGGTGTGGAGAAATTTAAAAAAGCTACACACGCATGCTCCGTAGAATGTTTAGCTCGGAAGCCAAACTGAAAATCATGAAAAAATCTTTTAGCCTCTAGAAAAGCAAGTAGACGGGAAAGCATGGTCGTTTCAAAAATTCTGCTAAAAACAGACAGCAAAGATATAGGGCGATAATTGGCTGGGTCACTTCTTGGTCCACCTTTATATAAAACAATTACTCTAGCTCGCTTAGAGAACTGGGGAAAATCCCATTTTCAAAAGAAAGATTTATAAGCTTTGTCAATGGAGAAATAATTGAAGGAAGAATGAACTTAACTACCATAGGCGGAATACAGTCAGGGCCAGACGACGAAGAACCCTTCAAGCTATTTACAATCCTGGCTACTTCAACACCAGAAGCCGGATATAACACCATCGATTTGAGACAAGGCGGACCAAGATAAGATTGTGATCTGGTTGTGACTGTGAAGGCCTGACTGAAGAAGCAGTGGTTTTCCCAATATTGGCAAAATATGATGTAAATGCTTCTTGAACAGATGGAATACCCTCAACAACCACATCACCAAGTACAAGACTTGGAGGGATAGAAGGAGCCGGAGAAGAACGTTTGAGGACGGAATTGATCACTTGTCAAGTTTTTCGAATATCTTTCCCACAATCCGAGAATTTTTTTGGAATAATAAAGGAATTTAGCCTTCCGGCATAAAGAATTGAACACATTCCTGTAGAGTTTGAATTGCTGAAGACGTGCAGCATTCAAAGATGGCTTTGCTGACTTAAAAGCTTTCCAGAGATTATTTTTTCTTCTCCAACCCTTTTAGAAGACCAGGGGTCATCCATGGGTTAAGAAGAATAGATCTTTTTGACCTTGAAGTAGAGGAGGACAGAGCACATACGTCAAAAATAGACTCCTTTACTGACTCATAAAAGGAATCAAACTTAGAACAAAAATCATTATCGTCACCAAAAATATTCCATGTCTTCTCAGCTAAATGGGATCTAAGGCGGATCAATTCATTCAAACCGAACCTAAAAGAAGCTGAAGCAGATGCCTGGAGTGTCCCTATTCAATGTTTTTTCAAGGATAAAACTGGAAAATACAGGAAAATGGTCAGAAATATCACTCACAACAACAGAATTCCGAACCAAATTAAGAGACGAAAAAATGTTATCAATTAAAGAGGCTGACGTATCAGTTACACGTTTGGAATACAAGTTGTTGGTAGAACCCCAGCAGTGAGCATATCTGAGAGAAAATCCATCGTAGTAGAGGAAGCCATGTCAATTAGATTTAAGTTAAAGTCTCCCATTATTACAAGTTCACATGGACGTCTGCCTATTAAATCCAAGACCTCATCAAGGACCTGAAGAAAGAAGGGACGGATCCACTGGGAGATCTATAAACATTACCAATTATCAAAACCTTATTTTTAATTTGATTTCAATAAACTGGGATTCAAAAACCCCTTCGTCATTCCTTGACAGATCGCTTCGAACAGTATACGGAAAAATATCAGAAATATACATTGCTAGTCCACCCTTTTGCCATCCTTCTGCGATTTAGTCTCTCAATTTTGTAACCGGTATATCTAAAAGCATTTCATTGCTAGAATTAAGAAAAGTCTCACATAATCCGATAACATCGGGTCGCCCATCAATAACTATCTGCCTCAACTGATCAATCGATGAGCATAGACCCTGAGTGTTGAGTTTGAAGGACCGTAAAATGATCATCTCGTCTAGTAGCCCACTTTAAATCAGAAACATACTTACTATTAATTGATTGGGAAGTATTTAGGGAATTTCTTTTAATTTGACCTATGGAATTATTAATGATACTCAAAACATCTAAGGGGTTTCTTTGTAATTGAAGAAAACGCCCATCAAGGGAGTAAAAACCCCCAGAGCCTGAGTTAGAAAAATTCATAAAACTTAAGGAGACTGTGTATCAAACCTGCGCCGCAACACACACAAAATAAAATAAAATAAAAAAAATTAACCAAGAGGCTATAAATAACAACAAAAATAAATATAAATAAATAAATAAAATCACAATAATCATAACCAATAAGTAAGATACATATACATTTTATATTATTGAACAAATTAATAATAATAATTTCAGATAAATTTAGTGACTTCCTTAAATCATTAATCATACTACTCAGTTCCTGAAATAAAAAAATAAAAATATATAACGCTAAAGCTCCACTGCATTAATGTACCCATGAGACCAATACAAATAAAATCATTTTCAAGATAACAAAGGATTAAAATCCCAAACTGACGCAATGACTTGTGAAAACAGGCATGTAACAAAAAAGAATAATTATTGAAATCCATAAATTTCATTGAAGTTAATTGGAACGAAAGTAAATCATTAGACAGATACGCACAAAGAGAAAAAAAAATAAGCAAAGATAAATAAAATACGCTGAATATATGAATGGCAATATATTAAAACATATCTAAAAAAAAAAAAAAACCTTAATTCTTAAGTACAGTCGGCTAGAGTGTGAATTTTTCTAGTGACACTTTCACCGTTAGGCCTTGCAAAATTTGCCCACGATCAGTCCAAACATTTCTATGTCCAAATTTGTCCTTAGCGGCATATAGGATCTCACGTCGCCTCTTTGTCAATGCTTCCGATAGGAAAATTCCACTTGAAGCTAACCTGGCTTTTGCTTTGAAGACTTTCTTCGCTATATCACTATTCACAAATTTAACTAAACAGGAGGGAACTTTGTCGTTTAGGGAGGCACCGGTTAAAGCAGGAGATATTTTGAATCTGTAGACATTCCTAATTTGGGCAACATTAATTTCAGTCAGGTTCATTTTGGTTATGAAAACTTGCAGGATTGTTGATTGGAGGTCAGATCCGGACTGTTGCTTAACACCATGCAAAATTAGCGAATCAAGCAGCACTTCTTGTTCAAATGAATCTAGTTTCGTCTCAATTTTCATGATTTTCTCTTCTTGATTTATAATTTGGTTGCGAAGAGTTTTTCAGCGATTGCTCAATTTTTCAAATTTTGGTTGATAATCAAGAGTAATCGCGTCATATATTTGACAAATAATGTCGTGGGATGACTGGCGGAAAAGATCAGCATCCGAAAACCTTTCATTAACCTTCTTAGTTATATTTTGCATTAACTCTCGCTTAGTTTTTTTCAGGTCAAGTTCCGTAGAAGTGATTTTTATCCATCAACGAAGCACATTCTCCTGTATTAGATTCCTTAATTGTTAATGCATTATATGTCTTGGAAAGGGATTTATAAATATCGGGCGAATTTTTCAATTCCTCAAATGCAGCCTTTACACCTGCAGTCTGTTTTGTTGAAGTTCGGCTAACGCTTGGATTATATTCTGCCAAGTTGGCTTCACAAGTCTGTATTCGTCATGTGTCCCATAGCAAAATACCAAATATGATGGCTTTCCTTTGCTATCCTTGGACACTTTTAGTATCTTTACTGGCCAATGAGGATAATTTTTGAAGTTAGCTAACGCGATATCAAACTCTTTAAATGCAGGCATTTCCTATTAAGGAAAGGACAAAAGTAAAAACAACTTATCTTTATGTAAGTTAAGAACCTTAATGAAAAATTTAGTTGAAATAATGCTCCAAAGATTCAATAATATATATATCCAAAATAGTCTATAAATCCACTAATATCAGTCTATTTCAATACCAATTAGTTTGGCACCAAAGGTGAACACAGATCAATTCGCTCGCAGTAGGTTTACTCAAGAAAAGTCAATGGCGCAATAAAAAGTCAATGGCGCAAACTGGGTGGCTGCGCTTAGCATCTCGCCCCTGGAAACACCTTTTTGGACGTTTTGTTTTGTTCTGATTAAAATTTTATCGTGTAATTTTGATCTGATGCCATCTGGGAGTGGAGGGTGGAGGAGACTGCCTGGGAGCACATCAGACTTTGATTGGTTTTCAAATTACCATCATATCGGTTTTAGCCTTTAAAAGAGCACTAGAATTATAATTTGTGAACGATCGAGCCTTCCCCCTAAATTTCCACAACCATTCTTTCTGAGGCTAAATATAAATCATACGAAGAATTTTGGGGAAAACTCGTTCTTTATTAAGCCAATGTTTGCGTGTAGACTGTGATTAAGGAAAGGATGAGAAAGGAAATTGCACTTTAAGGAAAACGCTTTTTGGGACCAAACATGTTTTGAAAAGCAGTGAAAACCTCATTTTTTTTTTTTTTAATTTGTACTTCGCAAACATAGACGATGAAGTCAACTCCACAACAAAGAACAATATGTATGAATTTACGATTTTTCACAGATCTTTGGGAGGCGGATTCTCCCCTTCTTGGACGTTTGGACAAGGTACAGTTACCTTGTCCTATCTTACAGTATAACAGTCCATTTTGAATTTGCAAGATGTTTCTTCATTTCTTTATAGCTCAAGAACGGCAGCTTTCACCACAAACATCAACGTATGGGTGGCGTAAATACTGGCGCAAGCTGCGACTCATTCCACTATCATTGGGCTTGAGCAGTATCGGAGTTGTGCTTCTGGTGGCGTTGCAGCAACTACGGAGACGAAAAAAAGACCCTCTTGAGACTCCCGACCTCATTGCTCAGGACTGGGAGGTAAGGCAACACTGGTTTCCATTTTAGGTGAAACAAAAAAGTATTGGTGTATAAATTTTGAAATTCAAGAATCGCGTGTACATTTGCAAAAAGGTACATTTGCAAAAATTTACCTTGAGGTGGGGGAACGCAGTTTAAAATTAGAAACAACTTCGAAATCGCCCATGGTACATTTGCGTTAAGGTACATTTGCAAAAATTTACCTTGAGTGGGGGGAACGCAGTTTAAAATTAGAACAACTTCGAAATCTTGAGACTTCGGGGGAAAGGGCGAGTTTTTCGAAATTGACACAAGTCAACAATTGTCTCGTATTTTAGTAATGGAAAAATTGCGACCCAATATATCGTAAAAGGGGACAATTTTTGTTATATTAGTGGCTGATAGGTCCATAATTTTAATTTTATAACATTAATGGAATAATCTGGTTTATTCTCCATTTTCAAGGGACGAAAATATTGAAAAAATTTGTAATCGAAAAGACGGTTGGTGGTTGTAAGGTGGTTGGGCTAATAACCGAATGTGCTAATAATGCCGCCTTTTGGCTATTCTCAACACACGATCAAGGTCATTTAATTAGAAGCCTGTGGTATGTGTTTGTTATGTGCGCATTCTCCGAACATTTAATTTAAAAAAAAATAGACCAATCGATATCAGTTAGACATTAATCAGTATTCGTTTTTTAATGGTTAATTTGAAAGGTTGAAACGTGGTTTTCATTGGGTAGTTTAAGAATAATAGTACCTTTGGTAGATCCCTTTTCTTATATTTGATAAAACGTAATCTATGACATTTACTAGCTAAATATTATCGTACCTATTCAAAATTGGATGCCTTTTCTACAAAAAAAGGTTTTATTTGATCTGTTTTAAAAAAACAATCTCCATCTGTCAAGGTATGTTTTATGTTATATTTAAAATATTTCTGCAACAAGAGGGGTCTGTCTTCCTGAAGAACCAATATTCTAATGTTGGCCGAACTTTTTCCAGAGTAAGGGAAATAAAGGGTGAATTCTCAATCTGCTCCCACTCCTTCTATATGTATCTTAAAGACCCGTCACTGAAATTTAAAATTTGAACCTTAAATTGAACTTTTCCAGGCTCCAGGTTTAGACATAAAAGATACACAAGACTAATAGAGACGATAGGCTACTATTATTGTTAACAGCCATTACAGAGACATAATGCAATACACTGTTATACAAGACATTGAATGGTCTTACTTTTATAACTTTGATAAATCAAATAATACTAACATTTTGATTACTAAATATCAGTATATGTATAGTTAAACTGACAATGCACATTCATTTGTATTTTTTTTCAGTAAAGTGCAATTATTATGTTCTCGCCTTGGGAAGGCATAGGGGTTTTGAGCCCAACTTATGATAATTTCTGCTCGTTTTGAGTTTGACTCGGTTATTTATTGTAATTTCTGTTCGTTTAGGGTTTCATTTATTTATCGATGCTGATTTGCTGTAGTTTCACGCTTCGTAGATTATTTGATTTTATTTTTGCTCATTTTTTTGTTTAATGGAGTTCTTTACTTTTCTTTGAAAAACTTATCTTGTGGAAAAAGTTTTTTTTTAATTAATTTCTATTCGTTCTATATTGACATAGTCTTTTCAGGAAGAAGAAAAATAATACTTTTAAATCTTTTCGTTTTTAAGACTATAGTTTGGCCGGCTATTTGTATGCTGGAGAAAAATTTTCAGCAATTTTTAACAACATACACCCTTTTAAAACCTGGACACAAATAGTAGTGTTTAATTTCGTTTCATACCTCCTCCAGTTGACCTGAAATGGAAAAATTGATACCATTCGCAAAAAAATCTGCTTGCTTTCTTTGATAGGTTTTTGTTTGGATACAGTTACGCTATTTTGACTTGATTAAATTGTAAGAGCAGAAGTAGCCCCGAAAGTTTGAACATTATACCCTCAGTCGTTCTTGGGATACTGCTGAGATGCTTATTGGGAATTTGCATTAACACAGTGCATTTTGATTTAATCTTAAGGCAACATTTAGTTTTTAAACATAAAGGCAATGGGAGGGTGGGCGTGGGAGGATAGGCGTGGAAGGGGATTAGTTGCCCTCCAATAACTTTTTGACTATTAAAAGGGCATCGGTCCTTTCTATTTTCAATCAAATGAGCCCTTTTCGAAGTTCCTACGACAACTCCTTCGATACGAAGTGCCCTGGTCTAAACAAAAACAACAAAAACAAAATCATATATTATACCCGCATCGATCTTTACTATAAAAATTTCAAGCCTTCCAATCACTTTCGACTATTAAAAAGGGCACTAGGCCTTTCGATTTCCAATCGAATGAGCCTCTTTTTTGAGTTTCTATGACTACGCTTTCTATAAACACCTTATATGCCCCCAGGGCATAAATTAAAACCCTTACCCTAAGGGCTGTGTGACGGTGGTTGTCATCCTCTAAGACATAATTTCCAGAACTTTCAACTACGTTAAACAAAATCGCTATCTCAGAATTTTGATTGGATGTGCTTGGAAAATGGGGGCGTGAGAGGGGCGTTAGTTGCTCTCCCATCACTTTCAACTATTAAAAAAGGTACTATCCCTTTCAATTTCCAATCAGATGAGCCCTTTTGAAGTTTCTACGACAAAACTTTCAATATCAAACCTTATATGCCCCAAGGGCATAACTTACAACCCTTGCCCTGAGGGCTGGGGGTGGGGTTGTCACCCTCAAGACCTAATTTCCAAAACTTCTCTACTACGTTGAACACAGTGGCTATCTGAAAATTTTCATTGGACGTGTTTAGGGGAATGGTGCGCGTGAGAGGGTGGTTAGTTACCCTCTAATCACTTTCGACTATTAAAAAGGGCACTAGCCCTCTCAATTTCCAATTGAGTGAGCCCCTTTTGAAGTTTTTTACGACAACGCTAACTATAAAACCTTATATGCCCCCAGGGCATAGCTTAAAACCTTTGCCCTGGAGTCTCTGGGGGTTTGTCATCCTTAAATACATAATTTCCAGAACTTTCAACTACGTTGAACAAAATGGCTATCTCTAAACTTTGACTGAATGTGTTTGGGGACGTGGTGGGGCGTGGAGGGAGGTCAATTACTCGCCACTCACTTTCGACTATTAAAAGGGCAATTTCCATTTCCAAAAAAATGAACTCTTTTTGAAATTTCTACAACGAAAGCAACTTTCTATTTAAGCCTTATATGCCCATAGGCATAACTTACAACCCTTACACTGAGGCTTTGAGGGGTTATCATCCTAAAAGACCTAATTTCCAGAACTTTCGACTACGTTGAACAAAATGGACATCTCAAAATTTTGATTGGATGTGTTTGGGGAAATGTGGGTGTGAGAGGGGGTTAGTTGCCCTTCAATCATTTTCGACTATTAAAAGGGCACTAAGCCCCTTCAATTTTCAATTGAATGAGCCCTTTTTGATGCTTTACGACATCGATTTCTATAAAAACTTTACATGCCCCCAGGGCATAACTTACAGCCCTTTCCCTGAGGGTTGGGGGGGGGGGGGTAGGGGTTATCATCCGTAAAGACATAAATTTCCAAAACTTTCAACTGCGTTGAATAAAATGGCTATCTAAAAATTTTTGATTGGATGTGTTTGGGGAAAAGTGTGGCGCGTGAGAGGGGGGTTAGTTGCCCTCAATCACTTTCGACTATTAAAAAGGGCATTATCCCTTTGAATTTCCAATCGAATGAGCCCTTTTTCAAGTTTCTACGACAAAGATTTTAATAAAAACTTATATGCCCCCAAGGCATAATTTACTTGATTGTATTTGATTGGAAAATCACACAGAGAGGGGGGTTAGATATGCCCTCAAATCACTTTCGACTATTAAAAAGGGCACTAGCCCTTTGAATTTCCAATCGAATGAGCCTTTTTCGAGTTTCTACGACAAAGATTTCAATAGAAACTTATGTGCCCCCAGGGCATAACTTATAACCCTTTCCCTGAAGACTTTGGGGGGAGTGTCCTGCTCAAAGGTATAATTTCCTGAACTTTAAACTGCGTGGAACAAAATGGCTATCTCAAAATTTTGATTGGATATGTTTGGGGAAATGTGGGCGTGGAAAGGGTGTTAGTTTCCCTTCCAATCACTTTAGACTATTAAAAAGGACACTAGCCATTTCAATTTCCAATCGAATGAGCCCTTTTTGAAGTTTCTACAACAACGCGTTCTATAAAAACCTTATATGCCCCTAGGGCATAACTTACAACCCTTGCCTTGAGGGCTGTGGGGGAGTGTCCTCCTCAAAAACATAATTTTTATCTGGAAATCAACAACGCTGAACAAAATGGCTATCTAAAAATTTTGATTGGATGTGTTTGGGGAAAAGGTGGGCGCGAGGAGAGGGGAGTTAGTTGCCCTCAAATCCCTTTCGACTATTAAAAAGGGCACTAGACCTTTGAATTTCCAATCGAATGAGGCCTTTTTCAAGTTTTTCTACGACAAAGATTTCAATAAAAACTTATATGCCCCCAGGGCATAAATTATAACCCTTGTCCTGAAGACTCTGGGGGGAGTGTCCTGCTCAAAGGTATAATTTCCTGAACTTTAAACTGCGTGAAGCAAAATGGCTATCTCAAAATTTTGATTTGATATTTTTTGGGAAATGGTAGGCGTCGAAAGGGTTTAGTTGCCTTCCAATTACTTTCGACTATTAAAAAGGGTACTAGCCATTTCAATTTCTAATCGAATGAGTCCTTTTTGAAGTTTCTACGACAACGCGTTCTATAAAAACCTTATATGCCCCCAGGGTATAACTTACAACCCTTGCCTTGAGGGCTTTGAGAGGGGGTTTGTCATCCTCAAAGACCTAATTTTACAGAACTTTAAGACTACGTTAAGAAAATGGCTATCTCAAATTTTGATTGGATGTGTTTTGGGAAATGGTGGGCGTGAGAGGGGGGTTAGTTGCCCTCCAGTCACTTTTCGAATATTAAAAAGGGCACTATCCCCTTTGAATTTCCAATCGAATGAGCCTTTTTTGAAGTTTCTACGACAATACCTTCTATAAAACCTTTTATGTCTCCCAGGGCATAACTTACAAACCTTGCCCTGAAGGCTGTGAGGGAGTGTCCTCCTCAAAAACATAATTTCTATCTGAAAATCAACTACGCTGAACAAAATGGCTATGTAAAAATTTTGATTGGATGTTTTTCGGAAATGGTGGGCGTGGAAGAGGTGTTAGTTGCTTTCCAATCACTTTCGACTATTAAAAGGGCACAAGCCACTCCAATTTCCAATTGAATGAGCCCTTTCCGAAGTTTCTACGACAACTTCTTCGATACGAAGTGCCCTGCTCTAAAGAAAAAAATAATAATATGCCCTCAGGGCATAACTTAAAATCCTTGCCCCGATGGTTGTGTGGGGAGTGTCCTCCTCAAAAACATATTTTCTATATGGAATCAACTGCGCTGAACAAAATGGGTATCTCAAAATTTGATTGGATGTGTTTGGGGGGAATGATGGGCGTGGGGAGGGGGGGGGTGGTTAGTTGCCCTATAATCAGTTTTTCGACTATTAAAAGGGCACTAGCCCTTTGAATTTCCAATCGAATGAGCCTTTTTTTTGAAGTTTCTACGACACGCCTTCTATAGAAACCTTATATGCCCCCCGGGCATAACACTTACAACCCTTGCCCTGAGGCTTTGTGGGGCAGTGTCCTCCTCAAAAACATAATTTCTATCTGGAAATCAGCTACGCTGAACAAAATGGCTATCTCAAAATTTTGATTGGATGTGTTTGGGGAAATGGTGGGCGTGGAAGGGGTGTTTAGTTGCCTTTCTATCACTTTCGACTAATAAAACGGGCACAAGCCACTCCAATTCCCCCTTTTCGAAGTTTTTACGACAGCTTCTTTTCGATACGAAGTGCCCTGTTCTAAAGGAAAAAAATAATAAATATACATTGTGCCAACATCGTTCTTATATGCCTCAGGGCATAACTTAAAACCCTTGCCCTGAGGGTTGTGGGGGAGTGTCCTCCTCAAAAACATATTTTTTTTCTATCTGGAATCTAACTACGCTGTACAAAATGGCTATCTCAAAATTTTGGTTGGATGTGTTTGGGGAATTATGGGCGTGGGGGGGGGCTAGTTGCCCTCCAATCACTTTCAACTATTAAAAAGGGCACTAGCCCTTTGAATTTTCAATCGAATGAGCCTTTTTTGAAGTTTCTACGACAACGCCTTCTATAAAAACCTTATATACCCCCTGGGCATAACACTACAACCCTTACCCTGAAGGCCGTGGGGGAGTGTCCTCCTCAAAAACATAATTTCTATTTGGAATCAACTACGCTGAACAAAATGGCTATCTCAAAATTTTGATTGGATGTGTTTCGGGAAATGGTGGACGTGGAAGGGTGTTAGTTGCCTTCCAATCACTTTCGACTATTTAAAAGGGCACAAGCCACTCCAATTTCCTATTGAATGGGCCCTTTTCGAAATTTCTACGACAACTTTTTGGATACGAAGTGCCCTGCTCTAAAGAAATAAAAATAATACATTGTGCCAACATCGTTCTTTATATGCCCTCAGGGCATAACTTAACCCTTGTCCCGAGAGTTGTGTGGGGAGTATCCTCCTCAAAAACATATTTTCTATCTGGAAAATCACTACGCTGAACAAAATGGCTATCTCAAATTTTAATTGGATGTGTTTGGGGGAACGATGGGCGTGGGGGGGGGGGGGGCTAGTTGCCCTCCAATCACTTTCGACTATTAAAAAAAAGGCAGTAGCCACTCCAATTTCCAATCAAATAAACCCTTTTCGAAGTTTCTACGACAACTCCTTCGTTACGAAGTGCCCGGTATGGAAACAAAAAATAAACAATACATTGTTGCGCTGCCTATGATTTCTGTTCGTTTTGGGTTTCATTTATTTATTGATGCTGATTTGTGGTAGTCTCACGTTTGGTAGATTTTTTTGATTTTTTTGCTCATTTTTTGTTTAATGGAGTTCTTTACTTTTCTTTGGAAAACTTATTTTGTTTATATTGACATAGTCTTTTCAGGGAAAAAGAAAATAATGCTTTTATTCTTTTCTTTATTTAAGACTTTATAGTTTTGGCCTGCTATTTGTATGCTGAGAAAAATTTTCAGCAATTTTTAACAACACACACCACGCCTTTTTAAAAATCTGGACACAAATAGTAGTGTTTAATTTAGTTTCATACCTCCTCTAGTTGACCTGAAATGGAAAACTTGATACCATTCGCAAAAAATCTGTTTACTTTCTTTGATACCTTAGACACACTTACGCTATTTTGATTTGGTTAAATTTAGGAGTAGAAGTAGCCCTGAAAGTCTGAACATATACCCTCAGTCGTTTTAGGGATACTGCTGAGATGCCTTATTGGGAATTAGCATTAACACAGTGCATTTTTTGATTTAATCTTAAGGCAACATTTAGTTTTTTTTAAACATAAAGGCAAATGGGAGGGTGGGCGTGGGATGGGGATTAGTTGCCCTCTAATCACTTTCGACTATTAAAAAAGGGCATCTGCCCTTTCTATTTTCAATCGAATGAGCCCTTTTCGAAGTTCCCACGACAACTCCCTCGATACGAAGTGCCCTGGTCTACACAACAACAACAAAAAAAATGATACATTATACCCACATCGATCTTTACTATAAAAAATTGTCAAGCCTTCCAATCACTTTCGACTATTAAATAGGGCACTAGGCCTTTCGATTTCACTTCACTTCTTGGGTGTGTTTCGAATAACCGACAAGTACCAAACAGGTCCCAGAGTTGAAACAAACTTTCTTTCATTGTAGACCTTGACAAAGGGGTCGAGCTGCACAGCTTGTTTGATAGTCACTGAAATGAGTACCTACTACTGTCTATAGACAATCCCCGTGGAGAACATCTAAAATACTTTCTTTTTGGAACCGCCCCCGTTTCAAGGCAATGCCTCCTAATGATATGCTTCATTTACTATGGCTACTGAATAATAGAAGTTACTTATTTCAGGTAAAATGTTATCGTATGATTCCCCTTCGGTCCCTGTCTCGAGCCTGGGCTGGATTCATGCTGTAGATCTTCCAATATGGGCAAGGCGACCGTTCTTGTCTTGGTACTGTGATCTTTTTGGATGCAATATCAATGAAGCTGAAGTAGAAGATCTTCGCCATTACAAAAATCTTGGGGAGTTCTTTAGAAGAGGTTTGAAAGATGGCATGCGGCCTATTTGCACCAACCAATTGTGTGGTAAGTTAAAAAATAATGGATACATTGATACATTGTGTATAAGCCGTATGATTTACTATGTAACTCTGGTGATTTGTATCTTAAATCAACTTTTTTGAATCAGCAACAAAGATGTTAATTTTTTCCAATTCCCCACCCCTCTATAATCCTTTGAGAAAATGTCATATGATAAGTTGAATTTTGAAATTGAGTCTGGACGAACAATACGGAGACAATGTTCCCCGTTTTGTGTGGATCACTAATATGCTTTTTGTGTCCAGCTTCTAAGTAGGTGTTATGTTTTTGTGCAAATGTGCAAGAATGCAAAATTTACAATCGTTCGGAATTATATGTAGTCTTCGATTGACATAGATTACTTATTTGCAGTCAGCCATGACAAATAAATCCTTCTCACCGTATATTTTCCAAAACATTCAGGGCTGCTTTTTAAAGAAGAACAGACGACTGTTTTGAGGGGCTAAGCAGATGGAGTGTTTTTTTTACGCTAAAAATATCTAATTTATGGATTAACGACGCTTCTTGACTACATCGGTCCCGCGTTCTTACATCGGCCCCGCGGTAGTTTGGTTTGAACCGTGAAATCCATGCTGTGAAGTAGAGATGGACTGGCTGTACCACCACAAATTACACTAAAAATAACCGTATTCTGTGGCAGATTTTGATCTATACGAATTTGGCTTGATAAGGTTCATTTTAGTGTTTTTCATTGTAGCTTTTTTCTTTTATGTTTCTGAGATTTAATTTTAAATATGTAAGCTCCAAATAATCTGTGATTTTGACTGGGCAATTTAGCAAAGTTAAACGAAAAAATTAGAAGCCTTTGTTTGAAACAAGGAGAATAGTTGCCCAAAACTTGTTCTTTTAGCAGTTTTGGTAGGCTGGTAGCATTAATGTTGCTGAGACCATGGAGACCATCGGAGCCAGATCCTGCGAGTATTCTTTGCCCTTAAACAAATCTTTTTTTTCGATAAGAATTTTGGAATTTAGTCTGATTATAAAGAGACCAAGGCAAATCTTTTTATCTTGTCTTTTTTAATCGGCCAACTACTTGCGTAAATTCAGAGGTCTAATATGGGCAGTTGATTTAACAATACGGAAATAGGCCCTGTATATTAGTAAAACCAACGAGGTGATGATAACAATTTATATTTTGAATTAATGCGTCTTCATTGTTATAAAATGTATAGCAATTGATAACATAAGTCACGCTGAATAATTTAAAAAGCAAGCACTAACTTTAAACACGAGAGACAATATTTTTTTGAAAAAATCGAACAAGGACGAGAGAGAGATAATTCCTTAGCTTGAGAGAGAGAGAGAAAGAGAGAGAGGAGAGAGAGAGAGAGCTGAATCTCTGCGTGTTATGCAATGTTTTCAAGATCCTAAGCAATGATGGCCTAAATTTTCGGTGACACCAATGCCATTTACAGTATTTTGGTCTGAAAAAATTCAAAATTTATTACCAACTTGATTTACGAAATCTTTTAAATCTCTTTCTTTCATATCAAATAAAAATATACTACTAATTAAGCTTCTAAATATTTTTAGAAAGTCCCTGTGTTTTCCTTTTCCTTATTCTAAATGACTAGTGAATCCTCTAAAAAAATATCTATCGTTTGTGAGCTTTATCACTTTTCTCATGTCTGTCTCAGATTAAGCATTCATGCCCCAAGCCAGTGTTGCCAGAAAGTGAAACAAAAATAAGCCCGAGCCGTTGGAAAAACACGCCAAAATACGCCCGAGCCTTTGAAAACCAAGAGTGCCATCATGGTCAGTTCCTAAAGTGCTAAAATTGCCCATTTTGCGTGTTTCACAACAATTTTCGGTGCTAAATAAAAAAAAAAATTGCGCGTGTCGCGGCTTGCGCCGCGGCACGCGCATTAGTGTAGTTGGATTAGTTTTAGATCAGTTTTTTTTTAAGTCCGGTTATTTCAAACTTAGCACTATTTCTTTCGAAACGAACACGGCAAAAAGGTGGTCCTGGTAAAATCAAACTTCGCCCAAATCTTTCGAAACAAACTCGGAAAAATGCGGTCCACACTTTTTGTTCATTCCTTAGCCTTTTTCAAACTGTTCATCATTTCGTCCATGACAAAATAAAAAATTATATTACGAAAGTGCTAAAAATTGAAGCACGTACTACAGCGCTACACATGATATGAAATAGTGCTAAAATAGTTCTTTCGGGCTAAAGTCAGAAAAATTTTTGCCCCTAATATAACTCTACTTTTACCTTGCTTGCTTACCCTTGGTTCATCCTGCTCCGCTTTCACGGAAGAACAACCATTTTGCGTAATCCGCCAAAGTTCGTCTGTTTTTAGCTGCAGGTTTATGCGTCATAATGGTTAAACAGCTGTGAATTCTTTTTATTAACTTTTAGAACTTAATATAGCTTATTCCTATGGATACGCTGGTCTATACTAGTAACAACCACAAGCCGAAGACATACAATATCTTTGGTTTATTATCGCATAAAAATTTTGGTACAGTTGTAATATATTATTTAAAGATAACTTTATAATTAAAATAAGGCCTGAAAAAAGAAACGTGGGAACGGGGTTAATACAAAAGCCTTCATAATCCCAAGATGAAATAATACGGGCAGCTAAAGACTGATCATTAAGAAAAAAAGAAGAAAAGGGCAGGGCAGGGCTAACCGAGAGAACGACTACGACAAATCAACACATTTTTTTTTTATCGTTCAAATGAAAAAAAATAAAACAGAAAAGAAAGGCACTTAGGCTAAGGCTAAGGAATCTAAGGAATTTAATCCATAAGGCTAAGGGATTTAAGACTCAAAGGAGGCTTAGGATATTACGGTTCCGAACTTTCAGTCAAAATAAGCCCATTTTTTTTAAAAAAAAAGCCCACGTTCCCGCCTCAAAATTCAGCCCGCCCCTGACGGCTAAAACCAGCCCACGGGCGGAAAACAAGCCCATCTGGCAACACTGCCCCAAGCCAATGACTGTGTGGTAGTAAGTGAATTGATGTTCTACTTGACAGTGTTAGGCTTGGGGCTTGATTCCAGCTACCGCGAGGTTTCGGTGCAGGCTTGAACCTGTCCATGTAAAAAAGGGCCCAGCAACTGAAACGTCATTTCGGCGCCCTATGCACTATCAGTGGCTCTGAAGGATATTTATGAAGGAGAACTAAATTATAGAGGTCATCATTTAAAAAAATAACTTGCTAATGTCTGTCCCAGATCCAATATTCATGCCCAAGAAAATTTTGTGATCCTGAAACGGCATTATAAAAAACTAAATTATGGAATGTATAAAACAGGAGCGGCAATTCGGGCAAATCTAGGGGGGGGGCAAAATTCATTCTAAAAATTTAGGAAGGGAGTGGTCAATGTTGCTGTTTTCTGTTTTTTTTTTCAAAATACAAAGCAAAGTATTTGTCACAAATAATACCAAAAAAGGTATTTCAAAATCTAGGAGGGGACGAGGAAGGGTTAAGAAATATATCGAAGGCAATCCCCTTGCTGACCCTGGCGTCACTTACAGAAATAACGAATGAATTCTATGGGGTCAGACGTCCCCCCCCCTGGGAAATTCTCTCTTGAATTTTCTCCCCAAATGTAAAATTGAGCAGCCAAAGGAAAATTAAGACAAATGCAAAGAACGAAGAAGAGTGTATAATTATACATTTCCTATTGTGAAAGAAGGGCGGTGGGCTGTTTTATAGGTGGGGGGGGGGGGCCAGATGCCTAAAAGAGCCTATTTTAAAAGCCCAAATTATCTAAATCTCCCTAAGGCTTCAGATTGGAAGGGGTATAGGGGGAGGTTCGGGAATTAATCTCTCATCTTTCTTCATTAGGGAAAATCCTAAATAAGAGTGCTACGGAGTGATACCTAACTTATTACAGTAAAATGTTTCTGATTTTTATTTTAAAGCTTGTTTAAACTAAACTAATTTGCTTCATATTTCATAAAATTATATGCAATGATGTGTAAGTGCGCATCAGGTATAATAAAGGAGGAGTGGTAGATTATTTTTTTTGCAAGTGGGGGGAGCAGAAGACAGGCACCTCAAAAAGTGCATTTGAATGCCAAAACATCCTAAGCCTCAATGAGCCCTCGGAAAAATATAGAATGAGGTCTAGGCAGGGGGGGGGGGTTGAAGTTGATACCAAATCCCTCTGGATTTCCGGTAATATCTTTGGTATATCACTTGATTTCCAGGAATGTCCCTGGTGATGGAGGAGGGGGTCAAAAGTGCCCCCCCCCCCTATTGCGACAATCCTGTTTTATGTAGCATAAAATATCAAATTCACGTATCGACTGGCACAGAGATGGAAAAGAGACGAGACGGGGCATTATTAGCCTCACCAGTTACCCTGTTTTTAGAGGAGAGTTAGCAAATTCTACCAGGAGCTATGTTTTCAGCGATTTTAAATGGTAAAATTTCTCTCATCGTCTTTAGCATTATTTTTTTCTAAGCATTTAAACATGTGTATACAAAGTATTTAAGCACATTCCAGACCTTTTCTTTTGGTTTTGCTTATTAGCTTTATTTTTTATGTAAATAGCTTTAGGATTTTTTTTTTTATGAAATACAGAAAAATAATTAGAGAACAAATGTGATTCTATATTTTTATTATTATCTTAAAACTCAGTCAGAAGTCCAGTAAAGAGAAAGGTTAAGGGATAAGCAACTGTGATTATTTAGAACCGAAGGCTTCTAGCCTAAAATGTAGGAAAAGATTATTATAAGGTATTTATCGAATTAAACCCCTTAATTTAATTATTATTATTTTTTATTTAACTTTTTATAAATTAATTATAATTTATTAATTATTTTCATTCATTAACTGCACTCTCTCCTTTATTAGTAATAAAAATAGAATTTCAAAAATTAAAAAATGATTATAGCAGTTAGATTATTTGTTTGAAATTTTGCGCCCCTAAAATTTCTGCCCCCGAGGCAAGTGCACACCCTCTGTCCCTCCCCTAAAACCGCCTCTGATATGACGGTCCTCCGTTGGTGCAGTAAGTTTGACCTTAGCTTAGTAGTATGGGACCCAGAGATCGAGCCCGGCTGTAGTAACATACTGCAGGGTTGACGCAAAGGCCTTAGTAGTCAAGAAGCGTCATTAATCCGATTACTTTGCTTATAGTGTGACGTCATAGCTGCTGCTCAGTTTTTTGGCCTTTATACACTTTTTATTTTGACATGACATTTCAGGCTTTTTAGTTTGGTTTGGCTATTTACCTTTAATTTTTGGGATATTATTAGCTTTATGATTTTTTTTTTTATGAAATTCAAAAATGTGCTTGGAGAACACCGGCGATTCTACATTTTCTACTTATTATTATGTAAAAATTCAGTCAAAAGTACAACAAAGAGAAAGGTTACGAGGTAAGCAATCATGATTGTTTAAAAGCGAAAGCTTCAAGCACAAAACATAGGAAAAAAATTAATGGCTGTAAGAGACGTTTTAAGCCATCAGTTACGAGGCAAAAAACAAGAAATTCTCTGTTTGGGACGATATGCTTTTCGAGCTAAATATTTTAATAGACCAAAATATTGCTTTTTGCCACGGGGAGTAGCTCATTTCTTTAGACACCAAAGACATGTGTGTACAGTGCTTGCACCTCCTGGACTTTAGTTTAGAGAAAGATTCGGGTTTTGAGCCATTTCTGAGGATGGACGAGGCAGCATAATAATGATTAAAGTTTGTATACCTCTTGAAAAGTTACATTCCTTGAAAAGGCGCCGAGAGACGTATTCTTTGAAAATAAGGAATCAAAATTTATATCTCCAAAAAGATATACTTTACTTTAGATTACTTTTTTTTTTGTTTCAGGTTTCGCCAGCAGATGGGACAGTATTGCATTATGGTAAAGTGGAAAATGGATATTTAGAGCAAGTTAAAGGTGTAAAATATTCTCTAAGTCAGTTTCTAGGGCCCCAGTCATGGTCAAATACTTCCGAAGACAGTTTCAAGTCGTTGGCGGATTATCAGAAATCTTTACTGAAAAATCCTAATAACGAACTTTACCATTGTGTTATTTATTTAGCTCCCGGTGACTACCATAGATTTCATTCGCCTACGAATTGGAAGGTGAAATTTAGAAGACATTTCCCAGGTATGTACGTTATAATCTAATTAAGAGAATTTACTCAAATTAGATCGGAAGGTTAGCTTTTTTAGCTTGGGAAGCAAGGGCTTAAACATGATTTTTGTTCGAAAGGGGGGGGGGCAAACAAAAAACAATTTAAAACTCATCAATTGTTTTTTTGTTACGTGTTTACGAGTCGGACAAAAATTTTAAGGGTGGGGCTAAAACCTTCTACCCTCCCCCCTTCCCTGGATATGGCCTTGTCTAGAGGAAATACAAAAAAAAAAAAACCAAAAAACAATTAAAGAAGAAGAATCGTAAAACACCAATAATGGAGTTGTTCAGGTATTAAACCAATTAGATCTTGAAACAAACAAAGACTAGACTATATGCTGCTTGTTTTAATCAAACTGTTCCAACATTCCAGCGAAGAAAATGTTAATATTTCTGGTTTTATTATTTGTGTGTTTTTATATATATTTACTTGTATGTCTGAGAAATCACATTACGGTATTGAATTTTAAAATAAATTTGTTATATTCCCTCCGAAAAACAGTTTTTAGCATTCGTTGACCAAAAATTTGCTTTCGTTTTTGTATATTTATTCTTTTCTTGAACTTTTTTGCATAAACATACAATATCAAGAGTCGATCAAGCGCCTTGAGACTGGAATCTATGAAAAAGTTGTCTTAATCAGTTTGGCTTATGAGGGTCAGTTGCTGTAAATGAGTTGTTTTTCTTGTCTTTCATTAGTTGCTCCTTTATCTCCTTCTAACACCTTTTATCCTCCTGCAAATGAAAAAAAAATAATAAGGAATGTCAACCAAAGATAAGATTAAAAAAACCGTCCGTCTTTTTAATATCACGGTGTTATCTTTTTTTGTAGGTTCCGGTACATTAAAGAAGTAAGATCTAAGATCTAAGAAGTAAGAAGTAAGATCTGCGTATGTGAAAGTAGCTTTTTTCCGAGCAAAAAAAATATTACTTACTTAGAAAAGATATTAAAAAGGAAATAGGTTGAAGTACGCTCTAATAAACGTTTTTAAACTCGCCTGGTCATATTTATTTCGATCAAATAGCGGAAATCAATTCTGTGTAGCATTTCTGTGTAACGTTTGACCTCTACTTAAAGGGAAAAACTAAGATTTCCGAACAGAATCTTTTAGAATAAATCCCACAAACGTCTAAAATTTATAATTGAAAAATATAATAAATTACGCAATTAAGGTTTGAAAACTTTTCATTTTACTTCACCATTTTACAAAAATGGCACTAAAAATATACTATAGGGAGACGGATATGGTTTAACAATATTCAGACGAATAGCGTAATTGGCTATTCCATATCTCTTTACGGTAATAGCGTATAACTATGCCTAAAAGTTTTGTTAAATCACCGTTAAAGTTTTTTTGACTGTCAACAAAGCTGGTTAAAAGCCTTAAAAGTCAGTTTTTAAATGCCAGGTTTTCATTTTTACAAATTCCCGTGAAAATATTCGGTCAAAAACACTTTTAATCATTTTCACGTGATTAACCCTTCAATATCCGAATCGGAACTAGAGATTGGATATCGAATGTAAAATTTTTGACTATGTTAGGACCAGTTTTATGAATGACTAAAAAAACAGACTAAGCCCAAATATCGGCGTTATTGTCGAAGAAGAAAAAAAATAGCTTAGCTTATAAAAATTTTTTATTTAATTGTAAATATATTAACATAAACTGGACAGACTGCAAAACTGCTCTCCTATAGGTTGAACATTCAGATAATTTTTAACAGCCTTGAAAACAGTTACTTTTCACAATAATTGGCGGTTTCAGCTGGAACCGAGCTCCGTTTTTTTGGCACTGTATGAAGAGTGCTGAAACACACTCGATCTGTGACAAATTTTCCAAGAAAAATCTGATCTATGAGTCGTCGGGTAATTATGATAACGAGGATTAGTTGGGAAAATCTCAGAAAATTCAAAGGCTACGTATCATACAAATAATCATGGCAAAAATTTGAAATAGACATCAAATTAAGTCGGAATAAAGAAAAATCCTGCAGATCCCACAAAGATGCCTAATTTAATATCTATAATCAATTTTAAAGAGTATCTTAATTGATTTATTTTGAAATATTTGAAGAGGTTCAAAATCAGATGAAGAGATAGAGCCCAGATAGAAATAAAGTAAAGAAAATACGGACGAATGAAGGAATAATAAATAGTTTTTAAAATATATTTCAAGAAAAAGTGACAAAGGCGTGATAGTATGCCAATATTTCGAGAAACTTTCGAGCATAGAGTTTTTAAATGTTTATGGAAAGACAAATTTTCATCCAGAATACCACCAAGGTATTTAAACTGACCAACACGCTGTAGTTCAACACCATTTTAAAATAGAGCCTACCTATCTGAAACTATTGAACTAGCTCGCGGAAATAACATACAGTGGCATTTCTTTGCATTAAGAGCTAACAGATTATTACAATGCCAATGAAATGCAGTTATTTAATTTTTTTTTTTTTTTTTCAATTCAAATTAATTTATTTAACATAAAAAAATACAAACAAATTTACAGCGGCCATCTACAAAAACCCGAAGGTTTGTTTACGATGGCTGCAAATCCATTATTATAAAGCTCTACATCCACATAAAAACTATCTCTTTACGGGGAAAAATCAGCACTTGAACTGAATCAACATAAAGAACATCTCCTACTCTAAAAGGATTACACTCTAGAAATCGCAAGTGAGAAATATCACATATCATCCTTAAAACATACACTCAAAAAAAAAAAAAAAAAAAAAAAAAAAAAAAAAAAAAAAAAAAAAAAAAAAAAAAAAAAAAGATACATCTAACTAAATCAACTATGACAAAATCAATAAGTATCAGCTAGGCTATAGAGCCGACTCCGTGCGCTTTGGCTGGGTAATTTCGCGAAAATGCGACCATTATCTGTCCAAAAACATTTTCATACCAAACATTAATCAAATTCAAAAATCTAATCATTCAGATTATAACCCAAAAGGTAACGCTTCAATCTACTCTTGAGCTGGCTTACATTATCAACTTGTCTAATAGCATCCGGGAGGGAATTCCACACCCCCGGTCCCGCAAAACGAGGCAGAAACGCAGCACGTTGAGTATTCCGGAGCTCCGATGCAAGGTCATTCGCATTTCTAGTCTCATAACAGTGATAAGATGAGTTAGCTTTAAAAATTTCCCAAAATACCTCCGGTGAACACTTATTCAAACATTGATAAATAAAAATTGCTAACTGGTAATCCTGTAACTGATAAATATTTAAAATGTTCAAACTTGTAAAGCAATTCAACGTGCTATTTTCAAACTGAATGTAATTACCTAAAATAGGAACTATTTTATTCTGTAAAATTTGGACCTTTCTAAAACTTGAAATAAAACTACTAGTCCATAGCATGCAACCATATGATAAATAAGGCTAACAATAGAATGATAAAGTAAAAGTAAAACATTTGACGGTAGTTGATTTTTCAGTCTTCTTATCACACCCAACCCTCTTGAAATCTTAACTGCCACAAGATCACAATGTGATTTCCAACTTAAATTAAAATCAAGACTAAAGCCCAAATATTTAACACTATTTACATGCTTTAAAAATTCACCGTTAAAAACAATTTTATTATCTAAAACACATGAAACTCCATTTCTACAAAATGTCACGAAATTTGTTTTTGAATTACCTTCAAGATTATGGGAAAGCGCAGATAGCTCCCAGTGGGAAGCAAAAATTACTTTACCATCCGCACACTTTACGATTTAGCAAAGAGGCAACACATCAGATAAATCAATAAAAAGAAGGAATAAAATTTGGTCCAAAGACAGACCCTTGAGGTCCTCCGTAATTAATAGGGAGTCAATGTTGCAAAAAAAAAAGGAAATCACACATTAGCGTCATCTGGATCGATCAAAAGTAATTTGAATTACCAGTTGGGTTTTTGGGGCTTACACATTAAAGCTCTTTAATTTCGTAAACCGTGCTGTAATTATTCCCTGGTCTTAGCTTTGGTTTTACACAGGTTATGTATTAACTTTCGTTCCAGAAGCCTAATATCATTAGTGATAGTTAATCATTGGTTATTGTTTCTGTCCTAAAATACTGGGTAACACAAGTTTTGACCTGTCCTTGTAACTGCAGAAGGAAGCAGGATTTTAGCTTATTTTTACTTGTTACAAGCATATAAGGAGCTGAGATCATTATTATCCTCCATTTTCGGTTGAACGTGATCACAAAAAATTCAATGTGAAAATTGGGTTTTTGGGGCACACTATATATAAAGTATTCTATAGAGATATAAGTAAGAGTTCAATATAACTGTTCATTGACTTCCTTTGCACCAAGTTTTAATATTTAAAATAGAGCTATTAAAGTGATTAATTATTTCTAAGTAAAAAAATCGGTATTTATCACTATTTTCCTTTTCTAGGGATTTACTCAGTGTTAGTCCAATAGTAGCCAAATGGTTAGCTGGATTGTTTTGCTTAAACGAGAGAGCGGCTTATATAGGTGAATGGGAACATGGATTCTTTTCAATGGCCCCGGTGGGAGCTACCAATGTTGGCTCTATTAAAGTCAATTTTGATTCGGTAAGGTTCAAATTTTTGGTAACGACTACCTGCTTTTTTTTATTGTTATGTAGCAAGGTTCACGACGCCATCAATAACAATTGTGTTTCTTGCAACTATAATTTTAGAAATAAATGAGCCACCCAGAAGCCAAATTGATGAGCAATTTTTTTTACTTTTCTCGAGAATTTAGAGTCAAGATACTTTTTTGACTCTTAACTTCATATGCTAATATAATAATATAATGATAATAAATAAATAATAATAAATATAATGTATATATATATATATATATATATATATATATATATATATATATATATATATATATATATATATATATATATATATATATATATATATATATATATATATATATATATATATATATATATATATATATATATGATTCCTGAAAATTGATACCTTAAAATAAATCATTTTGTTCGTTGAAAACTAAATATTTTTTTGAAAGCCAGTTTTAATAAGTCCGTACTAACATGTGCTTGCCCAAATTCTGCATACTCAAACACATAAGCCAACAGCAAAAACTAATGGACCAGTCTTCCATTACAGCATTGTTTTGTTAAATCAAAACTAGAAATAATTATTGTTAAAAATTTTCTCATTGCTTATTTTATGGATATAGTGGATTTAACTTCTGGACAGCTTAAATATTTTGGAAAAACTTTGGGATTTGATAACTTTGAATTTTTTTTTACTATTTAAAAAAAAAAAACACAAGTGCTATTCGGAAGAAATGTTTTGGTCTCTACAGCCGTTGGACCTTAGTTCCTGTTTGTTTTAGAGCTTTAGCATAGAAATAAAAAGAAATTTATTCCGTTCTCTTCAAAATCTTTCTGAAAATGTAGAGAATATGTTGTATTATTTCAAGAAAAAACAAAAATTCAAATTTCGCAAGATTAAATCTTTAATAGACTAAGGAACTTGGATAACTAATGCATAAGGATATAATGTTAAAAACAGGAATACTGGCGAGTTTAAATTTAGTATGTTATAACTTGGTTTAGATTTGAACAAAATCATAATCTTTCTTTTTCAGTTATATAACAGGATTCTTTTCTGAAAAGAAGTCAGGAATTGTTTCTTTAATAGCACTACTGCTAATAAAACTCATCGCTGAGTTAAGCCAACCGGTAATGGTGAACACGTCTACTGTATACTACCCTCTTCACAGCTTCTTGGAGGCTCCTACCAAGTTCTCCTCAAAGTTTGGCACGTTTTGTTTTGACCAAGTGTAATCTGGACCGTTCAGCCTTTTCCTTTCACCTCCTTGCATGCTATTTACTTGATATATTCCCGATATAGCATCTTTATCCATCAGAACGAATCGCTACAGCCACTTAAATCGTCCTATCATGATTCATATTCAATTCCTCTCAAGAACATCTTGCAAATTTTACTCTTTGTTTCTTTATCACCCCAAAGAAGTACCCTCCAGCTGTCTTTTCATATTCAACTATGTTCATCAGCGTTACCTCAGATGGGATAATCTTTGACCTTACTCAGATCCTTTTGCTGTTCTATATTCTACACATTCCATCCCACATCTATCCTTAGCATTAACACTGTATAAGTAATGAATCATTTCGTCATCTGAATGATGTTGAATCTTAAGTAATGAATCATTTCATCATCTGCTTCGTTTATTGGAAAAAATAGCAAAGAGCATGATCTAATTTAGTAGGATGTTCTGGTAATAATTTAGTCAGATCAGCCGTGTAGCAAAGGCAGGTTCGCAGCTGTATACATTTTATTTTAGGGATTCATTAGTCTTGAAAATTCGTAAGTTTTGAATTTAAACTCTTTTTCTTCACTTGAGCCTAATATTGATAGTACAATCAACTTGTTCATAAATTAGGGAGAGTTGTATTTAAAATATTTTAATCATATCAACGAATAATTTTAATTATATCAAAGAGCTTATTTAAAACATGAAGTATGTCTAAGACATGCTTCGTAGAAAGACAATACACCGTATAATGACAAGAAAGACAACACACCGTAGAAAGACAAGGGCAATATACTTCGGCTATGTGTTATTAATCAACCGTTATAAATTTGTTGGAAGATCAAGAAAAAGACAAATTCAATAAAAATCGTGGAGCAAATTTCTCCTCTAAGTTTCTCAGGGGCGAAATAAACAAAAGAAAAGGAGTTGAACTAATTAAATCAATTAATTAAATGAAAACACTAACACCCAATCCTATATTCTGGATTTTTTTTTTTTTTAGTATTATCCAAAAAAGAAGGTGTCCAAAAAGCTGTCCTAAATGGATTTTAAGAAGGGGCACGGGCCCCTCTCAGAATTTTGAAATTATTAGTAATTAAAAGGATAGGTGGGGGGGGGGGGTAGAATATCTTTGACGGAGCCCAAGCTTCGTTGGTTTTCCACTTCTCAAGTAAAAATTCTGCATCTGTTCATATTTTTTTATCTCAATAAAATATCCTTAAAAAACTACAGAAAACAAAAAATCAGGATTTAGATACATTTAAAAAAAATAATGTGTTTAATATGTATCAATGTTGCTTAAATTTCGACTTTCTGCAGAAATAAACTCTAATGAAGGTAAATTGTTTTTGAAATCAGCTATTTATGTATTTATTCCTTTACCCCACTGATAACAAAAAATTAAACAGAAGGGTAAAACAAACAGAGCAAAAAATATAAAGAAAAACACATACTACAAAACATATACTTTCAAGACAGTGGAACTGTGGCAATTTGTTATTGCTGATATATGGAAGCTTTCTGCGTAGCACAGTAACTTTACTGGTAACATTGTTCAGCCCAAATTTCGCCATTATCTTCCTATAGTGGTACTACAGAGGAAGAAAAAGAAGTAATTATCAATACAGAAAATACTGAATATTCAGAGAAGAAATACTTATATAGTTTTAATGATGCTTTACGATTATATTTACCTGTAATTCCAAAAATTATCGAGTAAACAACTTGAATTTTAAACCTGAAAAACGAAGCTTTAGAAATATCAAGAGCGCAAAGGTGAATAGTTTGGTTGTTTCGAGAAGCATCCAAAAGAAGAGAAGCAAGGATCTGATGAGCGTGGCTGCAAACAACACCAGTTAGAGAACCAAACTCATTCACTCCGAAATCAATTTCAGAAGATACAGCAGAACAATATACAGATTAATTAGAATATACGTGGAATTAAACTCCGTTCTGAGTCAGGTATCTGTACCATGATGGCATGTCAAACGGCTTTGACGTCTGATTGAATCTTAGAGCTAAATACTCACTAACCTGTAGTATACTTCTAACAACCAGTGTCTGAAGTGCGAATTTTGTCGCTTAGTAGCAAAGATTTCTATATTCAGATTTTTTTCTAATCCCAAAGACAATCCTGTCCAGTGTAAATTCCTATGCGAAAACGGATTTAGCTATAGAAGTAGAGAAAATGTTTGAATTATTTTTGCAAATAGTAATAGAATGGGATATATTCAATATAAAAAGCAGCAAACAAATAAACATAGCTCCCCAAAGGTTTAAGCCAGTTATTTGTTAAATTTTGAGCGGAGGGGGGTATTTCCTGTATGCAGGTGTAATAAAAAAAGGAAAAAGTACGTGTCTCTTAGAATTGTTAAGAACGGGTGAATTAACCTAAACTTTGGTTGTACGTACAAAATCAAGATTTTGTACGTATAAAATCATGAGCATAGCACAATTGTAGATAAGTGCAAACAACAACATTTTTTATTGCAGTCATATAATGCTTTCGATTTGTTGTCAGCAAAGAAAGAATTACATTTCGCACGTGCGAAATTTATAGCAGTGTGTTGGAATTGATTCTCTTAATATTGGCTGGAAGCACTAGGATTTTTGCTAACACTGCAGCAAGAGGAAGATCGTAATTTTTTTCTGCATTAATTGATAAGAAGTTACGTCTGTATGTTTTACTGGAAAAAAGAAGAAAATGTTTTGTGTTTTATTTTTCTTTTGCACTGAAGGCAATCCGACGGACATCCTTACTGAGCTATCTACGTTTCTATCATTTGTTCAATGGTTACTTTGTGTGACCCATGGGAGGGGAGAGGTCAAAGGAATACGCGTAAAAGATGCATTTCAGAGCACAATTATTCCCAGAGCAAGAAGACTCATTCAGACTAAAATCGATTATGGGGGGGGGGGGGGGGTCTTTCAAATCCCACAGTTTAGTTTAAATCTAGAAAACCTAACAGTTTATTTCTCTTTATAGGAATTGCAAACAAATGCTTACAAAAGAGACTTGAATAAGTACTATGATCTCGGTTTCAATGACGGTGTGAAGTTAACAAAAGGAGAATCCATTGGCGAATTCAACCTCGGATCAACTATTGTCCTCATTTTTGAGGCTCCAAAATGTTTTGATTTTAAGATACAACCTGGACTTCGGATAAAAGTGGGAGAAGGACTAAATTATTGTTTAGATGGCTCTGAGGTTCGAAGTGCTAAGTGATAATGGGTGCCTTGAGTGTAGGGTGAAGAGGCAACGAAGTTAGGTGAGATGGGTCTAAAAAAATCAGTTGAATTTGGAATAACATTGGTCAAGTTGAGTTTAACTAGATTTCTTGAATTTCCATCAGTACTTTAAATTTCCTGAATCCTCTTTGAGATCAAACGTAGCCATCATGTTTTGCTTAAACTTGCAATTCATAAAACCGCTGAAAGTGTAAAAGTCTTCGTTGACTTATTTATATACAATCAACCCATGATTTCTAATTAGTGTTTTTAAGAAATTGGTAAGAAGCTTATAAAAATGAAGAGCAGAAACACTAACACTTGCTCAGTTTATCGTAAATTAATTTGTAATTGCGCATTATGAAATTTGAAGATTCTATGTGAAATATGTTGAAATATGTTTAACGAAAGTTTTCCGTAACCAATTGGGCTATTAGAGATACTTTCGATAAATCTGGATGGGATTTCGTAATTTTTTATTTTGAAATTTACTAATATTAATGTTAAACACCAGTTCTTCTTTTCTTTCTTAACATATTCAGTGACCTATGGGGTAACTAAACTAGTCAATTTCTCAAAAAAAAAAAAAAATGTTGCGCAGTTTTGAACATTAATTTTTATTTGTAAACTTTATAGATGTCACTATTTTAAAAACAATCATAATACTCTCGAATACGATCAAATATGAATTTCCTTCAAATGGCTTGAAGGAGTGGACTTGTATTTTGAAGTTATACATCATGATTATATCCTTTCTCAAGGTTTAAAAAACCTTCGAAATATGTATAGATTATAAATAAATTCAATATACCTTTAAACTTAGGTAGAATTCTTTTGAAACTTCTGAGATAATTACAAAGAAGAAGGATAAATAATTATTTCGGGAACCACCAATTGTCTTATTAGTTGTGTTGATATGCATGCAAATAATTTGATTTAATTTGTAATATGTAATTATTAGGCTTACCTCTATACATCTTCTAGAAAAAAAGGAATGATGATCATATTTCTATAATTATGTATGATAAAAATCTATCTGAATAATCTATATGATAAAAATCTAATCTATATAGTCTATCTATATCTAATCTATAATATCTAATCTATAAATCTAATATATATCTGAAAAATCTATATGATAAAAATCTAATCTATATAGTCTATCTATATCTAATCTATAAATCTAATCTATATCTGAAAAATCTATATGATAAAAATCTAATCTATATAGGATAAAAATATCCTTCTTCACTAAGTTATTTTGGTAGACCGCATGAATTAGTTAGAAGCTGTACAGAATAGTTAAACCGAACTCAGACCAAAACCATTTTCGCTAGTGGTAATCCTGCTTGATTATTTTACTTGGAGAAAGGTTAGGGGAATATGAAGTGCTTAAATGAAACTCGTGATATGACTTAACAGTTAACTTATTAGTTTATGAATTTTGTTGTTGATTTTTAAAAATAATTCTTTTACTCTGTAAAGACTAAATATTTGTTGACTGTAGGAGCAACATTTAAATTGAATGCTATGTTTCGGATAGAAATAAAGCTCAAATCTTCTGCATTAAGTGACTAAAGCAATGTTCAGACTAGAATAAGTTCTAGCTTTTTTTCTCAGGGAGGGCCCTAAAGTTTGCACCTAAATTTGTCAGTTTGGCGCTAATATTTTGAATACTTTAAATACACTTCTAAAAGCGTTAAACATAGGTCCAAGACTTGGTCTCCTGGGAAGCCTATGGAATATGTATTTGCTATACCCGTAGGTACTGTCTAAGAAATATCGAGAACTAATAACGGATGCGTGTTTATTTGTTCTGTTTTATTATTATTATTTTTTTGCCAGGATGATCATATCCAACTGATAGTCATATAAAATCGAGAGAGGGCTCGCTCGAACGGAAATTACATTTCTAGTTCCCCATTTTGTGACCAAACCGATTGGAAGGTAACTAGATTCCCCTTCCCTCCCATGCTCTTTTTTACCAAAGTCATCCGATCAAAATTTTGACACAGCCATTTTGAAAAAGGTAAGTTATGAAATTTGTCTAGTGTTTACATATCGTATGAATTTTCCATGGGGAGGGAAGTTTCCAAGGAAGAACTTTTAAAGGGAAACTATACACGGGGGAATTTACCAGAATTCTAATAAAAAAAAAAATTCTATTTGATGTACTTTCTCTTTGCAAATTTAATTTTACATATGGAGGTATTCCGGGAAAATTTCCAAAGGAGTTGCGATTGTCTGGGGGATTTTCCGTGGGGAGGGGAGAGATTTTCCATGGGGGAATTTCACGGGGAGAAACTTTCCATTGAGATATTGGGAGGGGAGAATTTCCAAGAAAAACTTTCCGCAGAGGGAGTATTTCCAGCATGTTTTGAAAAACGGTTGGAAATTGGAAGAAAAATAAGTCTTTTTCAAACGAAAGAAAGCTAAAAATAATTCTCCAGGCGGAATTATCCACAAGAAGTTTTTTTGGGTGAATTTTCAGCAGGGGTGGAAATTTTCTGAAGATGGGGGATCTTACGCGAGAATAACTTTCCAAGGAGGAATTTTCTTGGGGGGGGGGGGGGGTTACATGGACAGAAAAGGTGGATTTTCTGGTATTATTTGAAAAACGATCAGAAAATAAATAAAAAAAACTAATTTTTTCAACTAAAACTAAAGCGCAATATTAAAACTTAAGCCAACAGAAATTGTACCGTATATGAGGACAAATACCCCTCTTCAATACCTCGCGCTCTACGCTAATTTTTACTTTTTGTCCCAATTATTTAAGAACAACTCCTGAAACATAAGAGCCATCTAATTAGAGTAAGGATATATTAGAGTAAAGACCCCTCATATACAGAACAATTTCTGTTCTTTTTAAGGTTTAGTGTTGCTCCTTACTTTCAGTCGAAAAAAAATTTTGCACGATTTTTCATTTATTAAATCACTGACAGGCTGAACTAATTCTCTGTGGATATTGACATTGACATGTTGCCGATTTGAATAGCCAAAAATAGCCAGTAGCTTTTTTTTCTTGATCCTGAGCCTGAGGAATTCCGAATCAGGTTTTTTTTTAATATTCGCTCATGTAATAGAAGTTTTTCTGTATTTTATTCAAAATTTGGAAAAAAAACTGTGCAAAATACTGTTTGTTATTGAATTGCTTTGTTATTGAATTTTGCCAAACCCTAAAGTTAATCTTAGCAAAAAAAGACAAGAAATATCGAAATCAATATATTGTTTATCGAATATCGAAATTAAAAACATCGATATATTGTTTAATCAAATTATCGCCGAACACTACAATTAACGTGATATTGATTTCTTTTAAAAAATCAGGAACCATGATGCAGGTCAGACATCGAACTTAACTAACCGATTGTTTTCACCGAACAGTCCCCAACACTGGTGCTTAGGGGGGGGGGGATAGTCCCTCTATATTTGAGACTTCTTGGTAAAACATTTTTATATCGAGATAATCTGCGACCAAAATTTTGCCCCCTGGTCAATCAAAATTTAAAGAGGAAAAAGTTTAACTGCTATAATCAGATATGTAGAGTTGAACAATTCGGTGCTTCGGTGGGGACTAGTTTGGATAAATGCTAAAGAGGGTCGAAGCTGTTCTCAAAAATAATATATGAATTGTACCAGCTGCAATAAATATGAAGCAGTTTTTTAAAAAATGCTTCTCATTATGCAAAAAGAAAAAACAAACTACATTTTCCTCTGTCTCTTCTTACTCTTACTACCCAGCCCTCACTTACGGAATAATGATTTGTTTGCCATTTTCTATTAGTGTATACGTTTCCTATATTGCATGATTTCAATTGTAATTTTGGAAACCGCCTGACAATAGGAGGTAGATAGCCTGTAAAAACAAGGCAGTTCCGACTGAGTTTAATTAACGCATTATTGGAAGTATAGCATGAGCTTTTGCCTAAGTCTAGATTCATTACTAAGGAGCTCTATGTGCAACAGATTCGATAAACTATATTTCCTTCGCAAAATTAAATCGTCAAGTAAAGATTCAATTCATTAAAATGGCAAAACAAGAGATTAAAAAATAAATAAGATACTCCAATTGTACTATAATTCTTCATAACGTTTTCTACTCCATTGGCAGGTGCAAGCTTCTCTCTGAGCATCTTTGTATGGTTTGCATCCTAAAGCGATGGTAGCTGTGAATAGTAGCTTGGCATTAGCTTTGCATCCTAAAAAAAGTGAAAAATGATGAAGCCAAACGCCTTCCGTAAAATAGAATTATTTTTAGATAGTGGTGTTTTGCACTGAAACAAAGTGAACGGATTCCCCATTTCAGTGGTTTATGGTTGCCCAATGTGTGGATTCTATAAACTATACTCACTGGATAATCTTCACGTGACATACACGAAAAATTACAATTCATCCCAAAAATTACAAGTCGCATTTGTATTAAAAGAGATCACAGAGTAGAAGAAATAGCAGAAGCCGACACTTCCTACAATTACAGAGAAGGAAGCCTGATCCCTCAAAAAAATTCATAATAATGTATTTTAAACACACCCCCCCCCCCCCCCATGTTCTTCCCTTTTCCATCTAAAGTTAATTCTCGTGCATTACATAGTTTATATGCAAAAGCTACGAGACTCAACTACGAGTATTCTCCTTTCAACCTCAAAATTCATCTGGTTCGATTCCCACCCTTTCTTTTTTTTCGGCTGCTGTTCAGTAGATGAAGCTTGATCGTTCCCTATGCATGTGCACTGCCGGATTTCTATAGGAAAAAAAAAGTACAACTTAAAATTGAACAAGAGCTTCAAGCTTCACGAGCCTCCCCTTTGCTCTCAATTTTAAAAGTTGAAATGCAAAATCATTGTTCAAGCGTCCGTAGATTAAAGGCATTATACCAGTCTTTTCAGTAGAAAGGCATGCGTTTTCTTTCTTCTATTGATTTACGTCAGGCAATAAGAAATCCGAATTCACATTTCACAAAGAAGAATCCGAATAGCACATAAAGAAGTACTGCGCCTTTATCACGTTTTCAACTGTTCTACCCTCTGTCCCAAGGCGAATCCTCTGATGCTTTCTCCCTCCAAGGAAAAATTCTCTAGTAATTCCCCAAATCTTGGATTAATTTCCTGCGACAAACTTAAAATACAAGCGTATCTAAATGACTGAATGCTATACAATATAAGCGACGAAGTTGCACGCGATTAACTGAAATTCCTCCAACATAAGCTTGATTTCCAAGAGCTCTTCAATAAGCATCAAATCACAAGACTAACCAGCACAAAGATTCGACTATCTCGGAACGAGACTGGTTTTAAAGACGAAATAGATATGCTTGCGAGAACCGAAAGCCAGATTAATCATGGAGATGATAAAACCCTTCCTTTTGCTAAGATATTTTGCAGCACGCCAGTTTATGAAGGTTTTAGGGTTCCTCAATGCTGCATCTTCGATGATAAAAGACATTGGTATAGCTTTAAAACCATTACAAATATACCTCAATCAGTTTTTTCTCTGTCCAAAGTGGATGGCAAAGAACCTTCGTCTGGCTAGGCTAAGAGTGGTTGTTAGGGGCTTTTTTTGTTACCGGGCCCTCCTGGTTTTACTGTCTCGTTTAAATACCCTTATTCTGAAGGAAGTACTTACTAGAAGTGAATACTTTATTCACTACGATAGCATTAAGCTGACATGAGCATGCCAATATTAAAAAAAAAAAAAACATAATAATAATACAAGCAGCTAAGAAAAACAGCAACAACAAAAATTCAAAGCAGCAAGTACTGCCTAAAGGTCGACACAATAATATATAAGTTCAGTAATAAAATCTATGATAAATAACGATGAAATACTACAAAAGAAAAGAAGCACTGTATCTTTCTTTTGCCGAAGTGAATGTCTCTTGAATTGATAGTGTGCTGGTATTATATCTAGTCAGTCCAGTGTGGCATTTAGTTTCCAGGTCGCCTTGGTAGGAAAGAATAATGCAATGACGAAAATTGGGATAGAGGCATTTTAGTCCATGGTGATTTTATTTCTTTTTTACTTTGAAGGAAGTCAGATGAACCGGGTTTAGACCATGTTCATAAGTAGATATGGAAGAGCCTAGAATAATTTTTAGAGCCCTTTTTTGAATATTCTCAATTTTAGAAGTCTGATTTTTCGTGCGGCATGGATGCCAAATAGGGCATGCGTATTCAAGTGAGGGTGGAACATAATAACAGCGGATACAGTAGTTCTTAAACTAGTCATCAGACTAGTAAATCTTTAAGTGGAGAAAAAGATTTTAGCAGAAAGCTAGTAGATTTGATCAATGTAGTTACATTAGACTTAAACTTTAAAAAAAATTAAAATGAGAGAACTTTTTTTATTGTTCAAAGTACTGTTCAAAAAACACTTTATAAAAATCGCATTCCAGTGTTTCAATTAAGGAGTCAATAAAAAATTCTGTAGTAAAGATACTTACATGTCAAACTTCAAATAGTTAAGTCAACTGCAAGCTTAGAGCAATTTTGGTAATTGCTCTTAATACTGTTGAATACCGTCAAAAAGGATAAAGCGCCTAATTCAGTTTCTTGGAAAGACCCATGAAAAATGCTGATACAATTTGTGCTTATACCCTTTGGAGGGACACGGTGCTCCCGGTCAAAGTCTCCCTGGGGGAGACTTTTTGGCCAACCATAAACTTGCTGCAATCCATGCAAAAAGTCAATTGTTTTTACTCCTCTTGGCGAAACATTAACTACTTGTTAAAGTAAAGAGTAGCACTGATCCATTTCTGATCTAACTCATTAACGTCTACACAAACTGCAAATTGCAGTGAAAGGGTAAGGACAGAAGTTTGTCACTGCTGAAGTTGTTACGTATTTATCACAGGAAAGTTGTTAGGTATTGCAGATACACTCGATTTTAAAATCGGCCCGAGGACAGTAATAAATGCAGAAAAAAAAACCGGTCTTGTCCATAATCCACAAGACTTCTAAATTTAGCAGGTTAAATATTTAAGGACACTTAATCAGTCAATTTGATTCTGATATAGAGCTAGATTCAAGATAAGCGGAACAGTTCATACAAATAAAAGATAAGGGCCAATCCAAAATTAGGAATGGGCAGTAGAAACTGAAGCAGAAACAGTTGTACCAGTATTTTCAGCTTCCGTGTATATTTCATCAACATTAACCCACGAAGCCTCCCAAATCAATTTTGAACCACTACTATACGAAAGTGTCTATAGAGGGCGATATGTCTGAGGCAAGATATGTAAAGTGGGAATTATCAAGCTTGGCCAAAAAGGGTAAGATAAAAGAATATTTATATCTCAGTATGCGAGGTGGAAGAAAATTCAAAATTACCTTTATAGTCAATAGGTACATGAGCTGTATAAAGCTTACATGTTTCATAAAACATTTCTTGAAAAGTAGGTCACAGTAATCTCTGTCGGAGCCACATGTACCATAGCAAAGGTCATGCTCATGACAACATTCTTCTAAATTTTCGTTGGACAGTTGATTTCTCTTCCACTGAAAAAAAAACAAAACAAAAAAAAAAACACTAAGCATGTTACTTGCTTGTCGACGTGAAGGAGAGGCTTCCAACCTTATTATAGTGAGACTTATTATTTCAACAGAATTACCACATTGATTTCCAAACTCTAAGGCAGTGGCTCACAAACTATCATATTTGATCAAAAATAACTGTAAAAAGATATAAAAAAAGTGGAGAAAAGCGGTTGACATTTATTATAACCTATCTGTCAAAAGTGATCCCCATTCTTCTGCAAAAAAAAGTGAAAAAAGCGCTTTGAAATTTAATATGGTTTACTACAAACTTCGGCAATGGCGTCTATATCTGTACAAATATGAGATAGATACATCCCCATTCTTCTGCAACATTGCGTAATAGTCATTTGCCGAGGCACATCTCTTGAAATTGTTTCTTAACGTTGAAAAAAATTAAATTGAAATATCCTATCTCGCTTAAAAAGTAAGAAGTGGAAACATCATGGTTGCCAGCGATAACTACAAACTAGCACAGAATGTAAAACCAAGGCCAGTTATATCCAAAATTTGCCAAAAATCCATTTTAAAAAAATATAGTAAAACATTTAAGCTTCCATTATCCCTGAATTTTTTTTATCTTGCTTTGCTATTCAATTTAAAGAAAAGAGATTTGCCGAACGCCAATAATTAGCGTAATATTTGCGGCAGTTAATTATCTTCTATGCATAATTCTATGTATAGGAAACTATTTTTTTTTTTAATTTTACGTGTGCAGTAGAGGTTAATGAACTATTATGTTTGAAAAAAAGAGTGAATTTTTTGCAACGCTAATCTGGCACAAGCTCGTTGACTTCTTCCAAAGTTTATTTTATTTTTATTTCTTGATCTTATTTACTATTAATGGTTTATTTTTTATGAAACATTTATAAATAGGATTTAATCACTATTCCCCTTCGTCTCTATTTAAACTAATTTCCTTACACATAATTTTTTTTATTCCTATAATTCCTCAAAAACTTTGTAATAACCAAGATAATTATCAACTATTTTTGTTTCGTCAAAAATGGCCTATATTATGGTGAGGAAGATCAAATAGATATTCAGCAACTTTTGCATAAAAAATTATTTATAAAGGAATTAGTACAATAGATGGTGTAAATATCGATTAAATCCAAATTATCAGGGTTTAATGAAAAAAAAAGCTAAAACCATATATACTTTCAATAGTCAAGAAGATGAAGAAATTTTGCATAATTAGCCTCACACAAGTTTGAACTTAAAATATACATTATAAAAAATATATAGGAAGAAGTCAACGAGCTTGTGGCAGAGTAGGTTCGCAAAAAATTCATTCATTTTTTCAAACATAATAGTTCCTTAACCTGTACTTGATTTTAACCTAGAGCACACGTAAAATTTTCAAATAAAAATACCGTTTCCTTTTCTTTTGTTTCTTTTTCTTTATGTTTTGTTTAGGCTAGTTTTTTTTTTAATTGATAAAGGCTTCGGGATGTGATCCGAAATATTTGGACTTTATTATTATTTTTGTGTGAGAATTTTTTTTTAAGTTTCACTATCTTGTTAAAAAAAATATACCCGTTATTAATATATTTTCGTTTGAATTGTAAATGGAAAAGCATCATGCTCTAAGAAATTATTGCCGATGCACATAGTTGAAAAAACCACTGCTCTAAAGCAGCAATTAACATAAAATACAGTCTCTATGCTGCCATAATTCTGATGTTTGAATTCATTCAGCCCTCATAGTTATTGGTATATTTTTTAATTTTTAATTTCAGCTTTCTTAAAACTTCGTATTTTCATCTATGGATATTTCGTTTCCTCTTGATTCTGGTTGCTTTCTATTTTTATTTAGTTTTTTTTTACGTTTGTTTTTCCTGCTTCTCACGGATTTCCTTTTTTATTTAATTTTTTCCATTTTTGGACATTTTGATACTTCTTGTCATTCTGAAGACGACTTAGCCGAAATACTTGCACTTTTCCTAATTTTATTCATTGTGTGAAAATTTCCCGCAATACGTTCCTTTCTTTTGCTTTATTGCTACGTTTGTCTTGTTTTTGTTAGTACTTCTACCTAAGTACCGCCATCTTTGCTGAGGATAAGCATAAGGTTCATTGGCTGATTCTCACGTTACGAAGCAATGGTGTCTCTTGAAAATTAGCACCTGTTGTTTACCAACCAGTAATACAGAGTCTCTAGTTGCTAGAGTAGCTAGAACACAGAGAGTAATTGAAGACGCCAGGAGTCTTTATATGAAGAAAAAAATGTTCTTCAAATCAGAAGCACCAAAGAACTTGATTTGTTTTCCTATATTTCAGGGGTCACTATCAAATTATCCAAGTCGCTCTCCAAAGCTTTTCTAACGCTGATTCTTAAAAAACAGTTTCTGTCTTCTCATCCACTTTTGATAAATTGTGCTTAAAGAAACAAAATAGAAAAGAAGTGATTCTTAGGAATCACTTAAGAGTTTTACTCAATGTTTCCAATTTGTACTCAAGTGAGGTGGGATTTTTAACTATTTCCAGCAATCAGAGCCAAAAAAGAGAAAGGTTTTGTAATATTGAAGAAGATGCGGGGGATATTTTAACCTCATATTTGTTTAGATATAGAAGCCATTACTAAATAATATTAATTTATTTAGTAATTATTTATATATTATTTAGTACTAAATAATATTAAGTTCATCTTTCACATTAAAATTGTTCCACTTGAAATTATGGTTGCAACGGTAAGCGCAACCTAGTAAAGAAAGAACCTCGGCCCTTAGAAATCTAATATTTAAAAAAAACGCATTTAAAAAAAAACTGGCAAGTGAGAAAAAAACGTCATTTTAAGTATAGTGGGTCTGCATGCAAAATGTGTTTGGTGCAATTATTCTGTATATTAGATAGATAGATAAGTGTATTTCAAAGCCAAATATACGGCCATGAACACAGTAAAATAACATAAATGAAAGGCATAAATAACATAAACTTTGATCAGCGATCATCATAGAGCCTCAAGAGCCTATTACGCATAAGGGGGGGGGGTAAAGTGAAACATTAAGTTTTGTTTTTTTTTTTTTTTTTTTTTTTTTCTCTTTGAAAAAAACTAACGAAGAAATGGTTTTTGTTCTTGAGTTTTACACAGCGATAACTTGAGTGAGCTGCTCATAGTTTGAAGTCAAAAACAATTCTTACTTCATAATAGAAAGAATAATTGACTTCAAACCTAATTACCCCCCCCCCCCCCAAATATAATGCCCAAAATATATAGCCCAAATTTGTTTCTAAAGTAACGAGCTGCTCATAAAACAAGTCCAAATTTTTCTCGAGTTTTTTCGCATCGTAATCTTGAGTCGTATTTGTGGCGTAAACAAACACAAGTATCGGATTTTTTTTTTCACGTAAAACTCGAGAGAGAACTTCAACGTAAAGAGACCGAGGTCTTGAGCATAAGGGGGGGGGAGTAAAGAGGCAACTCATAATATGCAGAATAATTTTTCATATAATGTAATACTTTCTAAATTCGTTTCGAAGGTTTGATGTTGCTCACTCACTTTCAGTTAACGTAAAAGAAAAACTTCTTTTTTTAATAATTTCAATTCGTTTTAATGACTTACAGTGATATTTATTTGCTAATTTGCGGAAACATGAGTTTTTTAAAGTAAAGTAAAGAGCCTCATTAAACCAAAAATGAACAGAAATAAAGTCAAATAATCTTCAAAGTAAAAACTATGAGTATAATATCCTTTTACTTTTTGCTCGTTTTGAGTTTGACTAGGCTATCTATTGTAATTTCTGTTAGTTTTGGATTTCATTTATTTGTTGATGGTGATTTGTGGTAGTTTTACACTTGGAAGATAAGAAAAACAAACTCGTACAATTTGACAACGTTTTTGTCCATAAAAACTTAAACAATTTAGAATTTGTTGGTTCCCAAAACCAACTATCCTTTCAAAGGATAGCCAAACCTTCTTAAACTTTTGGTGCCATATGTTGTGGCTTAATTTTGATGATTGTTCACCTATATTTTTTTTCTTCTTCAATTTTTTTTTTAATCACCCGCTACTGCCAAAAATTGCAGAAGTTCATATGGAAGTCTTTTCAACACAAATGGATTTGTTTTTTTTTTTCCAAGTTTTTAAGATACTTCTGGTATGTGTAAATTCCTCTTTTTCCCGTTCCTTAGCACTTTTCAACGAAACTAGAAAAAAAAAAAAACTCAAATAAAAGTTTCAAATTTAGAAACCTTATTTTCCACAGGGGGAGGGGGGAGGGTATTTTCCGCAAGGAAATTTTCCAAGGAGGGGTTACTGTCCGTGGTGGGGGGGGGGGGGGCATTTTCCGGGGGGTTAAACACACACACCCCCATTCACTATATTCATTTATGTGTTTTTACTGTGTTCATGGCCGTATATTTGGCTTTAAAATCCACTTATTTATCTATCTATCTAATATGCAGAATAATTGTACCAAACACATTTTGCATGCAGACCCGCTATACTTTACACCCTCCCCCCCCCCCTAATGTGCAAATCTGTAGCCCAAATTTATTTCTAAAGTAACGAAGAAACTAACGAAAAAAAAAAAACGGCGTGTTCTCGAATTTTACGCAGCGTAAACTTGAGTGAGTGGCGCTTAATACACAAGTACCAAAATTCCTTTCCCCTACGAAATTAAAAACATAAAACTCAAATATAATTCTCAAATTTGGAAAGCCTTATATTTTCCACGGTGGGGAGGGGGTATTTTCCGAGGGGGTATTTTCCGGGGGGTAATCGCCGGGGGGAGGGGTAAACGCCTAGAACCGAAATGACCATGGCTTAAAACCCAATACAGGAAACATGCAGTCCTCTCGCTTGAACAACAAAGAAAATCATTTTTTTTGCATGTGTCCAATGCGTCCTCGTTTTTTTTTCCTCCGCTGCTAGCAGGGTACTGAAACATCATAGAAAGGTGTTTAAGGGCCCATTTTAAAGGAAATTCCAATATCTAGCGCTTTTGCAAGTACCAAAACATAACGTTAAAAATAAATCCATTTTTTTGACACTTTTGAGCATAGCCCCAAAACCCAGCAAAGCTAGATGTTTGACTAGTGCACTAGGTGGGTTTACTCTGATACAGTTGCTGGTTGGTGAAATATTCCGACCAGACATATTTTGTTTTTTAGATGAAATAAAAATGTTTTAAGCTTGTAAGAAGACAATATGAATAAAGCTACAATAAGGCACTAAATAAATATATAGATGAAAAGGTTCATAAGCTTCAAGAGAAGATTTGTAAACGAATATGAAAACAATTTACCTCAAATCCATATGTTCCGCAACCGTTGCTATGTGTTACATAGTTTTCATTAGGGACAACTTCATAACCTATAAAAAAAATTGCATAAAGTATGTCCCTGTAATTAATATCCTTAATATAATTTACAAAACAGTTTACTTGTCTTCATACCAGTAAACAGACACAAAAAAAAAAAAAAAAAAAAAAAAAAAAAAAAAAAAAAAAAAAAAAAAATCGATTTCCAAAGTTTTTGGAGTTGAGCAAATCTGTGATTTTCGTAATTTGTATTTACTGTTCGACCAGGATTTAAATTCTCAACCGCGACTATGGGTTACAATGTTTGGGTTTCAACAGTGGATTGACATTTATCAAAAGTTAAATTGAGTGTGACTATGAAGTCAATGAAAATAATATGGAATGTTAGAACTAGAACAGATATAAGTAAAAATCAATATATCCTTGAACTCCAAAAAAATACATGCAGAATTATAAGGAATGTTTATAATTGGAAGTGCGCTAAATTTGTACTAAATTTTTTTTTTATTATAATTTTGGCGATTTCCTTTTTTATGGTTATTTCTTGTTACAAAAAATATTGTAAGTAGCAGCCTAATAGTAAAAAGGCTTATGGTTGAAATAATAGGCTTTAATAAAATTCTCGCGCCAGAGCAGCTCAGATTTTTGTTATGAACTCTATTCTTACCTTGAGAATGAAGAATGAGTAAGTGTTTCCAAAAGCCTATGTTGCCTTTCAATGGCGTCAATTCAGGGGGGGGGGGGCAGCCTTTATTTTGCCAAAAATTTATTGCTGATGCTAAATAGCGTAATTTGGAAATTTAACCAAAGGAAGAGGACCCAAATAGACGTATTGAAGCCCTTTACTTGGAAACAAGGGAGCCAAGAGTTTCTTAATGCTAGGGAATTTTCAGAAATAATGTATGCTTGCAGTGGAGCTAGATAGTGCTTCCTTAAACAGCGTGTTAAAAATAATGCTTCTGAAACTGTCCAAAATATAGCTCCTTTTAGAGACTAAATGGATTTTAGAAGAGATAAATATAGCACAAAACGTTCTATTTCAAGAAAAACAGCACGTTTTTCTTTTCGAAAATGAAATTTATCCCAGATTCCTTAACAATAGTTTTCAAAAATCAAGTTTGAGGTTCAGGGTAAAAAAATTACAAGAATCAACCATATTCTTCATCAAATCCTCATTTAAGGCTGCTTTTAAAGAAACAGCATAAGAAAACAAGGATAACATTATTTCAGAAACTTCTCTTCTTGCATATAAAATGATGCATGTAAAATAGCATTGTTTAACAGAACAATATTCAACAGGAAAGCCAGAGCCTGGAAAAGGCACAACAAGGAAAAACACAAGAAAATTGGCAGAGGTATGCGAAGGCTGAGAACCTTGCCTCCAGTATAGTTAGGAAACTGAAGTCTCAACATGAGAAGCGTGCCACAGATATCAAGGCAAACCCCAAATCCTTCTGGAGACATGCTTCTGCTAAAAATCCTTAACTATCACGCCATTCCTGACCTCAAATATAATGGCATAATCCACTCATCATCAGTAGATAATGCTAGTGTATTGAATACTCAGTTCGCCTCTGCCTTTCATCATTCAATCTTGTCCAACTATCCCTGCAGCACCATCAATTTTTAAGTCTGATCCAATGCCTAAATTGTCCATTACTGAAAAAATGGTCTTAGCTAGCCTTCATGAGCTTGGTATAAACAAATCCAAGGGATCAGATTGGATACACCCAAGGCTCCTCAAAGAGTGCCAAATGTTCTCAGTTCTTGGAAATTAACAACATTCTCACTTCCACTCAACATGGCTTCGGATCTTTAAGATTCGTTGATACTAATTTAATACAAACATATTAGCACGCTACATCACTGCTGGATAAAGATTTCCCTGTCGACATGGTGCTCATGGACCTCTCAAAAGCACTTGACATGGTTTGACATTGATTTCTCATCACCAAACTAAAACCGGCAGCTGTTGATGATGTTATCGTCAAGTGGATACAAAGTTTCCTTTCAGAAAGAACGCAAGTTGAGAGAGTTCATGACTCCCAAGGTGTCCTTCATTTCTCCTCTTCTACAATTGTTTTAAGCAGCGTTCCCCAGGGGACCATTCTTGGGCCAAGTTTTTTCCACTTCTATGGAAATGATGCACCCCATCTTCTCTCAAACCTCCTAACTCTTTATGATGACGATTCGAAATTTGTTGGTAAAGCAGCTTCACCCTCTGACCTGCAATCTATCCAAATGGACCTTGACATTCTTGGGACTTGGACTGATACATGGTTCCTTTCTTTTAATAGTGATAAATGGCCCATAAAATTATTTCCAAAAATGTTTTCCCTGGTCTCCTTGACCCCCCCCCCCTCCCCAGAACGCTCTGTGACAAGAGGGCATTCCAAGAAAATCTTAAAGAAACTTGAAGTTTCCTACTTCAATACCGGAGAAAGCTTCTAAATCCGAGAGAGAATCCCATTTCTTTCAGCCAGGGAGTAACAAACTTGTGGAATCAACTGTCTGAAGATACAGTGGCTGCTGATTCGATGGGTGCATTCAAGCATAATTTTGACAAAGAATGGCAACAGCAAGAGTTCCTGTACAACCGGGAAGTTGTTGAGTCCTCAACCCAAAATGTAGTAAGCAACCACATCAAACAACCTACAGAAGTCATAACAGAGCATTACAAGGATGAAGAATCCTTAGATTTGCTACAAGCTGCAATTTAAGGTAATAACTTTTTTTTTGCCCCAGAGAAGTTTCAGCTAACATATATATTTTACCCTGAGTTTAGTTTAAACAATTACTCCTCATCACATACATACTTATTTCTTTGATCTCCTCACTACTACAAGAAGGTCATTAGACTAAGCACAGATAACCAAAAGACAAAATTAAATGCAGACAGTCAAATAAAGGACACAGCTTTGTAAAAACTAATACAAAGGCTGTCAACTATACAATTTCTTTAGATTTGGAGGCAGGTAACAAAACCCAATGAATAAAAATCATCTTTTCAGAGGTTATATATATAGATTATATATATATATATATATATATATATATATATATATATATATATATATATATATATATATATAAAATATATATAATATAGGATATATATATATCCAAACAAATAGCATTTGTTAGTGACAAAAAGGATTATTTATTACGCAACCCAAGTATATTTCATAAGGAATGTAAGTGATTGCAATTCCTGACTTAGATTCAGTGTGAGATTATCTTTTTAGATTTTGAAATCTCATTAATTCAGTGACCTTGAAAACATTTCTCGGACTACTAAGCTGTAACTCCATTGTGACGTCACTGCCTGCTTGATTGGATAAAGTTTATATTGGCGACGGTCTTTGGCATTGATTTTGGCGTGGATTTTTGTCTATTGAATATTATTACCGTAAGTGCAATTATGAAATAATGGGTGACTCGGATATTATTTTTAAATCCAATATTGAATTTTATTTCTCGATCGATGATCGATGGTATCAAAGTAGAAACAATAATTGCTAAGTCGACAAGCTTTTTCAGTCATGAAACCATTCTAAAGGCAAAGGAAGTCTTACATCAGTTGCTAGAAATTGGAACACGTTTAATTAGATGCCAAAAAGACGATGAAAATGTCCTTGACATTTGTAAGTGGTTATCTACGGCATCGAAAGAAAAACGTAAGATCCCGAAATTCGTGATCTACTCACCGTGCGAAATTCCAACAATTGGTGATGCGATCGTTGCAACATTAACCTGTCGCATGAATGAACTTTCCCGTAAAATTGACAGTTTGTCTGAGCTAAATAAGCAACATTTCGCAGTACAGGCAACTTCTGCCTGGCCCTCCTCCGCTCAGTCGTCTTTGCGCCAAGGACCAATCCAATCCTCCTACCTATGCTGTTGTGCTAAAAAATTGCCCGTCCAATCTTTCATCTCCACTATTAAGAAAGATTTTATTGATAAAATATATCCTGAAGCTGCAAATGATATTTCAGAGGTGAAACGTTCTTCATCAGAATGGAAAATTGTCGTAAAAAGTAAACCCGCTGCCTCCTCAATTGCTGACCAGATGAAAAAGTTCCAACCTGGCCTTTTAGCCTCTGTTAAATCTCCCGCCTTCATCGGTGTAATAAAAGGCGTTCCGACAGAAATGAATGAAAAGATCTAGAAAAAATTATTCCAAAGTGTGTCAAAGCTTTGCAGTGTGGCAAGTCACGTGTCTACAAGATTTATTTTGAACAACGGAGTGATCTCGATTCTTTTCTGAAAAATTCTGTGAAGGTGGGTTATGAAAAGTTAACTGTCCAGAATTTCATATTCATACCTAGACGGTGTTTCAGATGCCATCAGCGAGGACATTTTGCTGCTGATTGTAAGAACGCAGAACTGTGCTCTCGCTGTGGTTCCTCGGAGCACTCTTCCACAAGGGATAATCCATGTGTTTGGAACATGTTTTGCATTACATGTAAAGAGTTTAATCACACATGTTACAGTATCAAATGCCCTGGCAACGCTCAATCCGATAAACGGGCAGCTAAGTAGATTAATGGATATTCGTTTTCTCTCTTGGAACATTAATGGTGGTCTTATAAAAAAAAAAAAAACCTATTCTTGAAAATATACTTCATAATCATGATATTCTTTGTTTGCAGGAACATTTCCTGACCAACCACAGCCTTAGTTTACTTGAGATTAGTTCCAAATCAAAACTTTCTCGGTTCCAGCTAAACGTAGTGCTTCTAAAGGCAGAGCTTCCGGTGGTATTGCTACTTATGTAGCATCGACTCTTAATTCTAGTGTTTTCTTTTCTTGTGATAGTTTTTTAGCTGTTCGAGTAGTTGAGTGCGTAATAAAAATGTGTATTTACCCACAGATTACAAAGATGAAGATTCGGAGAGAGATTTCGCTTTGGCAGTTAGTAAACTTAGCTCTTGTCTTCGTGATGTCCTTAAACTGAAAATCCCGTGTTTGATCGTAGGTGATTTTAATTGTGATTTAAATTGCGATTTGTCTTCAGCTTCTATCCGTGCTTCTTTACTATTAGGAATATTTGGTGATGATTTTAAAGTTCAACAGAAATCTGCTCAGTTTACTTACATTCATTCTTCCTCTTGCACATCTAACCTCGACCATGTTGTGTCATATAACCTTGATATACCTTGTGTTGAGGTAGTTTCCAATTTTCAAGTTTCAGACCATCTTCCTATTGCTTCTAGTTTCAAACGAGAAGCTTCTCAGATTCCAGTGTTACAGGCTTATACTGTTCACCGGCACAGGTGGTATACTTCTCGCGATTGGAATAAAATTGACACATCTCAGTACATCGAAATTTCAGATAGTATCCTAAACAAGATCCGAGTTCCATTTCATCTTCTGCAAAAGTCTTCTAATAAAGACATTAATGAGGTTAGATTAACTCTTGATATATATTCTGCAGAAATCTGCCATGCACTTTGTGTGTGCTGAAAAAAGGGCAGTTCCTCTTAAAAAAATACGTGTTGGTACCCAAGTTCCGGGTGGTCAGGAAATCTAGTGTTGTCTGAAGCTTGTGACCGTGCTAAATTTTGGTATAAATTATGGAGAGATTGCCTATGCCCCCGTCAAGGAATAGTCAATGAATTGAGAAAATGACAAAAAAAAAACGTTTTGCTAAGGAACTTGCCCTTCATCGATCTAAAATGCAGACACTTTATTCCGAGAAGGTCAGGAATTCACCTGATCTTCTGTGGAAGCTATTACCCCGTACTATCTCCTCCAATTTGCCAGACCCTAATGACATTCCATTGTCCGAGTGGATATCCCATTTTTCAAATGAATTTTCTGAGCCTGATCCTGTTTTAGAGTCACAATTTTGTGACGAGCTCTGCAAATTCATTAATGAATCTCCTGACCTTGATTTTGTTGTTACTTGTGACGCTGTTATAAAAGCCATTTCCCAACTTAAAAAGAAAGCGTCTTGTGGGATAGATAAGGTGAGCACTCTACACATCATTAATGGAAGTTATCTATTGGTGCGTCACCTCAGCCTTCTCATGCAAATGATATTTGTTACAGGTATTGTTCCATCCTCGTTCTGCATTGGTGATCTGTCTCCGATTCAAAAAAGGGAAATCTGAGCTGCAATGTTCCTCTTTCCGTCCCATCACCGTATCTACTACGACATGCAAACTTTTCGAGCTTCTTTTTCTTGATGAGTTAAGACAAAAATGTTACGTTCCCCCATATCAGTTCGGTTTTCAGGCTTATCTTGGCTGTTCTTATGCTCTTACAGCAGTTTTTTTACTGCCCTCGCCGACGCTGAATCTTCGGGAGAAAGTATGATCCTCGCCGGACATGACGTTAGACGAGCGTTCGATTCCTTAATTCATTCGTCCATGCTTCTTCATATGGCAAGGCGAGGCGTAAACCGATCAGTTGTCCGTGTTCTCAGGGATTTATATAGGAACCTAAAAGTGCGTTTAAAACTTCCATCCCGTTTTTCCCTGCAGTCGGCTCTTCATCCTTCCCTATATAATTGCATTAATTCTCGTGTGAGGCCAAACTCTTCGATTCCCTCGAATATGCTTGTGAATCTTCAATACCCCATCCTCGTTAAGAAAGGGACTAGACAGGGAGCTATCACTTCCCCTACCCTGTTCAATAATAGTGTCCTGGAAGCGCAGGCAAAGTGTCTTCCTTCATGCATTCTTGGGAGAATAGATATGTCTCTTATTTGTTATGCTGATGACATCCTGAATCTCAGCCGTACGATCCAGCGCATTGAGCAGAATTTCAAAATCCTCAAAGATGAATATTCAAAAATCGGTCTGTCTTTTAATCCTGAGAAATCCGAAGTAAGCCTTTTCAATTGGCGAAATCCCTCTACTCCTCTTATAAATATGGACGGTTCTCTTGTTAAACCCTCAGACCATATTGCATACCTGGGCCTCCCAATTGGCACATCTATAGGCCACACACGTCGTTTGCTGATTTCTCACGTTGAGCGTAAAATTAGCATTTCTTACGCTGTAATCGTAAAAAAGCAAACTACGTTTCAACCGTTATATTCTAGCATCCATTTACAACGCCACAGCCCTTCCTCATCTGCTTTACATTGCTCCTTTCTGGAGATTCTTTACAGTTACAGATAAAAAGCACCTACGATCAATCTTCTTCAGATTTGCTAAATATCTTCTACATTTGCCCCCTGGGACAAGAAACCGTAAAATTATTCATTTGTATAAGCTATCTGACCCTAATATTAGCATTAGTAAATCTCTATCCCGTTTTCAAAGTAAGTTTAATCATCCATGGTCAACAATTTGTTCACAATAGTTTTTTTTGTATTAATGTAATGCATATAGTCACTGTTCGTATTAATGTAATGAAGAGTTTTCTTTTGTCATGTGTTTGAATTTTCAATGTGTGTTTGTGTCCTTCTTTTTCTTCTTTTTTTTCTTTTTTGCTTTCTTTAGTGATTACTCCGTCTACTGTACCTTTTTTTGACGGGCAATAAATGAATAATAATAATAATAATAATTAGTGTGATGAAGAGCTTTTTTTTGTCATGCATTTGAATTTTCAATGTGTTTTTTGTGTCCTTCTTTTTCTTTTTCTTTTTGTTTTCTTTAGTGATTACTCCGTCTATTGTACTTTTTGTACCTTTTTTTTGACGGGCAATAAATGAATAATAATAATAATAATATATATATATATATATATATATATATCTTATATATATATATATTATATATATATATATATATATATATATATATATATATATATATATATATATATATATATATATAATATATATATACTATCTTTATAAGTGAGTAATAATTGTATATGTATGTACTTATTTATTTTTCTCAAAAACAGCTCCATATTTTTTGGGGAAATTGGTATCTTGGATGTGCTCGAATAAATAAACGATCTAGATAGGTCAAAAGCATAAACGCTGTCTGGAATGGCTGACTTTCCCTCAGCTTCAATGGTTTAGCAAAGATTTCTTTGTTGTCCACAATTAGTGTTGCCAACATTTGGCCATTTCAACCTTAATCTACCAGTTTAATCCAATTTAAAAATTTTAGCTTTGACTATCCTTTGTCTGAAAAGTCCAGAATTCTTGAAATATGCATGTCCTACTTAAGATTATTAGAAGTTTGTGACACCAAGAAGTTTAACATGTTTCATTAGCATTTTAGGTGGGATAGGAATTCCATGCTAATTAGGGAGGGGTTCAGAGACAATGTTTTGTATCTTACAGATTGGGATCTATTTGAAAGAAAGCATATATAAAATTTACTAAAAGAGGGTGTACTTCAAATTTATTCAGTGAGAAATGAATCAGGGTGTTGTGATCAACCAAGTCAAATGCTTAAAAATATGAACATAGCATGACACCAAGCAGCAGTTCCTCAGATGATGGAAAAATCTAGCATCAAATCAGTAAAACTACAATTAAAAAAAATTAATGTTTTTTTCATGCGAAATATTATTGCAAATAATAATCATCAAAATCTCTTGTTGTTGAGAAAGTACCCATAAATTTGACAACTATATTTTTGTCAGAGGACCCTTTGATTTTGACACCAATTGTTTCTCATCTGTTTTACATGTTCAGTGATGTTTTGACAGAGTCTCCTATATTTTGATAGGGCCTGATGCTCTCTGTCAAAAAATTTGACATGGTTACTACAAGATATTCTCAAAAGAAATGAATCTCATAATAGAAGCCAATATCTACATTTGAATTTGGCTGAAGGAACATTTTTAGTCGGTCTGGTATTCCACTACATCAGACAAGAATTTTTGACACTTGGAACCTAGTTTCATCAGTATAACATAAGCTGCCATTTTAACTTAATTTTATCAAGAAAAAGCCAATATGGCTACATTTTAGAGAAGATCAGATGTATCTTGATGCATTGGTACTGATCCCAACTTTTTTTTGCAAAAAAAAATAACTTAGTAATGACAGTTTGAACATTACATAGCTAAAAAATTGTTGGGATCTCATTTTGTGTTGAAAACAGGAAACTGATTGAACTGAATATTTTTTTTTTCTTATCTGGGAGTATCAGATATAGTGTACACATTTTGCATTGTCAAAATACAATAAAGGCTTCAAGAGATGGTGTTCCAAGTCATGACTAAGCAGAGTTATCCTGTTTTGAAGGAAAATTTTGACAGTGGTTCCAAAATTGCACTGTCAAATCATTGGTGCCTTTACCCTAAAGGGGTTAGAAACTTCTTACACATGGGAATTCCTTTTCTGCTTTGGTATAGCCTGGTCTTTAGACACTTACACATGCAGTTGGTGCATTCTATTTTTCTATGCACCTGTTGCAGTTAACTTTTGCTAAAATCTCTGAAAGTGTTTGAATTTCCATTGGTGACAAGTTTTGCATGCAGTAAAGAATACATTTTTGACAGGGTTTGAAAAGCATCAACAACTACATAAAATCTAATTTTTGTGCTTGGCCTGTCTCAGTTCTTTGGGCATCTATACTCTACTTTAGGTATGTCTTTCTGATTTTGAAAATGCATACAGACACTACAAAGCATTTTTGGCTTTTTGTTTCATTTGGTGCTGGCAACTGGTTCTACTCAGGCCACTTGTGGCTTCTGTCTTGCTTGTCCTGAGCTTGCCTCACTACTACTATGTTTCTTACTCCTGTTTCCTCCTAAAGCCTGTTCAGTGTGAGTGGTGACTTCTTCCTGACATGACTCACATTTGAAAATGAATCAAGACATGTTCCCCATTCCCCAAACAACATGGTTGAAACTTGATTGATCTCCTTGCACCTGTCAAAAGAAATAAGCAGGATTTGGATGGTTCCAGTACACAAAAGATTTAGAATAACACAGCTCAAAACTTTCCACAAGGAAAACAAGCCATTTCAAACCAAGAATTTACAAAAAAAAGGAGTCAAATTGCTACCATCCCAGTTCTTTCCCACATGTTTCCAAATAACCAAGCAATCAGCAAAGCCAATTACAATGACCTCACTCTCTTCTTCCCTTCATCTCAGAGGGTTTCCCCTGGTTTTGCAGAAAACTTCTGTATGACAAGGTACTTCACAAATACATTCTAGACAAAACTGAGCTTCCCAAAGAAGAGTGTTTGCTCTTTGATTGATTTTGGTTTGTTTTATATATTGAACTGATGATTTGTAAGTAAAAATAAGTTCAAAGGGAATTGGCTCTTAAATTTCACTAAGAATCAGTTTTTTAAAGTTTCAAGTTTCTTAAGTTCTGAGTTGTTAAGAAGATTTTTTCATTGTATTTGCTCTCCTGTAAAATTAGATACCTTTTTGGAAAATGCCATGGGTTTCTGCACAATGAAAATACCTATCAAATTCTGAATTAGGGTAAAGGACTGGATATCAAGAGTTGATTATTGAACTCAAAAGGACACTCAAGAAGAGAAGTTAGGTTAATCCAGATGAAATATACCTAAATATGATGAAAATATAATACTTCAGTAGAAATAATTATGGAAACTGCAACAGAGAATTGCAGAATTCAGGACACCCAGAGCACATTATATTAAATGGTTTCTAACCATTAAATGGTTTCTAGAGTTGGTTTTCACCAAAAAACCAACCCTATATATATAAGATATTTAATTAAAATATACCAACATAAAATATAAATTTTGTGGAACTATATTGTTATAAATCAATTATTCAAAAGAAATATATTTATATTACTTTTGAATAGTTGATTTATACAGAAATAGTATGTTTTAGCCACTTTTAAAACCATTTCTAGTGATGGTCACTTTTTAGTGAGGTGACAGAAACCTCTTGGAGCTGTTTTAAGGGCTCAAAATGGAATTTTGCCCAGACTTAGTTATTACATTTGGAAACAACATAAAAGGCATCATCAAGTAATGTGTCCACTTCCTTCCTATCTAAATTACAAAAAAAAACTGAAAAGTGGCCAATTTTAATGATCTAAACTGAGGCTAGCTCATGATAAAGGGTACCAACAGTAAGTTCATGAGTAAGGGTATCAATAGAAAGGGTCTGTTATTGAAAGAGTAGCCCACCAGCAGAAGGCAGTCATTAGGCCTATTAAACTAAATTAAAAATCATGACCCTAGCCTAATATACTACTGAGACCGAAATATAGCAATTTTAACCATTATTTTACCATTTTTACAAGTGAAAGGCTCACATTCTTCGTCTATAGTTGTATCTATAAAATCTTGTACACTTTCAATTGTTTCTACAACATTTTTCAGATGACTAAAGCCTTCATTCAAAACATTTTTAGCATTAGATAGGGTTTCCTTGATTTTGTATAGAAAATCAGCATTTACATATATTGACACAAAACAGATGAAGGGCATATATCTATATAATTGCATCCTGAAACATTTGAAGACCACGTTATTTTATTTTGAATTGAACTTTAAAATGTGTTTGTTGCCATATTAGATAATTGAGTTTTCCGTTAGCTCCCAGAAACAAAATAATTACAAACTTGTTTAGAATCCCAAAATGTTCTTGATCTGCTTTCCCCTGCACAGATTGGCAGATTGGAGTTACAAAGTATTACTCCTCAAAATATTTATTTTTCTGCTTAACTAACACTATAAAGGACAATATTCAAGATATGAAAAATATATATTTTGCAGCTTTTCTTGACTTCGAAGGTTCTTATGATAAGGCCTCTCATTATTTTTTACTCGTGAACCTAGTACAGAGGATAGGCCATTTCATTCTTAACTTGGTTCTACATAATCAATGCAATCCCAACCAATCAAAAGTTTGCCCTAGGTTTTAGGTGCTTATTTTTCGCAATTTTCTGTAGGGTGTCAATATACGGTACATAAAAATACACAGCACGCCGTTGAAATTGTATTTCTGTGAACTGGAAAAACATTTAAACTGGTCCTCTCAGAGATATAAAGATTATTCACAGTTTAAAAAGCGTTCAACTAGGTCTCTGCCCATAGCTCAGGTAAAATTAATTATTATGTATTGTCACTAAAAGCAAAATGTACACAAATTTTTTTTTTTGTTCCCACCCACCTAACGCTGAAAAACATCAGTATCGTTAAAATTTCCATGTTTAATTACTTAAACCTAATTTAAATAGAGAACTTGGAGATCTATATCGAAATTTTATGTGAAAATATCATAATTCTTACTTTCTTCCCTCTGTGGTCATTACGGGAGACAAAAATGCTTAAAGAATGGAAAATACAAGAGGGCTAAATAGTGTAAACTCAAACAAACTCAACGCTAAATGGAAGAAGAAAAGAGAGAAACATGGCTTGCCTTAGGATCCTGTTGAATGAAAAAAAAGTTTCAAATTTGCTAAATAATGATGTTCTAAGTTTTCGACATTGGACAAGAGAAATTTGTAATTTGGCTCATCAAAGAAGTTTCAAAACATAAATGTAAAAGTTAGTAACTAGACACATTCTCAATTTATGTTCTAGATTCTCAGCTTGGATTGTCAAACCTGAACTATCTTGAAAATAACCACCCTGAGCCTGCTGATAATTGTCTTTTCCCTCGCTTTCATTTGGTCTTAGACGGATAATGTTTTAATTTAAGACTTCGTTCTCCTATGCTGCCTCAAAAAACAAAAATTATTGTATTTCAGGTGGATTGAAGCCAAGTATTGTTAGAGGAAGAAAAATCTTTTCGATTAAAATACTATTTTTTGTGCTTTCAGTGGCTGATTTACATTAATATATTAAAAACTTTAATTATAGAACCTTTGTTGACTTCATGTTTTTCTACGGGCAAACCGGATAGTAAGTTCATAGTCTAGATTGGAAAATATGCTGTTCCACTCAATCTATAGATCATGGGGACGTTGTTCTAGTTACATTCAAGGCTATGAGCTCATAATCCAGACAGTGAATTCGAAAATCTTTTAGGAAAGAAAGATTGTGGTGGTGAAATGTGGGGTATGGCTAAATGTAGTACTGGATTGTGGGCTAATGGAAAAAATCTTAAAGCCTGTTTTATTAAGAAAGCCTGTTTCACTGTGTTCCTCATTTTAAAAGGTTTATTTGGGAATGACGTCAACTTTAAGTACCTAAAAGGAAAGAGCAACTTTTCATGTTTTATAAAACTCGCGTTAGATGAGCTTATTGCCATTGATTTTGTAATTTTTAGCGTTCAATAGCCATTTGAAATTATTGAATCAGATGAAAACACTTTAATTGGTCCTTATTGTAATAAATCATACTACACTGGAGAGTTTAAAATTTGACAAGGTGGAAGATGGATGGATAATTTTAGGAAAACAATTTGTGAAGTTGCTGATGGTATCTTAGGGAAAAAAAGTTAAGACTGCAGCTAGGAATATTAGTGAAAAAGCTTTATGTTTAATAAAGAGTAGAAGGGGCTTGTACAAAACTTATCTCAGTGATAAATCATATGAAAACCTAAGAAATGTAAAGAAAGTGGAAAAACCATTAAAGTATGAACTAAGGAGGTGTGAAATGAAAGCCATGGATAAGATTGCCGAGGATCTGGAAGATACAACTAGACGGCATAATAATAAAATATTGTACTCTGGCATGTTAATAAATTGAGAGGGAGTAGTCAATCTCTGAGGATAGAAATAAGTTACTGAAGATTATGAATATGATTTTTGAAAAAGGGGGAAAAACTTTGCGATTTTAGAAAACCTTAATTGAGCCACTGTATAAGAAAGGTGATAAGAGTGAATGTGGTTATTACTACTACTTCTACTAACTCACCGCAGCACCAAGCCACCTGAGCCCAACACAGCTACGCACGCTCCTCCTCCATCCCAAGCTATTCAAAGCCCCCCTCTCTACAAGTTCCCATTGCCTTTAAATATTTTTTTTTTATGACATCCTCCCACCCAGAGTTGCTTTCTTGTCCATGAATATGTCCCCTGAACATCTAAAAATATTCATTTTCAACCAAATTATGTCCATATTTTGTCTATAATATGTCCATAATATGTCCATATTGAAATCTCAAAAACTTGTTATTTTTCAGACTTGTGTTATTCACCAAAAGACGCTTTGTTAAACCTCTTTCAAAACGGCCTGTTATCATTAAATATAATGAAAACAAATAAAATTTATTTAATTTATCCATAGAGAATGGATTGGTATGAAAGCACTAAATTCATAAAAAACATGTAAACAGTAAAAAATTACTTGTTGGAGCTTAAGCCTCATCTTCAAACAAGAATTCTTCCTTGACAGATATGGTCGTAATGAGGGTTAGCATTTTCACTTCCTTTGGTAGCTTTTAGCCAATCAGAGTATTTGTTGCTTATGTCATAAGTTACAATCCAGAAGTCAAGTGACGTTCCAGAATGCTATATATTAATTTTTTTACTCTTAAAAAAAGCACTAGACTTTTCAATCTACAATCGCTGTAGCTGATTTCGAAGTTTCTTCTACGACAAATCTTTTCTATAAGAAGTGCTTTGGTCAGAAAAAAAACTAAAAAGTACTACATTGTGCCCACATCGCTCTTCATCTCAGCCATGCTATTGCGCTACCTATGATTTCTGGTCGTTTTGAGTTTTACATGTTCTTTAGACTATTTTAAACACAGTGCTATATCACAATTTCGATGAAATGCGTTTTAAGAAAAGAGGGCTTTAGGAGGGGAGGGCTAGTTGTCCTCCTATCACTTTTGATTTTAAAAGATACTAGAACTTTCAGCTTCAAATTGAAAGAGCCTTTTCTAAATTTTGCACGACCATCCTGTCCATAAAAACCTTGTATGCCCCCGGGGCATAACTTACAGCCCTTATCCCCAGGCTCTGGGGGGTTGTGTCAACCCTGAGGGCCTTGTTATATGGTTGTTGGAGGTTTTTTTTTTTTTTTTTTTTTTTAACAAAATGGCTATCTCAAATTTCTATCTGTTACATTTGGGGAAAAGTCAATAAGAGGAGGTTGCTAGTTGCCCTCAGACCACTTACGACTCTTAAAAAGGGCCATAGAACTTCTGATTTCCAATCCAAGGAGCTTCCTCTGAAGTTTTTACGACCACCCCTTTCATCAAACCTTATATGTAAACAAGGGCACCTAATGCAACTCATAGGCCTTGCCAGGAGGACTTTGGGGGGTGTCACCCTCAAAAACATAATTACAGAACCTTCCAACTGAATTGAACAAATGGCAATATCAATTTTTTTATTGGATGGGTTTTAGGGGAAATGCCTTAGGGGATCTGATTGCCCTCCAATCAATCTTGATTCTTAAAACAAGCATTAGAACTTTCATTTTCCAATTGAATGAGCTCCTTTCGATGTTTCTACTGCAACAACTTCTATGTGAAGTGCCTTCGTCAGAAAAAAATAAAAATAATACATTGTGACCATATCGCTCTTTCCTAAAAATTTTCAAACTAACGGAATTCGTCCTGGTTGATTTGCTTTTGTTTCCAGAACATTAAGAATCCAAATTTTTTATTTTTTTAACTTCTTAGTTTTAGTTGATAATGCTTGATAAATAGATTGATGATGTTTTTGCCTGACTATCGGAAGCTGGAAGCAAGTCTTAAAAAAAAAGTGCCTGCTTGCCTATTATCTTGACTGTAGCGTAAAAGCAATGAGAAATAAAATCGCTTATAGATAAAAGAATACAAACTTGCAAAGAATTTCAAGATATTTGCAGATAGTTGTCTTCAGGAAAGAGCAAGCAGTTCCAAAAATACGGTTTGAAATGTAATATTTAGTAGAAAGTAAGTAGTTAAGTAGATTTGATGCTAGATCAATAGTTTCAGCACTACTTTGGTGCTAATGATATATATATATATATATATATATATATATATATATATATATATATATATATATATATATATATATATATATATATATATATATATATATATCTTATATATATATATATATATATATATATATATATATATATATATATATATATATATATATATATATATATATATATATATAATATATATATATATATATATATATATATATATATATATTTTTGGAAAATATATTTTGTATATATTTAGGAAAATATTTTGTTTTATATCATAAGTTTGCAAAAATGTGTCCTTATATTATGTCCCAAATTTCTGAAATATGTCCCTTATTTGCCCCATTATGTCATTGCGTCCCAAAACATAGGAATATGTCCTTTGGACATAAAATATGTCTAGTTGGCAACCCTTTGCTCCCCACCCCAGACGAGGAGGACGACCTGCTTTCCGTTGTTTAACCCTAGACGGTTGGCCGAAAGAACAATCTTTGGTGATCTGTCACAAATATAATGGAAATTGATTGGCGAAGTTTTTGAACATCGGAAAAAAGGAACTGAATTTGAGGGAGTTGATTAAGCTAATTCACTACGTTAGAGTAAGTAGATAGTTTGATTCGTCCTTAACGTTTCTTTCGAAATTCTGTGGTCTTCATTAACTGTGTTCTAGTCAAACCCCGCTAATGCCTGGTTAGGCCTATAGTGATTGGCATTTTTTGGGAAAATTTTCAGTTTCCTTGATTAATTTGATGGTAATTGTTTAGAGTAGGGACTCTTCAGAAGGAGACTTGCTAAAACAAAAAAGATGTATTTTTTATCACTAATTTTATGCTCTTTTTTTTATCTTCTTCATTGTTCATATTATTGACTTACAATAAAGTAAACATACCACTTGATGCCTTTTTTTATGCTCTTTCCAAATTTAATAATCATTTTTGCTAGACATAAATTTTTACCCCTACCCCTATAAATACCAATTCAGGGTATATATTTGCACATTAGGGGGGTTGGGGGAGGATTTTATTTCTGATGTAAATGAGAGGTAAGTTTAAAATTTCCCCCCCCCCCACCCCCCCTAAATTGCAAATATGTACTCTGAATTGGTATATATAGGCCTAGGGGTGGGGGGTAAAATTCATTTCTGACAAAAATGATTAATATATTTGGAAAGAGCATAAAACAGGCATCAAGTGGTATGTTTACTTTATTCATAAGTCAATAATATGAACAACACAACAAATTTACCATAAAGTGAACATACCACTCAATGCCTTTCTTGTGCTCTTTATGAATATAATTATTGCTTCTATTGAAAATTCAAATTTACCCACCCCACCCCCTGATGTGCAAATATATACCCTGAATTGTAACCATGCAAAAAGAAGTCATGAACACTAGTTAAGTTATTGAAAGGTAGTTAAAAACATCAATAGTTTATAAATAAGCTGTTCAAGAGTAACATATTCCAAAATACTTTTTTATAACATTCAAACCTAATTTATTAGGCAACTCAAATATAAAAGGTTTTCCTACCATTTCAAGCTTTTTGAATGCAGTTGACAAAAATAGCAGTGAATTTTGCAACTTGAAACTTTGCCATCAACAGTTCATGGTATATTCCAATTCAGGGTATATATTTGCACATTAGGGGGTGGAGGGGGGGGTAGGTAAATTTTAATTCACAATAGAAGCAATAATTATATTCATAAATAGCATAAAAAAGGCATCAAGTGGCATGTTCACTTTATAAGTCAATAATAAAGTGAACTGCAAAAAATCTACCCCTTTTTCTACCCAATGGCCTATTTGTTATTTTGACAATGCACTGCGCACACACACATCCCTGGTAGACCCATACAGCCTATAGTCCTAATAAGATACATTTGTTGTTGATGTTTCCATTATTTGATCTGTTGCAAAACTGGCTACACTGTATATTCTCAAAGATATCCAGTTTAGCATAAGTAATTTTGCTGAATATTGAATACAAAACAGTATTTATATGTAAAAGTTCAAAGTTAAAATGTGAATGATAAAGGAAGGAAACATAATAATCTGATTAATATAAATATACTACATTTTATAAAGTAGACAATTTCATTGATATAGTATTTTATGTTAGTTTGATAGCCTATGTATCCTAAGGCTATGCTAAGGACCATCAAGAGGGGGGGGGAGTGATGGTGTGAATTTTCACAAATGCAACTTAACCATATAAGAGCATAAAATTTGTAAAAAAAAAATACCTCCCATTTTGTTTTAGCATATCTCCTTCTAGAGAGCCCCTTCTCTTCACATTTACAAATTTGACATGGTAACTAAAAGAACAAAACAAAAAAAGTAAAGAAGAAAAATAAGGTTATTTCTAGCCATTGAAAAAAGGAAGGATAAGCATGCACATATCTTGGTTGAGAGCTCTGCTCAACTGCCTTCAGTACACAGAAGTAAATAAAGACTAAGAAATATACAGATAAAAGTCCTGAATACAAAATAAAAACAAAAAAAGCTTCTGAAAAAAATACTGAATTAAAATAACCCTCTCCAAGCAACAGTAAGAGGGTGAAAATAATAGTAATTTACCATCTCACCATTGCTTGGAGAGGGCCTGTTTTAATTTTGTGTTTTTTTTTTTTTGTCCTCAGACTTTTATCCATAGATTTTTTGTTACTCTTATTTACTTTTCTGCACTGAGGATGGTTAAGTGGGGTCTCAACCAAAATATCAGCCAAACTACTGAAAAACTTTCTGAAATTTTTAAAAACCTGCAGGATGAATACCAAAACTTTAATCTTAAATCTAACACTAGGAAGTGTGAATTCCTTGTTTTCAACTTGTGTGAAAGCAGCCCTGTCCCTTCTGTGACTTTTGGTTGTTCTATAGTTCAGCCAGTTGAAAGTATCTCCTATCTTGACCTCCTAATTTGTCCATCTCTCTCTCTCACCCAACAACTTCTGATAAGCCATATTTCTTCTAGAATTGCCACTGCATTTGCATGAATAATTACTGTAAAATTATGATTCAACCATCTTATTCTGGTATCTGTCTTCAAAGTTACATGCTCTCCATCCTCCCACAGATGTCAGATTGGTCCAGGACCCTCAAGAAATCAAAGCCAGAAAATTAGTTGTTATCTCTGATCAATTTGGTTGATATAATACAATGTCTTGATAAAAAGAATCTAAAGACTCCCTGTCTTTATGGACAACAGGTCCCTTTTGGGCCCCAAAAAGGTACAGCATGGAAATCAACTCTCACTTTTTGCTAAGTTGTTTGAAATCCAACAGCCTGTTCTAGTAGATGGAATGACAATGAGAAGTTGCACCACACTCTCTCCTCCATTACCCAGAGAGGCAGGATTGACTCTTTGATCCTGAGAAGCAAAATTTGGACATGCCTAGGGCATGTTTTGCTGGTGAAGTACTACAGATTGCCAAATATTTTCCTTTTGGTTATCCATCTGGAGCCAACCAAAAATCAAATTGTCCCCAAAGGGTCTGGGACAAGGTTGTAAGAAAATATTTAAAGGAAATTGCAGACTTCTTGGGAGGGTTTAAAGGGGGAAGTTTTTAATAGATTGGGATGGAGGAGGAATGTGGGCTGCTTTGTTGGCCTTGGGTGGCTTGGTACTGTAGCAGTAGTTGTAACAATAGTAGTAGTAACAGTATTAGTAGCTGTATATTAGTAATATTCTCCACAATATCATTCTTTGTCCAATCTGTCAAAAATCTTTCATATAATGTAAAAAAAAAAACTGGAGTAAGAGTAATAAAGTGGACCCTACTCAAGTCCTCTCCTACTCGCTTCTTCTGGAGGGTTATCACATAGCCACATTTTGATATTGGGTAATCACCAGATACACTGGATGCAGTTTGTCCCTGTTGGCATCCTGGCATTTCAAGTGAGGACTTGGATAACATTGAATACATCCAAAAAAGAGCCCTGAAACTAATATTTTTTTTGATCAGGGTAAGGTCCTATACTCCCTGATACTAAAAAAAAGCCAGATTAGAAAGATCAGAAGCCCCCATGTTTAGTAGAAGTAATTTTTTTCCGTTTTGCAAAAAATGCAGTACTTATCCTCTTGACAAAAACATTGTCTTTCATAAAGACACTCCCCCACCCTAAGAATCCATCTGTTCATAGTGTTTCTTAGCCTTAGCCTATCCTATCCCACATTTGTTGCCTTCCATCAAAACAGGAGAAACATTTGTCCTGTACATACTAGAAAAAAAAAAATTAAGAACTCCCTATCATGGTTTTCCCATTTTTGTTTTCTTCTATGACTCCTTGTTTGTTTTTTTCTGTTTTTTTTTTTTCAAATATTTCCTTTTGTTTTTTTACTTTTTTTTTTTTTTTTTTTTTTTTTTTTTTTTTTTTTTTTTTTTTTTTTTTTTTTTTTTTTTTTTTTTATGTATTTTGTATGAATTTTTATTAAGTTTAAGTTTGTGGCCTTTTTCTAAATGTTTTCTTTTTGTGTTCTGTTCAACCCAAAAATGTAAATTTAGCATAAGCTAACTCCCTCAAGAAATCAAAGCCAGAAAATTAGTTGTTATCTCTGATCAAATTTGGTTGATATAAGACAATGATTTGATAAAAAGAATCTAAGGACTCCCTGTCTTTATGGACAACAGGTCCTTTTTGGGCCCCAAAAATGTGCAGCATGGATATCAACTCTCACTTTTTTTGCTAAGTTGTTTGAAATCCAACAGCCTGTTCTAGTAGATGAAATGACAATGAGAAGTTGCACTATACTCTCCCCCCCCCCACTACCCAGAGAGGCAGGATTGACTCTTGATCCTGAGAAGCAAAATTTGGATATGCCTAGGACATGTTTTGCTGGTGAAGTACTACAGATTGCCAAATATTTTCCTTTTGGTCATCCATCTAGAGCCAACCAAAAATCAAATCGTCCCCAAAGGGTCTGGGACGAGGTCGTAAGAAAAGATTTAAAGAAAATTGCGGACCTCTCGGGAGGGTGTACTGAATGCAGTTCGTCCTTGTTGGCACCTGGCATTTCAAATGAGGACTCGGATAACATTGAATATATCCAAAAAAAGAGAAACGAAACTAATATTTTTTGATCAGGGTAAGGTCCCATACTCCCGGATGCTTAAAAAAGCCAGATGAGAAAGATCAGAAGCCCCATGTTTAGTAGAAGTAGTTTTTTTCCGTTTTGCAAAAAATGCAGTACTTCTCCTCTTGCCAAAAATATTGTCTTTCAAAAAAGACACTACCCTACCCTAAGAATCCATCTGTTCATAGTGTTTCTTAGCCTAAGCCTATCCTATCCCATATTTGTTGCCTTCCCTCAAATAATGAGAAACATTTGTCCTGTACATACCAGAAAAAAATTAAGAACTCCTCATCACAGTTTTCCCATTTTCGTTTTCTTCTTTGACTCCTTGTATGTTTTGTTTCTATTTTTTAATATGACTTTTCCTTTTTTATGTTTTTACCTATTTTTTTTTTTTTTTAATGAATTTCCATTTATCTATTAATGTTGTCCTGTTTGAGTTTGTGACCTTTTTTAAATATTTCTTTTTGTGTTCTGTTCAACCCAAAAAATGCAAATGTGGCATTAGCTAACTTTACTCCTTTGACCTAAATCTTTCATTGGCAGCGCTGCCAATCGCGCAGCCATCAGGACAAGGGTTGTAAGTTATGCCCTGGGGCATATAAGGTTTTTATTGAAATCTTTTTCATAGAAACTTGAAAAAGGGCTCATTCGATTGGAAATTCAAAGGGCTAGTGCCATTTTTAGTAGTCGAAAGTGATTTAAGGGCAACTAACCCCCCTCTCATGCCTACCATTTATCCAAACACATCCAATCAAAATTTTGAGACAGCCTTTTGTGCAACGTAGTTGTAAGTTCTCTGGAAATTTGGTCTTTGAGGATGACAACCCCTCCCCCTCAGAGCCCTCAGGGCAAGGGTTACAAATTATGCCCTGGGGGCATATAAGGTTTTTATTGAAAGCTTTGTCGTAGAAGCTTGAAAAAGGGTGCATTCGATTGGAAATTCAAAGGGCTATTGTCCTTTTTAATAGTCGAAAGTGATTGAAGGGCAACTAACCCCCCCTCTCCCCCCCCTATTTTTCACCAAACACATCCAATCAAAATTTTTAGATAGCCATTTTGTTCAACCTAGTTGAAAGTTTTTGAAATTAGGTTTTTTAGGATGATAACCCCCTCAGAGTCCTCAGTGCAAGGGTTGTAAGTTATGCCCTGGGGGCATAAAAGACTTTTCTAGAAGTATTGTCGTAGAAACTTCAAAAATGGCTTATTCGATTGGAAATTGAAACGGGTAAAGCCCTTTTTAATAGTCGAAAGTAATTGGAGACTAATCTCCCTCTCACGCCCACCATTTCCCCAAACGCATCCAATCAAAATTTTGAGATATTCATTTTGTTCAACATAGTTGAAAGTTTTGGAAATTAGGTCTTTGATGATGACAACCCTCCTCCAAAACCCTCAGGGCAAAGGTTGTAAGTTATGCCCTGGGATGAGGCTCCTATAGAAAGTTTTGTTGTAGAAACTTCAAAAGGGGTCATTTGATTGGAAATTTAAAGGGCTAGTGCCCTTTTTAATAGTCGAAAGTGATTGAAGGGCAACTAACTCCCCTCTCACACCCTCCATTTCCCCAAACACATCCAATCAAAATTTTGAGATAGCTGTTTAGTTTAACGTAGTTGAAAGTCTGGAAATTAGGTATTTGAGGATGACAACCCCCTCACAGCCCTCAGGGCAAGGGTTGTAAGTTATGCCCTGGGGGCATATAAGATGTTTATAGAAAGGGTTGTCGTAGAAACTCAAAAAGGGCTCATTCGATTGGAAATTGAAAGGACTAGTGCCCTTTTTAATTGTCGAAAGTGATTGGAAGCCTTGACATTTTTATAGTAAAGATCGATCTGGGTACAATGTATTATTATTATTAATTTTTTTTTTTGTTTAGTCCAGGGGACTTTGTGTTGAAGGACTTGTCGTAGGAACTTTGAAAAGGGCTTATTCGATTGAAAATAGAAAGGACTAATGCCCTTTTTAATAATTGAAAGTGATTGGACGGCAACTAGTCCCCCTCACACGCCCTCCCTCCCACGCCCACCCTCCCATTTTGCCTATTATGTTTAAAACTAAATGTTGCCTTAAGATTAAATCAAAATGCAATGTGTTAATGCTAATTCCCAATAAGGCATCTCAGCAGTATCCCAAGAATGACTGAGGGTATTATGTTCAAACTTTCGGGACTAATTCTGCTCTTACAATTTAACCAAATCAAAATAGCGTAAGTGTATCCAAGCAATCGAAGAAAGTAAACAGATTTTTTCGCGAATGGTATGAAGTGTTCTAATTCAGGTCAACTAGAGGAGGTATGAAATTAAATTGAACACTACTTTTTGTGTCCAGATTTTTAAAAGGATGTATGTAATTAAAAATTGCTGAAAATTTTTCTCCAGCATACAAATAGCAGGCCAAACTATAAAGTCTTAAAAAAAAACGAAAAGATTTAAAGTATTATTTTCTTTTTCCCTGAAAAGATTATGTCAGTATAAAACGAACAGAAATTAATTAAAAAAAAACTTTTTCCACAAAATAAGTTTTTCACAGGAAAGTAAAGAACTCCAGTAAACCAAAAAATGAGCAAAATAAAATCAAATAATCTACCAAGCGTGAAACTACTACAAATCAGTATTGATAAATAAATGAAACCCAAAACGAACAGAAATTACAATAAATAACCGAGTCAAACTCAAAAACGAGCAGAAATTAACATGAGTAGGGCTCAAAACCTCTATGCCTTCTATACTTATGCCTTTACTGAAAAAAATACAAAATGAATGTGAATTATCAGTTTAATATACGAGTTTAATATACGAGTTTAGTTTAATATCAGTTTAATATAGAAGAAATGGCTCGGGTCCCAGCGGTTTGATGACGACGAAGAGCTCAAAGATGCGGTCACAGGCTGGCTCAAGGCACAAGCGGGTGATTTTTATGCAGAAGCAATTTCAAAGCTTGTGAAGAGATACGATAAGTGCCTCAATCGTTATGGAGACTATGTCGAAAAATAGTGCAAAGATGTAGTTGTAAGATGTATATATTAAAATATTTTTACTTAACTTGGTGTATTTTTTTCAATCAACCGGAGGTTAGTGTTTCTGAATTGCCCTCGTACATATACTGATATTTAGTGATGAAAATGTTAATATTGTTTGATTTATTAAAGTTATGAAAGTAAGAACATTTATATTTTTCTGTAAAGTTCTGCTGGTTTTGAGTTAACTCGGTTATTTATTATAATTTCTGTTCGTTTTGGGTTTCATTTATTTATCGATTCTGATTTGTGGTAGTTTCACGCTTGGTAGATTATTTGGTTTTATTTTTTTCTCATTTGTTAATTTCTGCTCGTTTTGAGTTAACTTGGTTATTTATTATAATTTCTGTTCGTTTTGGGTTTCATTTATTTATCGATGCTGATTTGTGGTAGTTTCACGCTTGGTAGATTATTTGATTTTATTTTTTGCTCATTTTTGGTTTAATGGGATTCTTTACTTTTCTTTGAAAAACTATTTTTGTGGAAAAGGTTTTTTTTTAATTAATACCTTAAAAGGGTCATCTTAACATCTAACCGAACCGAACTTAATCGTAAGTAAGAACAGGCTAATCGTCCTGATTTAGCTATTTGTATGTCTGTAACTAATTCAAGTGTTTAGGGAGGAGGGGGTTCTCTCATTCTTGTTATCTTGACATCTATCAAATAGGTTTCTAGATAGGCTGTAAATGATATTTGGTGGGAAGTCAGAGCTAGTGTCCAAATTTTGCTTCTCAGGATCAAGAGTCAATCCTGCCTCTCTGGGTAATGGGGGAGAGAGCGTAGTGCAACTTCTCATTGTCATTTCATCTACTATAACACGCTGTTGGACTTCAAACAACTTAGCAAAAAAAGTGAGAGTGAGAGTTGATGTACCTTTTTGGGGCCCAAAAAGGACCTGTCGTCTATAAAGACAGGGAGTCCTTAGATTCTTTTTATCAAGACATTGTCTTATATCAACCAAATTTAATCAGAGATAACAAATAATTTTCTGGCTTTGATTTCTTGAGGATCCTGGACCAATCTGACATCTGTGGTAGGACGTAACTTGCAGTCATCAAGGTATCTACCAAAAGAATTATTTAATTTCAGCAAAACGTAGTCAGAGGCAACGCTATAGCGTCGCCTATAGTAAAGGCCATACGGCTCCAATGTTTTATTAATTTTTTTTTTCCCAGAGACACTTCATATGGAAGGGGTCGTCGTAGAAACTTCAAAGAGGGCTCATTCGATTGGAAATCGAGAGTGCTAGTGCCTTTTTAATAGTTGAAAGTGATTGGAGGGCAACTAGCCCCCCCCACGCCCATCATTCCCCCAAACATATCCAATCAAAATTTTGAGATAGCTATTGTGTTCAGCGTAGTTGATTTCCACATAGAAAATATGTTTTTGTGGAGGGCACTCCCCACAACCTCAGGGCAAGGGTTTTAAGTTATGCCTGGGGGGCATATAAGATTTTTATAGAAAGCGTTGTCGTAGAAACTTCAAAAAAGGCTGATTCGATTGAAAATTCAAAGGGCTAGCGCCCTTTGTCCTTTTTAACAGTCGAAAGTGATTGGAGGGCAACTAACGCCCCCCATTCCCATCATTCCCCAAAATACATCCAATCAAAATTTTGAGATATCCATTTTGTTCAGCATAGTTGATTTCCAGATAGAAAATATGTTTTTGAGGAGGACACTCGCCCACAACCCTCAGGGCAAGGGTTTTAACTTATGCCCTGGGGGCATTTAATGTTTTTATAGAAGGCGTTGTCGTAGAAACTTCAAAAAAGGCTCATTCGGTTGAAAATTAAAAGGGCTAGTGCCCTTTTTAATAGTCGAAAGTGATTGGAGGACAACTAGCCCCCCCCCCCCCATCATTCCCCCAAACACATCCAATCAAAATTTTGAGATAGCCATTTTGTTTAGCGCAGTTGATTTCCAGATGGAAAATATGTTTTTGAGATCACTCCCCCACAACCCTCAGGGCAAGGGTTTTAAGTTATGCCCTGAGGGCATATAAGGTTTTTATAGAAGGCGTTGTCGTAGAAACTTCAAAAAAGGTTCCTTCGATTGGAAATTCAAAAGGGTTTGTGCCCTTTTTAATAGTCGAAAGTGATTGGAGGACAACTAAACCCCCCTCTCACGCCCAGCTTTTCCCCAAACACATCCAATCAAAATTTTGAGATAGCCATTTTTTTTAAACGTAGTTTTAAGTTCTGGAAATTAGGTCTTTGAGGATGACAACTCCCCCACAGCCCTCAGGGCAAGGGTTGTAAGTTATGCCCTGGGGGCATATAAGGTTTTGTATAGACAACGTTGTCGTAGAAACTTCAGGAAGGGCTCCTTCGATTGGGAATTTAAATGGCTAGTGCCCTTTTTAATAGTCGAATGTGATTCTAAGGCAACTGACACCCCTTCCACGCCCACCATTTCCCCAAACACATCCAATCAAAATTTTGATAAAGCCGTTTTGTTCAACGTAGTTGAAAGTTCAGGAAATTATATGAAAGTTCAGGAAATTATATGACAGGACACTCCCCCCACAGTCTCCAGGGGCAAGGGTTATAGGGCATATATGGTGCTTATGAAAGGAATGCTCGTATAAACTTCAGAGAGGGCTCATTTGATTGGAATTTGAAAGTTCTAGTTCACTTTAAGCGTCAAAAGATATTGGGGGTAACCAGGTCCCCCCCCAATCCTTTTTTCCCAAATGCATCCAATAAAAATTTTAAGACAGCTATTTTGTTAAAAATATTTCAAAGATCATATAACAAAAATTTCGGTGTCGACACAACCCCCCAGGGCCGGGGGGCAGGCGTTGTAAGTTATGCCCTGGGGCATATATGGGTCTTATGGAAGGGATGCTCGTATAAACTTCAGAGAAGGCTCATTTGATTTGAAATTGAAAGTTGTATTTCAGTTTTTAGAGTCAAAAGAGATTGGATGGCAACTAGCCCCCCCACACCCCCTTTTCCCCAAATGCATCCAATAAAAATTTTGAGATAGCCATTAAGTTAAAAATAGCTCAAAAGTTAGATAACAAAAAGTCAGGTGTCGTCACAACCCCCAGGGCCGGGGGCAGGCGTTGTAAGTTTTGCCCTGCGGCATATATTGTTCGTATGAAAGGGATGCTCGTATAAACTTCAGAGAAGGCTCATTTGATTGGATATTGAAAGTTCGAGCTCACTTTTTAATAGTCAAAAGAGATCCGAGACCAGCTAGCCCCCCCACGCCTTCTTTTTCAAAACCCATCTGATGAAAATTTTGAGATAGACATTTTGTTAAAAATAGTTCAAAGGTCGGATAAGCAAAAATCCGGTGTCAATAGAACCCCCCAAGGCACAGGGAAAGGCGTTCTAAGTTATACCCTAAGGGCATGTATGGTTCTTATGAAAGGCATGCTCGTATAAACTTCATAGAGGGCTCATTTGTTTGGAAATTGAAAGTTCTAGTTCACTTTTTAATAGTCAAGAGAGTTAAACTAGTCCCCCCCCCCACGCTCTTTTTCCCCAAACCCGTCCGCTACAAATTGTGAGATAGCCAGTGTTTTGGAAAATTTTTCAAAAATTAGATAACAAAAAACTCCCCCCGGAGCCGGGAGATAGGCGTTGTAAGTGTTGTCCTGGGGGCGTATATAGTTCTTATGAAAGGGATGCTCGTATAAACTTCAGAGGGGGCTCATTTGATTGGATATTGAAAGTTATAGTTCAATTTTTAAGAGTAAAAAGATATCCGAGGGCAACTAGTCCCCCCCCCCCCACACTCTTTTTTCCCAAGCCTATCCGAATTTTTTTTTTATAATAGCCATTTCATTAAAAATAGTTCAAAGGTCAGATAATAAAAATTCTTGTGTCGACGGAACCCGCCAGGGCCCGGAGACAGGCGTTATGAGTAATGCTCTAGGGGCATATATAGATCTTATGGAAGGGATGCTCGTATAAACTTCAGAGAGGGCTCATTTGATCGGAAATTGAAAGTTCTTGTTCACTTTTTAGAGTCAAAAGAGATCGGAGGCCAACTAGCCCCCCCTCCTCCTCCACGCCATAAATGCATCAGAAAAAAATTTTGAGATAGAAATTCTGTTAAAAATTGTTCAAAGTTCTGATAACAAAAAACTCCGGTGTCGACACAGCCCTCCAGGACCCGGGGTAGGCTTTGTAAGTTATGCCCTGGGGCATATATGGTTGTTATGGAAGGGATGCTCGTATAAACTTCCTAGAGGGCTCATTTGATTAGAAATTGAAGGTTGTAATTTACTTTTAAAATTCAAAAGTGATTGGAGGGCAGCTATCCTCCTCCCACACTCCATTTAATTTTTTCCCAGATGCACTTCATATAGAAGGGGTCGTCGTATAAACTTCAAAGGGGGCTCATTCGTTCGTAGATCATATATATCATATAAAAATAATTCAAAGTCATAACAAAAACTCCTTTACGTATGGTCATTTCGTTAAAAATAGTTCAAAGGTCAGATAAGAAAACTCCTGTGTCGACACCTCCCCCCCCCCCCAAGGCCGGGGCAGGCATTGTAAGTATTGCTCTGGGGGCATATATGGTTTTTTTATGGAAGGTATGCTCGTATAAACTTCATAGAGGGTTCATTTGAATGGAAATTAAAAGTTGTAGTTCATTTTTTTTCAGTGTGAAAAAAGATCGGAGGGCAACTAGCCCCTCCCGCCTTCCACGCCTTTGGGTGTATTGGATGGATAAACCCATCCGATAAAGATTTCAGGTGACCATTTTGTTAAAAATAGTTCAACCATCAGATATTAAAACTCCAGGGTCGACACAACCCTCCAGGGTCCCGGGACGGGTGTTGTAAGTTATACTCTGGGGATATATATGGTTCTTATAGAAGGGATACTCGTATAAACTTCAGAGAGGGCTCATTTGATTGAAAATAGAAAGTTCTAGTTCACTTCTAAAGAGTCAAAAGAGACAGAAGCTTAATCTAGTCCCCCCATGCCCTTTTTCCCCAAAAACCCGTCCGATAAAAATTTTGAGATAGCAATCTTGCTAAAAATAGTTCAAACATCAGATAATAAAAACTCCGAGGTTGACACAAACCCGTTTTTTTCACTTTGATATTGTTACTTCGATATCAGTTTTGATACTTTGATGAATATTTGATTTTTTTTTTTTAAAGTTTGATTTTGAAATAGGGAATTTTTAAAACTTGAAACTTGTTGCAATAAAAAACGAACAGAAATTAATTTAAAAAAGAACTTCCCGAAAAATAAGTTTTCTAAGAAAAGTAAAGGCCATTTTAAACTTAAGCTCAGCAGATACAAATACCTTTTAAAATTCAAACTCAAAACGACCAGAAATTACTATAAAGAATAATGAAACCCAAAACGAACAGAAATAAAATAAATAATCATAGCAAAAACATACAACAAGTAATAATATATAAATGAATAAATAGATCTTAAAGCGAGTAATGCTTAAATTGAATATGAAAATCAAGCTTAAGACGAAAAAAAAATTCCTTTTGAAGTACAAATGAAACTTAAAACGAACAGAAATTAAATAAACAATCAATGCAAACAAACATACAATAGATATTAATGTAAATTAATAAATAAATCTTAGAACGAGTGAAACTTAAATTGAATATGCAAATCAAGCTTCAAACGAACAAAAATCACCACAAACAAGAGTTTGGGCATGACCTCCTTCTCTCACTGTAAAAGTCTCAAACTTACTGCGTCATTGGCGCTTTACTGAAAACTATATGCGTCTTGAAACAGTCTTGAAAGTATAAAAAACATCACATCAAATTGAATATTTGATGTATAATGATATTAATTCTTCAAAGATCCATCAGTTCAAGAATTTATTTCACTGTAATGTTAGGAAAGGAGGCAGCAGTATCCAAACACTTGTTTGTAGTGAAACTATATTCGTCTTTAACAACTTTAAAAAGAGCTAATAAATGAAACTGAATATTTGATGTATAATGATATTAATTGCTGAAAGCTCATCAGTTCAAAATGTTACTATAATTTTAATGTTTATTTTCAATATTAAGTGCAAAAGAAAATGTTTGACATAAAATTGGTTTTCAGTAAAGCGCCAGTGACGCAGTAAGTTTTAGACTTTTACAGTGAGAGAAGGAGGTCATACCCAAACTCCTGTTTGTGGTGTTTTTGTTAGTTTGAAGCTTGATTTGCATATTGAATTTAAGTTTCACTCGTTTTAAGATTTATTTATTAATTTACACTAATATCTATTGTATGTTTGTTTGCATTGATTGTTTATTTGATTTCTGTTCGTTTTAAGTTTCATTTGTACTTCAATAGGAAAACATTTTTTTCGTCTTTAGCTTGATTTTCATATTTAATCTAAGCATTACTCGCTTTAAGATCTATTTATTCATTTATATTATTACTTGTTGTATGTTTTTGCTATGATTTCTCATTTAATTTCTGTTCGTTTTGGGTTTCATTTATTCTTTAATAGTAATTTCTGGTCGTTTTGAGTTTGAATTTTAAAGGTATTTGTATCTGCTGAGCTTAATTTTAAAATGGCCTTTACTTTTCTTTGAAAAACTTATTTTTCAGAAAGTTTTTTTTTTAATTAATCAAGAGTAATAGTTAGTTTCCAATTTTGTCTTTTCCAGGTGTGCCGATACACGAAAATGCAAGGCGAGATATTTTTTGCCTTTTTTTAACGAATATGTAAAAAAAAAATTATATTTTCAAATTCTAGGTGATAATCCTCCCCCCCCCATCAATTTGCGTTCCAGGTCTTTTCAGAATTCATGATCCTTCAGGACCTGTGGGGTGGGAAGAACTGGTGGGGGGCAGGGGCTCTGAATTCTTGTTTTTTGTCAGAACTACTAGACTGGGTGTTGAATACAACCAATCTTGATGGGAAGTAAGAGCTTTGCCCATTGTTAGGTCTTTTTATGATCTGTGGCTGATCTACCTCTATGCGGTGTGAGTTGAGGTATCCAAATCTCTTTTTGTTATCCTAGTTACTAGGCGGCCTGGCAGAATGCATTAATAAAAACCTGGTCAACACCTACAGTTGTGGTTTTGGGGGTTAATCATAGCTTCAGCGCTAGATGGAACCTAGTAAATGACGATGCTTGGTCAGACCTCAGAATATTCACAAGGGAAAAGCACTTGAGTTTGAGAAACTCACTTTTGAACTAACCAATTTTCTTTGTTTCGTGCGGATACGATAATCTATGTTGAATATACACACTTGTGCCATTTCTAGTAATCTAGATATTCTGTAATTGGGTGCCACTTCTTATGAAATTGTAGCTTTCCTTATAAACACTCAAGAAACAACCAGTAGTGTACTTGACTGCGATCTAAAATTGCTGTATATTCCATTTAATATTGAAATGATCCTAGGTTTAGCGTCCGTAAAGGCATTTAATTGTGTTTACTTGAATGAGATGAATTTAAACGTTTCTCGACTGTAAACATTCATTGTATAGCTTCATTGCAAAAATATTTTTCAGATTGACGACACCAAATCTAAGCAATTACTGTATTTGACATTTAGGTTAAATGGGGGCCAAAGAAAACGAGGAAAGCATGCCCTTTGTTGCACGAACTAAGGTGAGTATTTAAAATTTTTAAATAAGGAGCAAATTTTGTGAACTTCAATGGATAAAAAATTATGTAGTCTAGTTTTATAAATAGGCAAACAGTAACAAGTGCGAAGTTTTCCATCCCAGTTTATAGAAAAATATGTATATATAAATAGATGAAAGGCAGATATATTAAACGATATACGATATTAAGATATATTGAACGATATTAAGATATGTTAAAAAAACATACAATAGCTCTTTGGGGAAAAACGAAAAGAAGTATAAGTCAAGTTGAACATTATATATCAGGAAAATATGAAGTTTGATATTGTTTGAGATAGAGAGTTGGAAAGAAGAACAAGGTTTTCAGACGTAATGCATTTGATGGCAAGTATGTTGTCGGTATTGAATGTCTTCCTCGTTTTTTTTTTTTTTAGCAGTTCACACTGTCCAACAAAAGTAACTTTTCATCCTTTTTTTATTTATGTGTACTAAATATCCTCGTCTAATTCTTAAATTTTTAAGTTTGGCTGTAGAAAATATTTCTCAGACCAATGTGGACTAAATTTTATAAACCTATTTTTGGCTGTATCGATTCATGATGTCCGACAAAAGACCCAAATTTTCCGTCTCTGATTGGCTTAAAAATTACAGGGCACGTTGACAGAGCCATCGCAGGTAGAACTCAATGAAGGCTAAACATTTTGAAAAAAAATTGGCTTTGTCAATTTGTGATACCAAAAGCAGGGCTAGAATTTTTTTCATTCGGGATTAATCTTACAAGGTACGTAGTACAGACCAGGGAGGGTGCCCTGGTCCAGTGAATGACGACAAAAAAAAAGTAGATAGTGTCTATGCAATTACAGAGCAGCCATAGACCAAGGCCTTTCCCCAAGGCTATCTGTTGGGGACTTTACTTTTACACGGCTCATATATTAGCTTACAGGTTGAGCTAACTCTGTGAAGGTCGTCATACATGTGTTTAACCGGGTTTCCATAACTGAATCTTTGCGTGATGGATTATTTATCCATCTGAAATTTTTTTTGTACAAGTGCTATGATTGATTGCACATCTGTCATCAGTAATTTTCTAACACAGATTACGCAATAAGACCCTAGAGAAAAAAAATTTGTTTTTTGATTCTGAACATTGTTTAGTTTCTACAGAGGGGGATTCCTCCTTATTTATTAGCTTACGGTCTTAGCTAACTCGGTGAAGGTTATCACACACGTGTTTAATCGGGTTTTCATAACTGATTATTTACGCAATGGATTATTCATTGGGTCTTTATTTTTTTGGCACACGTGCTATGATTTATTGCACAGCCGTCATCGATAAGTTTATAATGCGGATGACGCAATAAGACCCTAGAGGAAATATAATTTATCTTCAATTCTGAATATCGTTTTAGTTTTTATATAGGGGGATTCCCCGCCCCTTTTTCCATTGATTATTTATTTAGATTGACCCTCATTGGAGAGTAGAGAGCAATATCAAACCTAAAATATGAATTTAACTATCTCAAAATGAATTCGAACTGAATATCTTGATTGCATGATAATACTGCTCAATATATAGGCAAGAAGATTCTGAAAAAAAATGGAAAGTTTTATCTTTATAGGTCAAAAATATAAAATAGACAAAGAAATGCCAACAAAGCTAATACACAGACGTCTGTAAACTTTGGAAATAGGTTTTTCTTGGTTAAAACCAATAATTAAAATTCTAAGTATATGTCAGAAATTCATATGTATAATCCTTTCCAGGGTCACTTGAACCCAGAATAACCCCACTATCTAAAATACAAACATTGTAAATTATCAACAATCAACAACCCCACTTCTTAGAATAAAGCAATAATATTTCCTATCTGGAAGAAACTCAATGGTCAACAACCCAACCCGAATTCTCTTTATCAGAAGTTTACAGTTCTGTCAAATGCCCGGATGTGTATCTGCAGATTGTGCTGAATATAAGTTACCAATTTAGATTATTTGAGTCAGTTCGAATTCTGTATCTGTCCTCGCCATATGTACATTCACTGTATTATATGTATAAATAAACATTTTATACTCTAAACATAATCTATGTGATGGTTAGAGGTTCTAGACATCCTCCACCGGTAGAACCCAGATAATAGGCCAACGCTACCATAAGGCCCTAAAGAGAAGAAGTCTCACTGTACAGAGAAGTAGATAATTCACAGAGAAGTGAACAAAGAAAGTTTACAAAGTGGTGCAGCGGTTTTTGCCGGATAGGATTGCAGTTAACATTTTCTTTTGAGGCCCGTCACCTACAAGATTGCAGTAAACATTTTATTTTTGAGGCCCGTCACCTACAGTGTCGTCGTTCAGCTTCAGTTCCAGGTCCCAGTTCAGTTCCAGGTTCCAGCTTCAGTTCCAGGTCCCAGTTCAGTTCCAGGTTCCAGCTTCAGTTCCAGTTCAGTTCCAGCTTCAGTTCCAGTTCCAGTTCAGTTCCAAGTTCCAGCTTCAGTTCCAGGTTCCAGTTCAGTTCCAGGTTCCAGCTTCAGTTCCAGGTTCCAAGTTCCCGCTTCAATTTAAGGTTCCCGCTCTCCAGATTCCAGTTTTTGAAAAAAAGTGAAGAACGTCGAAGGACAATTTACGAAAGTAAGTCATGCATTTTAAGTTCGCACGCGAGTAGGAAATCTGTTAGGAGTGTTGAATAACGATTTTTCCTTGTTTTTAGAGCGTTGACTTAATTAATTTGTTTTACTAATATATTTTTTTTTTTCTCGTTTAAAATGAGCGCAATTCCAATTTTAGATCCATCAGATCCTGAATTTGACAAAGATATTGCTTCATCCTTTTTCAAAGAAATAAGAAGTAAAGGTTTAAATATCCCTTTGAATTTTGATTCTTCAAGTCGGGATTATAATCCCACTTTAATCGTAAAATTTTTGACTACTGTGGGTAATTTAATGGCCAAAGAAAATGCCACGGTAAGAAGTAGTGTAAATATGGGGGATAATTCTGAGGATGATATAACAGATAACCTATTGAGGATAAGAGCAAAAAGGAGAATTTGAATCAAAGAGTAATTGGGTCAGTAATGGATCCCCTGGGAAATATTCCAGTTCTTGAAAATGCAAAATTTATAAAACCTTTTTTTAGCCAATTGAGAAGGGTAAAAAACATTGCTAGGCTGGTCAGACTCGCAGGTGATAGATGCAGTACCGCTTAGAGTAACAGGGCCATTACTTAATTTTTTTGAGGATAGAGATTCCTCCAATATTATAAATTTAGAGGAACTTGAAAAGGAAATGACGCAGGCATATTTACCAGGAAAGACAGCTGGAAAGAAATTCAAAGATTTAGCTGAATTGAGGCAATCATCCAATGAAACAGTGTATCAGTTTTATAAGAGGGTGGAGATTGCCATAAAATCATATCGATCGGGGTATGGCGGATTAGTAGGTTTTTCTGATAGTATAGGCCTGGATTGTTTTATTGAAGGCTCGAGACTAAATATCAAGAGATATTTATTAGAACACCAGGATGATTATAATCCCTCTCTGAAGCGTATAAGATAGCGCAGCGTTTTGAAGCAATTGAAAATGCAATTGGTGAAGAAAGGCAGGAATTTTTATCAGCCGCGGTAGATACTGAATTTTGTTGGACAGGACAGAAGGAAGGACTCCGTCAGAACTGGCCTGACGTGAAACATGACCAGGGGAGGGGGAGATATTTTAGTGCAGGAGGTAGGGGTCAAAATAGGAACATAGGTAGAAATTTTAGGGAAAATATTTATAGGAACTCAGATTTGAGTAAAACCTATGGTGATGTGTCCCCTCGAGATAAAAGTGTTGTTCCCGCCAATAGACAATGTTACAACTGTCAGAGCTTCAATCATTTAGCGGCTAAGTGCCAGTAGAGTATGCAACAGTTGTGGAAAAAGGGGACATACTGTCAAGTTTTGTTACAAGGGGAATTACAAGCATGAGAGGGGTGCCTGTTTTGTGTGTGGTAGTTTGGATCATAGAGCCTATGAATGTATGAATCGTTTTCAAGCTCAGTCGTCTGGAGCCTCCTCTGTGAAGCCGGGAATGTTACAGGAAAACTAGGTAGGCCAGATTGACCAAGAGGGGGTGATATCTGGCAAAATTGAAAATTCCCCTCATTGCGAGTATTTTTGTTATGTGGGATTAGGTGAAACTGAGTACCCTATTATGAAAAAAGTTATTGTGAATAGTATTGAGTGTCAAGCTTTCGTAGACCCTGGTTGTCATAAATCTTTGATAGATGAAAGACTTTTTGAGATATTTGACAAACAAAAGGTGAAAGCTGAGCCGTCTTTGGCTAGAATAAAACCCATTGGTAGAAATTCAAAGGCAATTCCTACTTCATTAAAAGTAGCTTCGGATGTTACAATTTTTGAAGGAAATAATTCACGAAAAATTTCTTGGGATTTTTGGTGGTCCCAGGCTTAGGCTTTGATGTTATTCTTGGCTGGGATATACTCCGAGAAATAGGCTCAAGTCTTGATTTCCGGACTAATACATTGACTTTCTTGAATGGTGAGAATGATAAGTCGATTAGTCTGTCATTTTCTGGAAGTATAGTAATGCCCAAAGAAAATAATTGTAGACCCATTCTCAATAAAAGCGGTAGAAGTTCTTTTTAGGTCAAAAGAAGGGTTGCCTTTACCTGATGGGATAACGGTCATTACAGAACCTGCTGATAAATGTTCTGATTTTTTTTATGCGGCCTCTGTAAAAGTTGTAGAGAATTTCGAGCTGCTTGGTTTTTCTGTTTCTTCTCGAGGTATTTCACCTCTAGCTAATAAACTTGACAGTATCCAAAAGATAAGCAGACCGCGTAATGTCAGTGAGCTACGTAGCTTCATTGGCTTGGTCAACTGGTATAGAATATTTTACTTTAATTTTGGGGAGTTGATTTACCCTTTGAATAAGCTTTTGAGGAAAGGAGTTCCGTTTGAATGGGGCCCTGAGCAGGAAGAAAGTTTTTTTTTAAAGTTAAAACAGGAATTAAGTAATCCAGAAACAATATTTTTGTCATTCCCAGATTACTCAAAAATCTTTTATATTGCAGTCGACACAAGTGCCATCGCTTGCGGAGCATTGCTCATGCAAAAGGATGATCTTGGTCGATTTAGACTTATATCAACTTTCAGTAAAGTTCTTTCTTTAAATTTTGGGAAAATGGATAATATGTCAAGAGAATTGTATGGTGTTGTCCAAGCAGTTAAGTACTTTGAGTTCTATATTTGGGGCAGAGAGACACATCTCTTAGTTGATTGTAAAGCTCTAACTTACTTAAGGAGTAAAGATCATTCCTCTAAGCTATATAGAATAGCTTTAATCTTAGATAACGAGTTATTCCATTGGTCACATTTGCCTGGAAAATATAACCCTGCGGATTTACTATCGCGTCCGGAGATAATTGAGGAATGTCGCCCATTAAATTTTACAGAAGAAGAAGCAGAATTTGTAGCAGCTGGTGTTGAAATAGACTATTTAGGGTTGAAATTGTCAGAGGTAGCAAAACTTCAAAGAAAAGATCCCGAATTACAGAAGGTCATCAAGTACCTTGAGTCGATAACTGAGAATTTATTAGGAACCAACGTAATGAGGCGTTGTGTCGAGAGAGATGAGGCTGGTGAAGGGGCGGACGACGGTCGACCGACGGACCAGCGGTTAACGGGTTCAGAGGATCCTGAGAAAGGAAGGTCTGAGCGGTTCACGGGTTCAGAGGATCCTGGGAAAGGAAGGTCTGAGCTCCCATGGGCGAAGAGAGGGAGGTAGGCGGTGGATCACCGAACCTCGAAAACCCTGCAGGTTTCGTACCATGGAAAATAGTCGACAGGGCGAAAAAGAGCGTGCCAGAGGGTCGACAGGGCGGAAAAGAGTTCCGTGCCAGAGAGAAAAATAGTCGACAGGGCGGAAAAGAGTTCCGTGCCAGAAGTCGACAGGGCGGAAAAGAGTTCCGTGCCAGGGGGAGTGACAGATAACAATTTTGTGTCTTGGCTGTTGAAAATTTTTGACGGTCTGTTTCTGAAGGAAGGTGTTCTTTATTGTTATCCGCTAGGAGGCGTTGGCAAGGACAAAGGGATCCCTAGAACAGCTAAAATAGTCTTGCCAAGTGTCCTAGTAGATTCGGCAATAAAACTGGCTCATGATCACTTACTCATTGGTGGTCACATGTGTATGGAGAAGACATTAGATCGAGTGAGCCGTATCTTTGTATTTGATAGAATGGGTGCAAAAGTTCGAGAGTATTGCGAGAACTGTAATTTGTGCTTGCGTAGGAATAAAATGCATCAGAACGTCAAACCTACGTTAGGAAAAAATGAAGAGCTGAAATACCCATTCCGTGTGTTTTCGGTGGACTCTGCTGGTCCCATGGGGGCGCATTATGTGGGCCTACTGAAAACGGAAATTTTCAAATTTTAGTTGGCGTTGACAATTTTTCAAAATTTTGTATCCTGAAAGCTGTGCCGAAGATAACAGCAGAAGCTATGTGTAATTTTCTTCGCGAGTCAGTGATAGCATACTTTGGTCTTTTTGAAGTTTTGATCACTGATTCCCATCAGTCTTTCCGTTCAAATCTCATTTCACAGATGTGTGAAAAATTAAAAATTAAACATCATTTTTCGTCAAGTTATAATCCTCAATCGAATGGGTTATGTGAGAATCGTGTGAAGGTAACAAAATCCGTATTAAAAGCTTATTGTCAGGATCACCCCAATTCTTGGGATATTTATTTGCCTTTCGTTCAGAATGTATTAAATTCTACTATTTCTTCCACAACTAAATATTCACCACATCACGTAATTTTTTGGTAGGCAGCCTCTTTCATTTTTCGATATTCAACTATCATTGCCTTCAATTGACTATTTTTGACAATTATGAGGATTATATGGTTAATTTAGTTAGGAATTTATTCACGATTTACAGGATTTGTGATGAACAAATAGGAAAAACGAGAAAATCTCAAAGATTACAATATAATAAAAATGCTGTAGTACTACCAGTTTTTCGAGAAAGGGACTTAGTTTATGTCCAAGATAAAGCTCAGAATCCAAGGGAAATCAAGGGTTTAAAGCTTAAATTTCGTGCACCATATATAATTTTAAAAGTTTTAAAAGATTCCCTATTCTTGGTACAAGAACTTTCAGGGACTTCTGTAAGAAGAACAGTAAACGGTCGTCTGATAAAGCCTGTAAAGGATTCAGAAACTTTCTTACGTGTAAATCCTTTTTTCAGGAGAAAATTGATATGATTAATAAATCTGAGTATTGCTAATAGTAAAGTAAAATCTAAAGACGAAGAGAAAAAGCAGCAACGGTTATAGCTTACGTCAACGTCCGGGTGAGAAACTTTTGGTTGTTCAAAATTGTCTTGAGCAACCAGTAATAACAAATAAATCAATATCGGAGGAATCAAGAATCGTAGAATTGGAGTTAGAGAATCGTGGGCATAGGAGAATCGATTCAACATCATCTGTATACCAGCTTCCAGTGGAGACCCCAGTAGTAACTTCAGAAATAATGGAGGATAGCTCCGTTTCTAGCGAACAACATGAGGTTCAAATGGAGCCTAGTCTAGTTAGTGTAGAAGTAGATAAAGGGGAAATAGAGGTTAAGGCAGGCTCGAGTGGAGAATCAAGTAGTCTTAGGAGAAGCAATAGGAAAACAAGAAATAAACCTCCAGGTTATTATAGAGAGTATTGAAACAATTATAGAGATAAGTAGAGTAAGATGATTGTAGAGATTAGTATGTTATTGCAGTACAAACGGTGTTGGGAATTGATGTTAAGTCAAAATGAGGATGTAGCTGGTTTTTATGCTGATTAACTGGACAGGAGAAATGCTTTCTTTGAAATAGGAAAAATAGAAAGATAAAAATGACAAGCGAACGATGTTTGACCAACCTTTTTCAAATGATGTATTTACTTCCTTTTGATATCTTATGGATAGTAAAATAACCGAATAATTTGGAAAAAAAAAAGAATTAAAGCTTTGGCGGAGGAGAAGGAAAGGGAGGTAAAAGGAAAGTAAAAGAAAATCTCATTGTGTTTCTGTCGAAGATTATTATTTTTATTCAAGTGTTCTGTTCAAATTTAAATTCTTTTTAAAAGATATTCTGACGATGTGCAAATTTTTATATTAGGTGTAGCTATGCGAATTTTATGCGAACTTAGCATGACAATATAAAGTGAAATGAAAGTGCCAATTGGGAAAATATTTTCTTGTGTCTTGTTGATTCAGTTTTAGTGTCAGTATTTTATTTTATGTTCTTGTTAAGTGTACCTTTGTTTGAGGATAGAAAATCGTTTTTTTTTTTTTGGGAAAAAAAAAAGATTTTGAAAACCCCGGGGAAAATCTGTAAACTTTGGAAATAGGTTTTTCTTGGTTAAAACCAATAATTAAAATTCTAAGTATATGTCAGAAATTCATATGTATAATCCTTCCCAGGGTCACTTGAACCCAAAATAACCCCACTATCTAAAATACAAACATTGTAAATTATCAACAATCAACAACCCCACTTCTTAGAATAAAGCAATAATATTTCCTATCTGGAAGAAACTCAATGGTCAACAACCCAACCCGAATTCTCTTTATCAGAAGTTTACAGTTCTGTCAAATGCCCGGATGTGTATCTGCAGATTGTGCTGAATACAAGTTACCAATTTAGATTATTTGAGTCAGTTTGAATTCTGTATCTGTCCTCGCCATATGTACATTCACTGTATTATATGTATAAATAAACATTTTATACTCTAAACATAATCTATGTGATGGTTAGAGGTTCTAGACATCCTCCACCGGTAGAACCCAGATAATAGGCCAACGCTACCATAAGGTCCTAAAGAGAAGAAGTCTCATTGTACAGAGAAGTAGATAATTCACAGAGAAGTGAACAAAGAAAGTTTACACGTCAAACCACAACCCCCCCCCCCCCCCCACCCCCCCCACCCCCCGAATAAACACCAAAAAGTCAAAGCACGCATAAAGGATTTTAAAAAAGTCAGAAACATACGAATAGAAACTTCAAAAAGTCAAAAACACATGAAGAATTTTCAAAAGTCAAAGCTAATTTGCTAAAAAGCTGAGCTAATTTGACTAAAAAAGCTAATTTGAGGAAACTTAACCTAGGTTGAAACAGTGAATGGCAATTTGTGTTAATGAAACGTAAAATTCAATGTTTGATTATGTTCCCGTGTTTTTCTAACTTTATGAAAACTCTGTCTGTACGTGTCAAAACCTAACTTGGTTAAAATTGGTTTAAAAACCTAGGTTAAAATAGCTAACAACTAATTTTGGTTAATCTAACATGAATTAATCTAACATGGGCTAATTAAATCTAAGATCAAGCGTTTGATTGTGTTCAAGTGTTTTTCTGACTTTTTGAAAACTTTTCTGTTGTGTTCCTGACTATATGAAAACTCTCTTTGTGTGTTTCAAAAGCTAACATCTAATTTAGGTCAATCTAATATGATTTAATTTAACATGGGGTAATTAAATCTAAATTCGACCGTTTGATTGTGTTCCATGTGTTTTTCCGGCTTTTTAAAAAACACCTTTCTTGTGTTCCTGACTTTTTAAAAATTCTTCTCATGTGTTTTTTTTACTTTGAAGTTTCTATTCACATGTTTCTGACTTTTTGAAAATTATGTACGCTTTGGTTTGACTTCATGAAAATTCTGTTCATGTTTTCTGACTTTTTGAAAATTATGTACGCTTTTGTTTAACTTCATGAAAATTCTGTTCATGTTTTCTGACTTAAATGATTCTATTCGCATGTTTCTGACTTTTTTGAAAAATCCTGTCGTGTATGTTCATGTTTTTTCTGCCTTTCTGAAAAGTCTTTTCACGTATTTCAGACTTTTCGACAATTCTGTACGCGCGTACTTTTGACTTTTTCCAGTTTCTGCCACACGTTTCTGACTTTTTGAAAATTCTGCAGGTGTTTCTGACTTATCAGAATCTTCTTGCCTACATATTGGACAATCTTATTATGCAATTAGAAATGTTCTGTTTCTAATTGATTTTGAGATATCAAAATATATATTTTTTAGTTTTGATATTGTTCTTCACTTTCCAATGAAGGTCCAAATTCGAAATATATTCTATGGAGTAAATGCACCAGTCACTCTCTTGATAATCTCAGAAAGTGACATCTCGATAGCTTCAATCGGTTCTTGGATATTAATTATAGACTTTTCAAAAATCCCGTCATCAGTAATTTTATGCAGATGACGCAGTAAGACCCAAGAGGAAATATAATTTATCTTCAATTCTGAACATTGTTTTTAGTTTTTACAGATGGGGATTCCCGCCCCTCTAAGTCAAAAAGGGATATAGGTGATATGAAAAGTCAATAATTAATATCCAAGCACTGATTGGAATTATCGAGATTTAAACTTTCTGAGATTGTTAAGAGGGCCACTGTTAAACTTAATCCATTGCTTTATTTGATTTTAACCTTCATTGAAAGTAAAGAGCAATATCAAAGCTAAATATATGAATTTTTCTATCTCAAAATGAATTGGAAACTTAACATTCCTGATTGCAAGATAATATTGTTCAATATACAGGCAAGAAGATTCTGAAAAAAAAATGGATACTTAAATCCCCCTAGATCAAAAAGGGTCATACATGTTATGAATGATGAATAATTAATGTTCAAGGAGCCATCGGAATTATCGAGATGAAACTTTCGGGGAGATGACGGAGAATGAATTTTGAATTTAATACATGGATTATTTTGAACTTAAACCTCAGAGGAAAGTTTGGAGCAATATTTATATCTAAAAAGTGTATAAACAAAGCCTTCGAGTGGTTTCTGAAGCTAGCCCGAAAGAGATTTATCGAATTTAGACATTCACTTGAAAGTAAAGAGCAATATAAAAACTTAGAATATCTTTTTAATATCTCAAAAGATGTAAACAAATAGACAATATAATTATAGAAATAGACAAGGAAACGCCAAAAAAGCTAATACACACGCAAGTCAAATCAAAATCAAATATCATAACTAAACATGCCAAATCTTAACTTTTCAATCGACTACCTTTGAAATAGACAAAGAAACACAAACAAAACTAACACACTCAAGTCAAGCCACAAAAAAACTAAACATACCAAAATGTAAAAAAAAACCATAAAGAATTTTTACAAAAATCAGAGACATACGAATAGAAACTTGAAAGTCAAAAGTGTATGAGCAGAATTTTCAAAACTCAGAGCTAGTTTGCTAAAAAGCTAAGCTAATTTCAGTAGAAAACTAATTTGGGGAAATTCAACCTAGGTTGAGGCAGTGAATCGCTAACTTAGGTTAATGAAACGTAAAATTCAATGTTTGATTATGTTCACGTGTTTTTCTGACTTCATGAAACTCCATTTGTACGTTTCAAACCTTAGCTTGGGGACATTTAACCTAGATTAAAAATAGCCTACAACTAATTTAGGTTAATCTAACATGGGCTAATTAAATGTAGAGAATCAACCTTTTGATAAGTTCAATTGTTTTTTCTGACTTCTTTGAAAACTCTTCTCTTTTGTTCCTGACTTTGTGAAAACTCTGTTCGTGTGTTACAGAAGCTAACTTGGGGTCCATAACCTATGTTGAAAATAGTTAACATCTAAGTTAGGTTAATGTAACATTATTTAATCTAACATTGAGTAATTAAATCTAAAATCGACCGTTTGATTATGTTCCATGTGTTTTTCCGACTTTTTAAAAACACTTTTCTTGTGTTCCTGACTTTTGAGAATTCTGGTCATATGTTTTTGACTTCTTCAGTTTATATTCAAATGTTTCTGACTTTTTGCAAATGATGTATGCTTTTGGTTGACCATTTGAAAATTCTGTTCATGTTTTCTGATTTAAATAATTCTGTTTGCATATTTATGACTTTTTGGGAAAATCTGGTCGTGTATATTCACGTGTTTCTGTCTTTTTGAAAATTCTGTTCACGTATTAGAGTAGTAGAGTAGAGTAGAATATTTTTATTTATAACACGTACATAAATAAATGTCACAAAACAGCGCACATGCCTGGTGGCATACTTTAGCGCTGAAAATATTGCCAACGAAAATACACAGCCATTTTTTAACTAAATTTTACAACAACGAAAAAGAAAACCCTAATGAACAAAATGCTTAGCATGTCATAAGATATTTCTTCACCAGTCTTAGAAAATGTCGCTTGTTGCTGCATTCTCGAACTGATGCAGGAATTGAGTTCCAGATTTTTGGGCCAATGTGACGGATGAATTTTCATCCGTCACATTGGCCTGAATTTTCCGAAAATTCTGTACGCTTACTTTTGACTTTGCCTACATCAGAGTATACAAAACCTTCGGAAAAATTTTGAAAAGAAAACAGAATTGTTTTGACTAGTGATACTATTACAACAAAATAGAGCCAGACAAGTTTTTTTTAATGAAATGATGGATTAAGACGGGTCTATGCATAAGGATGTCGACAGGATGGGGACTGGAATGGGTGTAGCCCAATATAGAAGACCCTAAATTCTGCAGATGAAAAATCCCCTCCCCATGCACCCTGAGTTTTATAGGATAAATATCTTCTAAAACTGACATGTAACAAAACTTACATTTTGCTTATTAATGTTTACTCAGGGACTTAGGAAGCAGACTCATCCACTCAGGGCCACTGGAATGTTGAGATCTGTTCCTTTAATATGTAATGTTTTCTGAAAAATTTGCCTCTTTTACGAAGTTGCGTCCCACTCTTAGATGCGTGCCCCTCTGAGATCAGATCAGCACGAGCCTGGTCGTAGTTGTGGACGAATAAACAACTCCAACGCGTGATCAAAATTCACCAGAAAAAATCTGTTCAACAAAAAAGATATTACCGCAAAACATAATATAGAATTGCCTTAACTTCATTGATGGAATTAGGAAAGGGAGCTTTCTTAATTAGGGCAAAGAGTAAAAAACTTACCATGCAAAAACTCAAGTTCCCAAACTGAATTCCGTTCGAAAAAAAAAGAGAGAAAAGACAACAATAGGCCAAGCAGGAGCCAACGCTGTCTTTTAATTCGATTGACTTCTTTCGAAATAAGATGGTTAACTAAGCAATACTGCTGTATATGAAATTAGTGCGTATAACTTTAGCTATTCAGTCTAAATAATAATTTAGTTTTGTTTTAAATTTAAGCTTCTGTTTTTCTTGAAAAGCTGAACTACACAGTTGAAGGTGACCTTTTACACCACAAGACAGGTGACCTTTTTTGATATTTAATTTCTGCTCACACGCTTGTCAAAAATGGTCTCTCGGTTTGTAAGATCAGTTGATTGGCCCATGAAAAACATTACTGTGGACTTTTTTTTCTTTCAAGAAAACATTGAAAGAAGATGATTTCATGTCGAGGAAACATCTCATATGCCATTAGGATTTCAAATATTCCTTCGTTTTTGTGTGAGCATTACATGTTTTTTTCGTTTCAATTTTTACAAGCTATGAATCGGTTTTAATAGTGTGTCTGAAATATGGTGACATGTGTTTAATTTATTACTTAACTTTTTAGTCAAACCGCACGACGCGGCCTAAACCTGTCTATCTTGGAATTCTGCTGATGTCCTAAAATGGTTTCGACGGCATTGTGGAGACTACTATTCTGAATATGCTGATTTACTTACGAAGGTATAACTTTTATCTGTTTTCTGCTTACCTGATCTTTAATTTATCCTGTGTCTTTTTTGTAGTTTAATGTATTATAAAAAACCTAAAAAAGGGTTTTTCATGAATATTTTAAAGCAAGTTCTGTAAATGCAGATAAAGAGTGAATTAAACTTAAAACGACTAAGAAATCTTTAACCTCTTTAACGCGACCGACCACGCGTTAAAGAGGGACTGTCATTTTCTCCCCCCCCCCCCCGCACTTAGTGCTGAACTTTCACTTAGGCTCTACTGAAAGCTCAACAGAATGGAGCGACTGCATTTGGCTTTTAGTTACAAATGTTTTAATAACGCATTGATTCTCGAAACATTTGAATATACACGGAAATTTAAATTTAATATCATTTTTCGCTAAAGTGTAAGCAAAGATCTAGTTTATAAGCTAAACTAAACTGGTTGATAGCTGCTTTTTAAGATGTGATAATTTCTGCTTATTAAGTTTACTTGCTTTTTACTTGAAAGGTAATGAACCATCTATTAGCACCTAAAAGGGCTTTTAGTTTTTGCGAAAGAGAGTTTGACTTGTAGTATTGTAAAATCTAAGGAATATAGACGATTTAGAAGCACCCATTGTGGATATTTAGAAATAGTAAAACTATATTGTACCCTAATTTTTTGCCTCAAAACTAGATATCAGATGTAGGTGTAAACCATGTACCAGCACACTCAAAGTACTTTGCCAAAAATGGCTCAACGTATTCTTACAGCCAAACCATCCATCAGTGCGTCGAATAAATAGCTAAAACACCTAAAATCTAAAATTGAAAAGTGGTCTGGTGTTGATTTTTTATTAAACCTCGTCTGCCAATAAGTTCGAAATATTTTTGTAACTCTAGGGCTTTAATGTATCTAGTTTATCATCACCCGAAACCAGGGTTCTTCAATAAGTTAGCCACTGGTGTCCCAAAATAAATGCGTGGAATTAGTCTATAATTCAAAAAAAATAATTGAATTTTGATTTTTCACATTGATAGGTTGTTAGTAGATTATTAGTAGACAAGCTTAAGGGAATATGGTTGATTATTGCTAGATTTTCGGACTCTCTTGTCGGTGAATTTGTCAAAGGACAAAGGACCTCTCAAGGGGGCTTAGTTATCAAGATCAATCAAGAATTTGGGGGGTTGACAAGTAAGAAAAGTTGACATTTGCTTATGAATGAATGAAAGCACGTTTGTTTTTACGAATGCATCACATCTCGACGGAAGAAAAAAAAAGTACAAGAGAAAGAATTTTGATTGAACGTGTATTTTATCAAATGAGCAAAATTTTATACACAGGGATAATTTTTCGAGGGGTAACCGTCTAGGGAGGGAATCATCCGGGACTGGCATTAGCCAGAAAAGTGTTAATGCAAAAGCAACTACGAAAAATCATTGAACATCGAATTGACAGTGTTTTCTTTGGGTAGGGAAGTGGGGAATTATTTGACCACTGTAAATACATAAGCAACTAAGAGATTTTCGTTGAAAGTCAAATTTAAAACTATGTTTTTTTTTTCTGGGTTTACCGGTGGCAATCGTTCTAAGATTTTTAATTACGTTTGAAAAATAGAGTGGAGGATTAGCCGGGAAACCAAAAATGTATTAAATATATAAATATAAATATATAATACATTTTCAGCTAGTTTCTCCCTCCTTAGACTTGGTGACGCAGGGGCATTACGCAAAGGGTTCGGTAAGGCTAGTCTTCCGTGGGAAATATATTTCTCCTTCCGACCATCATAGTGGACTTGACCACTCTTCAAGTTGAGCCCTCTTCTGTTCCTTTTTCTGCCCATATTTAGCACTTCAACTATCTTAGAATTTAACTAAGTAACAACTTAGTGATTCATCAGATATAGATGATTTTAAAAATCAAACAATAGTATCCGTTCGAGTTCAATAAATCGAATCCAATTTATGCTTGTGGGTCGTGATTGAAAATATCAAGGCTCGTAATATTAAGGCTACCAACATAATTCTAAATGGTTTGATCACATAAACTAAAATCGTTTTTTAATTGACGAGATAGGGCAAGTCTTTATCGTACCACATCCCCTTAAACGATTTCCTCTGAAAAGAACCGCGTTTTTATAACTAAAGAATGCAGATCAGTGCTAGTCTTAAGATGTTTTCCAGAACTTAGTTATTATTTATTTAAAAAAAAGTAAGTCAGCTTAAAATGGCAGATAAGAACAAATTTAGCCCCTAAAATGCTTACAATATTAGCGTTGTACCCGTTCTATTAATGTCAGTTCTTAGAGTTGACCGTCTTTCCACAACTCTGTGGAGTAACCGTGTCAAATTTTGCATCTGAGGAGAACAAAGCCAAAATAAAACCATTAATACAAAATTGTATCAAACCCATTGTGAATTTTCGCCTTCAGGTATACTTAATTCACATCAAATCCGATACAGTCTGCATGGGGATCATGCAAAATTTTGTTTCCAATTTTCAGTTTCAGTGTGGCATGCCTTTGGTGCTTAGTGTGCTGGTGATAATATATTACTGGTACAATAATATTATTATAAAAAAAACCTGAAAGTTCGATTTTGGCACCTTTTTTTTTTTTCTACCTTACCTTTGTGCCTGGTTTGGTGAACAAACAAGTTTTGTTTTTTCCATTGCAAATTTCATTGGGCTATGAATTAGTTTGATCATGTATTGGTGGTCGTGACAACTATTACTCTGTACAATTATCATAAACATGAGTAGATACGTAGTTATTCATTACAATGGAGAAAAATTTCAAGTGACGACAATCATAGGCAGCGCGTTAGCGCTGCCTAAGTAAAGAACGATGTGGGCACAATGTGTGCTTTTTTTCCATACCTGGGCACTTCGGGCAAGGGTTTTAAGTTATGCCCTGAGGGCATATAAGAACGATGTTGGCACAATGTACTATTTTTATTATTTTTTCCTTTAGAGCAGGGCACTTCTTCATATGGAAGGGGTCGTCGTAGAAACTTCAAAAGGGGCTCATTCGATTGGAAGTTGAGAGTTCTAGTGCCCTTTTTAATAGTCGAAAGTGATTGGAGGGCAACTAGCCCCCCCACACCCATCATTCCCCCAAACACATCCAATCAAAATTTTGAGACAGCCATTTTGTTCAGCGTAGTTGATTTCCAGATAGAAAATACGTTTTTGAGGAGGACACTCCCCCACAACCCTCAGGGCAAGTGTTTTAAGTTATGCCCTTGGGGCATATAAGGTTTTATAGAAGGTGTTGTCGTAGAAACTTCAAAATAGGCTCATTCGATTTGGAATTCAAGGGACCAGTGCCCTTTTAATAGTCGAAAGGGATTAGAGGGCAACTAGCCCCCTCCCCCCACCGACGCCCACCATTCCCCCAAACAAATCAATTAAAATTTTGAGATAGCCCTTTTTTCAGCCTAGTTGATTTCCAGATAGAAAATATATTTTTGAGGAGGAAACTCCCCCACAACCCTCAGGGCAAGGATTATAAGTTATTCCCTGGGGGAATATAAGATTTTTTATTGAAATCTTGTCGTAGAAACTTGAAAAAAAAGGCTCATTCGATTTGAAATTCAAAGGGCTAGTACCCTTTTAATAGTCGAAAGTGATTTGAGGGCAACTAATCCCCCTCTCACGCCCACCTTTTCCCCAAAGACATCCAATCAAAATTTTTAGATAGCCATTTTATTCAACGTAATTGAAAGTTTCGGAAATTAGGTCTTTAAGGATGACAGCCCCTCCCCCTACAGCCCGCAGGGCAAGGGTTGTAAGTTATGCCCTGGGGTCACATAAAGTTCTTATTGAAAGCGTTGTCGTAGAAACTTCAAAATGGCTCATTCAATTGGAAATTGAAAGGGCTAGTGCATTTTGAATAGTTGAAAGTGATTGGATAGCGACTAACGCCCCACTCACGCCCACCATTTTTCCAAACACATCCAATCAAAATTTTGAGATATCCATTTTGTTCAACGTAGTTGAACGTTCTGGAAATTAGGTCTTTTAGGATGATAGCCTTTTAGAGCCCTCAGTGCAAGGGTTTTAAGCTATGCCCTAGGGGCATATAAGGTTTATATAGAAAGTTGTTGTATAAATCATAGGCAGCGCGATCGCGCTTCCTAAGTAAAGAACGGGGACACTCGAGAACGAGACAAGAAACGGGACTAAGTAAAGAGGAGGACACTCCCCACCACCCTCAGGGCAAGGGTTTTATTTTTTGTTTTAAGTTATGCCCTGGGGGCATATAAGAACGATGTTGGCACAATGTATTATTTATTAATTCTTTTTCTTTAGAGCAGGGCACTTCGTATCGAAGAAGTTGTCGTAGAAACTTCGAAAAGGGATCATTCATTTGGAATTTGGAGTGGCTTGTGTCGTTTTTAATAGTCGAAAGGGATTGGAAGGTGACTAACACCCCTTCCACGCCACTATTTCCCGAAACAAATCCAATCAAAATTTTGAGATAGCCATTTTGTTCAGCGTAGTTGATTTCCAGATAGAAATTATGTTTTTGAGGTCAGTTCCCCACAGCCCTTAGGGCAAGGGTTGTAAGTTGTGCCCTGGGGGCATATAAGGTTTTTTTTATAGAAGGCGTTGTCGTAGAAACTACTTCAAAAAAGGCTCATTCGATTGGAAATTCAAAGCACTAGTGCCCTGTTTAATAGTCGAAAGTGATTAGAGGGCAACTAACCCGCCTCTCACGCCCACCTTTTCCCCAAACACATCTAATCAAAACTTTGAGATAGCCATTTTATTCAACGTAGTTTTAAGTTCTGGAAATTAGGTCTTTGAGGAGCGCGTTGTCGTAGAAGCTTCAAAAAGGGCTCATTCGATTGGAAATTGAAATGGTTAGTGCCCTTTTTAATAGTCAAAAGTGATTGGAAAGCAACTAACACCCCTTCCACGCCCACCGTTTCCCCAAACACATCCAATAAAGATTTTGAGATAGCCATTTTATTCCACGCAGTTCAAAGTTAAGGAAATTATACCTTTGAGCAGGACACTCCCCCCCACAGTCTTCAAGGGCAAGGGTTATAAGTTATGCCCTGGGGGCATATAAGGTTTTTATTGAAATCTTTGTCGTAGAAACTTGAAAAAGAGCTCATTCGATTGATAATTCAAAGGGCTAGTGGCCTTTTTAATAGTCGAAAGTGATTTAAGGGCAACTAACCCCCCTCTCATGCCTATCTTTTCTCCCAAAACACATCCAATCAATATTTTAGATAGCCAATTTATTCAACGTAGTTGAAAGTTTTGGAAATTAGGTCTTTAAGGAAGACAACCCCCCCCCCCACCCCCCCCCCCCCCCCCCCCCCCCCCCCCCCCCCCCCCCCCCCCCCCCCCCCCCCCCCACAGCCCTCAGGGCAAGGGTTTGTAAGTTATGCCCTGAGGGCATATAAGGTTTTTATTGAAAGCGTAGAAACTTCAAAAGGGCCCATTCAATTGGAAATTGAAAGGCTAGTGCCTTTTTCAATAGTTGAAAGTGATTGGAGAGCGACTAACACCCTCTCATGCCCACCATTTTCCCCAAACACAACTAATCAAAATTTTGAGATATCCATTCCGTTGAACGTAGTTGAAAGTTCTTGAAATTAGATCTTTTAGGATGATAACCCCCCTCAGAGCCCTCAGTGCAAGGGTTGTAAGTTATGCATTGGGGCATATAAATTTTATATAGAAAGCTGTTACAGAAATTTCAAAAAGGACTCATTTGATTGGAAATTGACATTGGAAATTGATTGGAAATTGAAACTTTTTAATAGTCGAAAGTGAGTGGAGAGTAATTAACCCTCCTCTTACGCCCACTATTTCCCTAAAAAAACATTCAATCAAAGTTTAGAGATAGTCATTTTGTTCAACGTAGTTGAAAGTTCTGAAATTATGTATTTAAGGATGAAAAAACCCCCAGAGCCCCAAGGGCAAAGGTTGTAAGTTCTACCCTGGGGTTTTTATAGATAGAGTTGTCGTAAAACTTCAAAAGGGGCTCATTCAATTCGAAATTGAGAGAGCTAGTTCCCTTTGTAACAGTCGAAAGTGAATGGAGGGTAACTAACCCCCCTCTCACGCCCACCACTCCTCCAAATACATCCAATCAAAATTTTCAGATACCCATTTTGTTCAACGTAGTAGAAAGTTCTGGAAAATAGGTCTTTGAGAATGACCCCCCCCCTCCCCCCAGCTCTCAGGGCAAGGGTTATAAGCTATGCCCTGGGGGCATATAAGATTTTTTTGAAAGTTTTGTCGTAGAAACTTCAAAGGGGCTCGTTTGATTGGAAATTCAAAGGGCTAGGGCCATTTTTAATAGTTGAAAGTGATTGGAGAGCGACTACCGCCCCTCTCAAGCCCACCATTTCCCCAAACACATCCAATCAAATTTTGAGATAGCCATTTTGTTTAACCTAGTTGAAAGTTCTGTAATTCGGTCTTAGAGGGTGACAACCACCCTAACAGACCTTAGGGTAAGGGTTGTAATTTACGCCATGGGGCGTAAATTAAATGGGGCGTTTCGAAAAGGGCTCATTCGATTGGAAATCGAAAGGCCTAGTGCCCTTTTTAATAGTCGAAAGTGATTGGAATGCTTGACATTTTTATAGTAAAGATCGATGTGGGTATAATGTATTATTTTTTGTGTTGTTGTTGTTTAGACCGGGGTACTTCGTATCGAAAGAGTTGTCGTGGGAACTTCGAAAAGGGCTCATTCGATTGAAAATAGAAAGGGCTGATGCCCTTGTAATAGTCGAAAGTGATTGGAGGGCAAACTAATCCCCCTTTCATTCCCAACCTCCCATTTGCCCATTATGTTTAAAAATTAAATGTTGCCTTAAGATTAAATCAAAATGCACTGTGATAATGCTAATTCCCAATAAGGCATCTCAGCAGTATCCCAAGAACGACTGAGGGTATTATGTTCAAAATTTCGGGGCTACTTCTGCTCTTAAAATTTAACCAAATCAAATAGCGTAAGTGTATCCAAGCCATCAAAGAAAGTAAACAGATTCTTTTGCGAATGGTATGAAGTTTTCTCTTTCAGATCAACTAGAGGAGATATGAAACTAAATTAAGCAGTACTATTTGTGTCCAGATTTTTTAAAAGGGTGTATGCTGTTAAAAATTGCTGAAAATTTTTCTCCAGCATACAAATAGCAGGCCAAACTATAAAGTCTTAAAAAACGTAAAGATTTAAAGTATTATTTTCTTTTCCCCGGAAAAGACTATGTCAAGATAAAACGAACAGAAAATAATTAAAAAACTTTTTCCACAAAATAAGTTTTTTTCAAAGAAAAGTAAAGAACTCCATTAAACAAAAAATGAGCAAAAATAAAATCAAATAATCTACCAAGCGTGAAACTACCACGAATCAGCATCGATAAATAAATGAAACCCAAAACGAACAGAAATTACTATAAATAACCGAGTCAAACTCAAAACGAGCAGAAATTAACATAAGTTGGGCGCAAAACCCCTATGCCTTCCCAAGGCCAGAATAAAATTTGCCCTTTACTGAAAAAATACAAATGAATGTGCACTGTCAGCTTAATATACATATACTGATATTTAGTAATCAAAATATCAATATTATTTGATTTATTAAAGTTATAAAGGTAAAAACATTTATATTTTTTCAGTAAAGTACAAATTTTGTTCTGGCCTTGCCTGACTCCCTTCTTTACTGAGATAGGCTCGGATATATCAGACATCTATTTTAACCAAACCAGCGAATTGGAATACCAATATTGACGAACTTTTACTACGGAAGAATTAACTCCTGCTTTAACTAAGGAGTGAAGCGCTTGCAAATGTACAACGTTGTCAAAAGCGCCCGAGATATCAACCGAGCAAAAATAAAGTGGACTTTTTTGCATTTTTGCCGAGACTAGCAACTGACCACGTATATGATGGGCTTGAGAACAACCAAAACCGGATCTGAACTCAACTTGATAATCAGAAAAATCACATTTAGTCAAAACTTCAGGCAATACGGCATACTCGAACAGCTTGCTCAGGAAGCAGGACACTGTATTTGGTCGATGACTGGAACATTGATCTGCGTCCTTTCCCTTTTTCAAAACTGATGTTACGATTCCCGAAAGAAAACTATCTGGTACTAACGACTGGGCTAAACACATCTGGAATAGGAGCTGAATGTATGTTAACAATAATGGCCACTTAATGGTGAAGTGATTGTAACACAGACCATCCATATCAGGAGCACTTAATTTCTTAACACTTTTCAAAGCCCGATAGATATCACCACAAGATATTGACGATATATGGACTTACTGAAGAACTCGAGGAACAGTATTATGCAATAAGGAAGAAAACATGGACTGGATAGAATGATTGAATGTAGAAAAAACACGAGTAAAATGAGCAACAAAATCACTGATTTTGATAATCGAAACGGTAGCAGGCACACACTTGCTGCTATTAATTATATTGGACCAAGACTTCCGATCCGAGGGGCCATCCAAACCATTCAGGTGGGCTTGACGCAAAGAAGATCTAAACTTGCGTTCCGAATTTTGCTTAATTTTAAATACTTCACCAGACTTGGGCCGATCACAAACAATCCAAAGGCGAAGCCAAAACTTCGCGCGTTGTTTAGCTTTTTTTCAGTTCTGGGCACACATTCCATAACGGTTTTCTGATGCCAAATCTAACACGTTCAACAGGAACTGGAACTGAAGCAGCTGACTTCAAACAATGCACGATCTGGTAATAGTAACAATTTAAATCAATCTTAGCTCTCGGTGACCTCACAGAGGTTTGTAAATGGTGAAAAGGCACTTTCAGGCTTGATAATAACGAGTAAAAAACATAGAAATTAATTTCAGAATTTACTCGTTTCCAATTTTGCTTATTAAACCATTTATTATGGTAAGAAAAACGGTTATAAGCCAGTAGAGTAGGCGACTCAATTTCACAAGCTAAAGGCAAGTGATCATCCTCAATTTTATCATCCAAAACAATGACAGGAGGAATCAAGAGTGATCCACTTGAAACTATAATATGATCAAGGTTTGATCTAGAACCATCACGGTTATGAATGTAGGTAAACTGTTTACCTTTATTGACTAACAGATAGCCACTAGGCAAAGCATCATAAAACAGGTCACTTCATTCAGATTGGGACAGAAGGTTGGCATTAATATCACCAGCCACAATCCAATTTAATCCCTGATTGGTCACTCTTAGAAGAAATGTCCTGAGTCGCTTACAAGAACCCGCGAAGACAGATTGGGAAGAAATGTTCTCGCGATTGCATGGCATATAGACATTGATGAGGACTACATTACCGCATTTTATTGCCAGAAAACTATGATCAGAAGAAATAAGCCCAGGTTTCTTAGCGAGGCGAACTAAAGTTGCAAGGCCCCCAGAGGGTCGACCGCGCGTTTTTTTAGCTTCACGTACAAACTTGTGGTGGGTAGATGACCGTTTAAGAGTATCTGTATTGGCTTTAGTTAGAAAATTTTCCTGCGGGAAAACTATATCATAATCAAGAAGCTCATCAATAAGAAGATCTTTGTCTTTGGTTCCGTTAATATTAAGTGAAACAAAATGAAATCTATTGCCACTACCAATAATTTTTTATCCTTATTCAGAGCTTTTTTAACACTGGGCATCTGATACTATAGGAAACATGATTTCCCCGCAGTTGGCGCAATTCGGGCTTTCAATGCAAGGATTATCACGTGTGTTACAATGTCCAGCAGCGCACCGTTAACACTTTTGATTAGTCGATGGGAGTGGGCAATTTCCGACAATATGGTTCGGCGGCGATTGACAATGGTAACATCTAGGAGGTAACTTCTGGAAAGGTCTAATTTTAAAAAGCTCGTATTCCAAACACAAACCTCATTTATAGCTTTATTTAAGGCAGCATCGTCTAGAAATTCAAGGCGGAAGGATCCGGAACTTCCAATTTTATTTGCATCAACAAGACCGGGAATCATACTAATAAGCTCTGATTTTTGCACAACGACAGGGATGTTACTCACAATACCAAGCACTTTTTGACTAAGGACATGAGTGGATACATTTAGCTGACTAGTTGCAGCGGCGGCGAGAGAGACGGCTGAGGCTTTATCTCGGGTATGGACTACCCACCTTTTCTTGACAGGATCAGATTTCACGCTTACGATACCATCATGACCATCCAGGGTATCAATTGTCTCTTTGCGCTTAATAGGATCTTTGAGGTCAGTAGGTGTTTTTTTTAGAATAACTGCATAAGACGGTTTGAAGAGACAGAACACTCTTGCATTAACGACGGAGGACATCCAATTGTACCAGGCAGGAGAGTTCTCACACACTCAGACAAAGAGCGTAGCTCAGACAAACAGGAGTTTACACGGTAACTCAACGCAGAAAAAGCATCTGCAGGAATAAGTGGTACTTCACTAGGGTGGCGGATAACAAAGACTGGCAGACCAACATCATGAGCATAATACTTTGCGATGAATACATTTTTTACTCACTCTCTTAGGCTGAATTCCCCCAGAATGGCACAACTGGAAGATTCGCCTCCTCGCTTCAGAAACCTGGGCGAGCGTGAAAAATTCAGACATATGTTTCTTCATAATATCTGGAAAAAAAGCCTTTTTCGATACTCATTTGGACAAAATTCAGAACAGGACAATAAATGAGCAATCCAGCGGTCCACGCCACGCCTGTATGTATTCGCCGAATGCTGAATACATACAGAATGAATGAACCTAGGAACAAGGTAAGTGTAAGGACCCCCTCAACTGTCCCCGCAATTTACGGGGGGTAACTTAATACCGGCGGGTACAATACGTCACTTGCGGGAGGTTTCTTCCCCTCTTCCGCTAGTTCCCAGTACACTTTTTAACGATAAGAAATCAAAAATGGCGCTATGAAAATTTATACTATAGATAGCGTGCCAATCTATCCGAGAAAAAAGATGGCGCTGGTGAAAATACCCAGGGAAAAGGGCTTATTCTAATAATTGGAGAAGGTCATGCAAAACTACTTGGAAAAAAATCTATCTTTAGAGGGTAAACAACAACAGGAAAGAAACCTCAAAACAATTCAGAAACTTTTTCAAGTTACCAGCAAGGATGCAAACTCAGCCACAATAGCATTGAACACATTATAGATGGCATGGTTTTATCATGCCATTCTTAGTTCGTATTCATCACAATATGTATTGTTACATCTTGCCTTGTATACATTTGTCTTTGAGGTTTCATCACTGTTTTTTCTAGTATATTTTGACATATTTCTTTAGAGAAATTCCTCTTTTCTATGTGTCTTAATTTGATGTTCCTGTTCCTTTTCTGACATAACGAACCTTTATTGTGTGACTTTCCTTGTGCCCATTATAACTTTCTCTTCGTATAAACCAACATTCTTCTCCTCATTTCTTCCATATTCTTCTTGTCTACTCTAGAGTCCACGATATCTAAATTTGTTGTATTAGGCTGATAAGAATTGCTGAAATCATGATAGGGCCCTTTACATGTAGAACAGTCGTAATAAAAAAGATATTTCTAACTCAATATGATCATTCATGTTAACGCATAGCAGACTTTTTTCAAACTGAATCGAGATTTGTCTGGGGTTACATAGGAAATCCCCCAGGAAGGATACCTACCCATTCCTGGTAGGGATACCTACCACTAGCAATGTGAATCCCTAGCGACACAAGCTTCTGCGTCTTTTAAAAGTTCTTTTAAACCCCGTCAATATAGGAAGAAGGCCCTAGATTTGTCAAATATTTAACCAATTCTCTATTTGTCTTGACTACAGCATAGTCAAAGGTGGCAAATTTTGCTGATCTAACCCTTAGAACATCATAGAGAGATGTCGTAAAATTACATATTGAAGCTAGTTTAGGAGTGTAAGCAAACTTGAAAACTGCTTAAAAAGCTGTAAAAGAAAAAATATTTGACATTAACATTACAAATTCTTTTGATAGATATAGTTCGGTATAGGAGTGTAAGAAAAGTTGAAAACTGGTTAAAGAGCTGTAAAAAAAAATAATATTGGACCCTAATATTACAAAGTCTTTTGACAGATATAGCTCGGTGTAGGAGTGTAAGCAAAGGTGAAACTGGTTTCAGATCTGTAAAAGAACTTGTTCTGAAATGATATTGTGAAGCTTTTGAAAAGTATGATATTGTGAAGCCTTTTGAAAAGTATTGCTTGGTGTTGAGATATGTATAAAATCGAAAAAAAATAGGTTGTGAGTAAAAAAGATGTGCACTTCAACTTGAAAAAAAATGAGCAAAGAGGAATATTGATAAAAGAACTTGTTCTGAAATGATGTTATAAAGCCTTTTGAAAGCTATTGCTTGGATTGGGATACGCATAATTCCTAGAAGATAATAAATATGAAACAAATCTTAAAATACAGAAAAAAAGGTTTAAACCTTCGAAAAATAAAGCAAAAGTCTTAATTCAAAGAAATTCGAACTTAAAAGCATTATGAAATTGAGAGACAGCGAAGAGCTCTCGGAAAAAACCGTAAAATACCTTATGTGAAGGGGGCCTCGAATACCCCATGAAATGGCCTGTAAATTCATTATTGTTAAAACATTTAAAAATGAAATTTTTTATCTCGTTAAAAAGCCTCCTTACTGGCTGGTTGAAGGGGGGGGGGAGCCCGGAGCGCTCCTCCGAAGCACCCGACAAAGGATAAGATCTCTGGCAAGATGTTCGTATATTTCGCGATAAAACAAAAAGCTCTTGAAAAAAAACTTTCTGAAAATTGAGTAAAATGGAAGGGGCCTCGATAACCTCCACAAAAAAGCTGAAAATTAACATGAAATGCTGGGACCTCCGCTAAGGTATAGGGGAGACTAGGGTACCTCCGCACACGGGGCACCTCCAGACATCGAACCTGTTGGCTTAGCTATCTAGCGGAAAAATTGGAAAAAATCACAAAAGATATACCATTTTACTGTTCGTCTTGGAGGCAAGATGGCACTTTCATCAAAGAGCATGGCAGTGAGTCAGTCGGTAATAAGACTTTAAAGAGACAGCTGCCAATTTTTCCGCGTGACGATAAAAGTGAAATAGAGAGGTAAGTTTTATAGATACATTTAATGTAATGTTCTAAGAACAAGCAAAACGAACCCAAATAAACTTCCTCTAAATAAGATTGACGTAACTCTAGGTGTCCTTTTGGTTATAACTCTTTTCTTCTGAAGGGCTCCTTAGGGGTACCTCCGGACAATTTTTGGGGGGAAGGCTTGGACACTGTCTGGAGGCGCCCCGATGATTTGAGCAGCCATTGATGTTTTTTTCTTTTATTTTTAAAGCAAAGGAAAGGACGATGGCACCTAGCAGGGGCGTTGCTAGCAATTTTCCTTTAGGGTTCCCCCTAAATACGACGAAAATGTGTCGATAAAAATCGACATTGCACTGACGAATTTCTATAAAAAAAAAAAAAAAAAAAAAAAAAAAAAAAGGCTTGGAACATTGAACGTTTCTTTTTAATAATGGCAAGCAAATGGTTTGAAAACAAAAATTTCTGCTGTGGCGAAAACTTCGATATTATAATTAATAGTTTGCCACAAAGGGTCAACGTTTTGTAATACATAGTATTGGACCGACAAAATATTAAGTTTTGTAGGGCTCCTCCCGACAAGTCGTTTTCTAGGGGGCCAATGGGCATCTGTCGACATTGCACACATGAAGTAGTAAGTTTCGTCTGGCTTCGCCCGACGAAACCCCTTCCTAAAGCTACACTTCGCGCTGAAAGATAGTGACTTTTGCCGGGTTTCGCCCGACAGAAGTCCTTTCTAAGGACCTTTAGGGGGGGGGAGTCCTCTCCCCATCCTCTCCTAAACACGCCCCTGTCACCTATTAAGGAGGTGACAAGGTCCTGCATTTACTGCATTCAGTAAACTGAGTTTACTGAATGCAGCATTTTTCTTTCCAGAAATGGTGCGAAATTATATCCCTACTAAGTCCGAGCCAAACAAAAAAGCTATCAAACAAGGGCTAAGAGCCATACAAGATGGAGATTTGGTCAGAAAAGCGGCCAAGACCCATGGAATAGCTGCTTCAACATTATTTGATCGCTTGAAGAAGTCAAAATCAGCCAGTGGGATTAGTGTGGATGAAGTAATAGCCAGATCAGCCAATTTGAAACGAAGAAAGTATTCCACCCGCCAGGTTTTCACTGACGATCAAGAGGAAAAACTTAAGACTCACTTTCTTCGTTCCTGCGAACTTCACTGTGGTTTGACTTTAGCACAAACTCAGAAGTTGGCATATCAATATGCAGTGAAGCTGAGGGTCTCTTATCCCAAGAACTAGGATGAGAAGTGTGCAGCTACATATGACTGGTCATATAGCTTTATGAAGCGTCATCCAGAGCTAAGTCCTCGGAAACTTGAGAACACCAGCCTGGCCAGGGCTTCAGGATTCAATCTCTTCAATGTGAACTCGTTCATGAATAATATTGAAGCTTTACACAATTGGTACCGCTTCACACCTGAGCGAGTGTACAATCTAGACGAAACCAGAGTAACGACTGTCAATGATAGCCATAAAGTCATAGCGAAATCTGGTATAAAGCAAGTGGGCAAGGCCTTTGCCGCTGAGCGGGGGGGAGTTAGTTACAATGTGTTGCATCGTTAATGCCATCAGTAACACCTTCCCCCCCGTTTGTTGTCCCACGCGTGCACTTCAGAGAACACATGCTCCATGAAGCACCACCTGGTAGCCTTGGGTTAGCTTTTCAGTGGGTTGGATGACTGGACCGAACTTCTTAGAAGTTATGAAGCACTTCGTCAAGCACACTCGATGCGACAAGGAGAATCCGGTGTTGCTCATCCTCGATAACCATGAAAGCCATATTTATTTAGAGGCAGTTCTATATACAAAAGAGAATGGCAGTAGTGCTTCGCATATTTCCACCACACTGCAGCCACAAAATGCAGCCCTTAGATATATCTGTCTATGGTCCGTTCAAGGCGTATCTGAAGGCTAAGTTCGGAAAGGGGCAGATAAACCATCAACAAGAAAGATTTCAAATAGCTCACACCGCAAACCTAGTTTGTCAAGCTTATCCCTAGCGTTTACTCCGAACAATATCACTTCGGGGTTTTCAAAACCAGGAATATGGCCATTCTCAAGATCAGCGTTCACTGATGCAGACTTCATCGCCGCTAAGGTCTCAGACAGACCAAACACCACTGGAGAAGTCACTGATAGGGTAGAGTCTGGGGATACTTTGGAAGCAGTTGCTGACCTGTCCTGAATTCCTCGGCCTTAGAGCAACCACCAGGACCCAAACATGATGTCAATCCAGAAGACATTTTTCCATTCCCGAAGGCTAAACCAAGAAAGCTAACTGTGAGTTGGGCTCGAGTTGGCAAAACGAGAATTTTAACGGATACGCCAGAGAAAGAAGATCTGGAGAAAAGAGCGCAAGCAAAGTCAGCAAAGAAGATTGGTAGGAAATGAGTAAAACTGGCAAAGAGCAAGGAGCAAGAGTTGTCAACGATAAGAGAACCTTTCTTCCCTTCGGAAATCTTTTCCCATGACTCTTCAGATGAAAGCCTCCATGCAGGGTCAGACTGTGAAATACCTGAAACTGAAAGTGAAGTTTCATTCATTCCAGAAGAGACCAAGGTTGACGAATTTGTGCTAGTGAGGTTTCAGCTTAAGGAAGATTTTGTTCTTTATGCAGCAAAGATCTTGGAGACTGATATTGTGAACAGGGAGTTTCAGGTTTCTTTTCTACGGAGAAAGAAAGACTGCTCGATTTCACTTTCCCGATATTGAAGATGAGGCATCGGTATCGTTTGAAGATGTCGTGAAGAAGCTGGAGGTGACTCGACACGGTGGAACTGCTTGGGTCCAAGCTAGTTATGTTTTTGCAGGTCTTTGGTTGGATCATATCCGCTGAGTGATTTAAGTTTGACAACTATGAACCGTTTTTCTTTTATATTTACTTTTGTATCCTTTATCTGAAGAATACAGTATCTGAAAGCATGTCCGGAGCTACCCCTACACCTGTGCGAAGCTGCCCCTATATAGGGACAGTTACGGATATTTTATGGACCCAGGGAAAACGTCAACTACTTAGCAGCGCTTGCATATTTTCGCTTAAACTCTTTCAGGCTCTGTCCAAGTGGCTAAGCTATGCTGGTGCCAAATACGAAGTTCCGATAGCGCGCACAAGCCGAAACAGGTAACTTTGATTAAAAAGCGCACGGAGGTGCCCCAGTCTCCCCGAAGGTCGGGCCCCATTTCTATAGCCGAAATGCCCAGTTTGTTCTTAGTCAAAATGGCCCCCAGATGTGTATGAACATATAAAACAAGGTTTTTTTTTAAATCTGAGAAAGTGTTAGGCTCCTAACACGAAATTAAAAAAAAAAAAAAATATGAGAATAGAGAAAAATGTATATTAGTATATCTTGGAATGTTTGCGTGTCACTTCATCGAAAGAAGAAAGGATTATCGTCTAGTCTTGGAAAATAAATGACGCGCAATACGAAAATACGATGAGAAAGGTACGATATACCGCGAAAGGTAATAAGCTCTTTGAAATGGGTTGAAAAACACCATGTTACCTCACTTACTTTTCAAAGACGGAGCTGCACAAGCTTAGTCCGTTCGAGACAATTTGGTCGCATGTTCCCGATAAAATATAAAGCTCTTGAAAAAGATAAGAAATAAAAAAAGCTGAGAATGAGATAAAATTTTGCGGTCTCCGCCAAGGTGTACCGAAGCTCGATCCCCATTTCTATAGTCTAAACGCCTAGTATGCCCTTAATCAAAATGGCCTCCAGATGTAGATGAAAATGTAAAACAAGGTTTTCAAATCCGGGAAAGTGTTGGGTTCTAATACGAATTCGAAGTGTGAGAATACGGAAAAAAATATGTCTTTTATAGTATATCTTAAAATGTTTGTGTTTCAGAAAACAAATTTCATAGAAAGAAAAAAAAGATTATCGTAAAAGTCTTAGAAAAAAAATGGCGTGTAGCAATCCTGTAAATACGACAGGAAAGCAACAAATACCATGTAGGGTAAGAACTCCCTGAAAAGTATGAAAAGGCTATGCCCCCATGTCGTCCTCCGTCCATATAACGCCCCAAAATTCGAGACGAGCCTACTCCAAGTGTATTGACCCCCCTCCACCAATGTAACGCTTTGCCGGTAACGCCTAAATATCCTCTTGCCACTCTGTCTGTGAAGTTGAATTTGCGTGTACTGGCCTTATTAAATCGATAAAATAGTAAACAAAAAATATGAAAACAAATCTTAATATACAGAAGAAAATCGGTTAAAACCCTCAAAAGCTTCCCTGCTAGAAATGGTCTGGTGTATTTTAAGCAAAAAAAGAGGCTCTATCTAGAAAATCCCCCGGAACTAGCTACCAAAAAAGAGAGTGGGGCTACATAGAAAGTCCCCTGAAAGGTAAAAAATCCTAACTATTAACGGCCAAAGGCGGATTAGCATAAGCTAAGTCCGTTCCAGCTAATTCGGTTGCATGTCCGTGGTAAAACATAAAGCTCTTGAAAAAGACAAGGAATGTAAAAAAAAATTTGGGAATGACATAAAATGGTGCGGTCTCCGCCAAGATGTACCAAAGCCTGGCCCCCATCTCTATAGACTAAACGCCTAGTATGCCCTTAGTCAAAATGGCCCCCAAATGTGTATGAAAACGTAAAACAAGGTTTTCAAATATGAGAAAGTCTTAGGGTCCTAATACGAAATTCAAAATGTGAGAATACAGAAAAAGTATGTCTTTTCTAGTTTATCTTAAAATGTTTGCGTGTCAGAAAACAAACCTCATAGAAAAAAGAAAAGATTATCGACTTGTCTTATAAAAAAAAAATGGCGCGTAGCAATCTTGCAAATACGACAAGAAAGCAACACTATACCATGAGGAATAAAACTTCCCTGAAATGCGATGAAAAGGCTACGCCCCATAGCCTCCTCCGTCCATGTAAAGCCCAAAATTCGAGACAAGCCCACTCCAAGTGTATTTGCCCCCCTTGGCCAATGTAACGCTTGGCCGGTAACGCCCCAATATCGCTTTGCCACTCTGTCTGTGAAGTTGAATTTTCATGTACTGGCCTTACCGAGACAATAGTAAAAAAAAAAAAAAGTATGAAACAAATCATAAAATACGGACAAAAATTCTTGACCATGAAATATCAGTCATGTTTCAGATATATGGAGAGGGGGCACGTATTTTCTGAGCATTTCAGCTATTCTTACATTTTGAATAATAGTTATGAACCTGAACAAAAATTTTAGATTTGTGAAAAAAGGAGGGGGGCACCCCTCTGAAAGTCATGGAATCTCAATTGAAATCATAAAAAAAAAAAAATGCTATTCCACTGACTTTTCAAATTCGTATGTTTTCACAAGTGGGTTCTGAGGTACTGAACTTGCCAGAAGTTGAGAGATTAATATGCGGGGTGTGAGCTGGTAAACATAGTCTCTGGGAGGTATTTTGGAAATAAGATTGAAAAACAATCTATGGGAGTCCCTGGGAGATGATTAGAAATTGCATGTTTGTGAGCGAAACATGCAATTTTTGAAGAAACTGTAATATGATACCCCTATTGAAGTTAAAAGTTGTCCCACTAAATTCTATCATTTGACAACTCGTAGTAAGAGTCGGAGCTAAATTTTCTTAGCCATGTATTAGATATACAACCTTTTTGGTAAAAAAAATTTCCCTAAGAATAGAAAAATTTTAGACACGATTTCCTGGAATCTAAAGATGAATAGAAAATTTGGTAGCAGAACATGTTTTTTTTCAATGCGATTTCATTGTAGGGGGTATCTCTCTCAGCTAGAAAATAATGTCTTAGAAAAGTCGATGCATGGGCCTAAAACTATGTTAAAGGTCAATTAGCGTCTAGACTTTGCCTCTCAGGAACACAAATGTTCGCATACGAGAAAACGGGTTCGTAGCGAGCCTGAAAATGCGACAGTAAAGCTACACCATACCGGGTAAAGCTAAATATCCAGCGAAAAAAAAGGAATTGAAGATTCTGCATAGGCATTTGCGATCGGAAATGACATTGCTAGTTCTACTGACTTGATTAAAATTTCGCCCCTCCAAGCCATGTTGGATGGGTCACTTTTGTTGCACACCAAACAGAAAAGGAGTCAACAGCTGTTGAAAGTACTCAAGTACGTATATGCAGAAGTAAAGGCAGTTGGTGATAACTGCACGTTTGAAGGTCTAAAGGAAGAAAGGCCAAAGCAAAAAAAAAAAAAAAAAAAAAAAAAATTGATTTTGAAATGTCGTGGTCTTGTGATTATTTTCTGGTCATTAATCAAAGTAGTTATTTTGTGCATTTCTCGGATTTTTAACTTTCGTAGTTGAAAATCAAGAAAAAAAAGAATCTTGGGAAAAACCATATGAAAAGCCAAGGGGTCTGATCATTTTGATATTATCCATGTCTTTCCAGAAGGTGGTGAGGCTACATTTGTACGATAAACAACAGTT
>CM051270.1:27525638-27677867 GCA_027921565.1 Artemia sinica | reverse complement strand
ATCCTCAATTATTGTCTTCAGAACCATCCGTAGTACTACTTGCTACCTACTAACAACTCACCGCATCACAGCCGCTGACGCAAACACTGATACTCACGAGCTCCTCCCTCCTCCTAAGCTGTTCAAAAACCTCGCTTCTTTCCAACCTCCCATTATTTCCATTTCCACTTAAATCTTTCTTTATACGACCTCCTCCACCCCAACCGCGGACGCCTGCTTTCTGTGTAGCCCTAGAACGGTTGGCCAAAATGGCAATTCTGTCATACCGCAAAACGTGCCCTAGTCATCCAACCTTTCTCTCATTATAAGCCCTATAAACTGTTAACTCACAACACTTTCCTTACAGGCTTACACTGCGAAATACGGCCGTCCCATCGGCTACCCACAAACAATCCATAAACAATTTCTCTTGAAAGCATCTATCAAATCTTCTTCTGTTTTACGGAGCGCCAGACCCGTATAAAGGGCGATTGGAATACGATTAGAGGCCCAGATCGGGCCCCGCGCTGGCATCAAATTGGAACCATTTTTTTTCACGTAAAGAAAAGAATCGGTGATTTTACATTTCAAAAGGCATTTTTCAGTACCTTCATAACGTCCCTAGAAGTACAAATAAAAATGAATTAACCTTTAGCTTGAAATGAGGACAGAGAAGGACAAAAAACGTGAGCTCAAAATGGAACAAACTGGACTCATACAAATTGGACATGAGATTAATAGAACGACCTGTAAATGTAAATGTAACGGGTGTAAATTAAAGGCAACATAGACCTAGTGCCAAAGTGACAAGACCAATCCGAGTCAGCTAAGGCAATATGGACATTGAAAAAACATCCTAAGCAATAGTAAACGAACATAAAGAATAAAGAAAAGTATGAGGTTAAAAGATAAGTGGTAGTGGAGAATTATAACGCCTCAAAACAAAATTGAAGAACAAAAAATATGCTGTTATCAATACACTATGACATTTAGGATCAGAACGAATCAAAGATAAAATAAGAATAAAAATAAAATATGAGGTTCAGTAAGATATACGATAGCGAGAACAAAGAAATATGTCAGTTAGAACATATAATGGCAAAGTGGAGAATTCCCCAGTGCAACAGCTGGAATCAGAACATGTCAAAAATGAAAGTGAAAAAAAACTAAGAATTGTAGGGTTAAAAACAGAAACCTGAACAGCGAGTATCAGAGGGTGTCCAAAATGACAATAGAAGAAAAAGAAAAAAAACTGTTCTGTTGGTTAAGAAAAGTGACAGTGAGAATCAGAAGGTGTAGAAAATGAAAGTGAAGCGGAAAGAAGTGTGTCACGTTTAGAAGAACAACGCATCGCAATCAGGTTTGGTACCGTAAACAAACTGTGGCAAAAAAAACGGTAAGAACATACAAAGATGCCGGTCAACTACGCAAGATGTAAATTTTAGAGTCATTGGAACTCGCAATTGCCTTAAATGTTGTATGTATTCACATGTGGAAGTTCCCTCCAATTTTCTCAGCTTAGAAAAAGAATGCAAAAAAGTGATTTATTTGGAGGTTGCTGCCTACTTTGTTCCAAGTTGGGATTACCACCGGTTCCAACCTAATTTCCGAAACAAATTGGGCTTGGCCCTGATTAGATATTATATATATATATGAGAATATACTATATATAGATATATATATTATATATATATTACATATTAGTATATATATATATATATATATATAAAATATATATATATATATATATAGTATATATAAATATATATAATATATATATATATATGATGTATGAATATATATATATATATATATGTATATATATATATTATATAAGTATATATAGTTATATTATATATTATTATATATATATGTTGGTGGAATATATATATATATATATGTGTATATGATATATGTCATATATATATATATCATATAATATATTATATATATGATATAGATATATATTATATATATATATAATATATAATATGCACATTAATATATATATTGCTTAAATGTAAAAACCTAGAAAGGGCCCTGCAAAAACAACTTCCAATCGGGCCCTACACCTAGTTGGTCCCACCTTGGGAGCGCCCATGGCTTCAGAACCATATGTGACCGACTGTTGTTTCACTTTTAGCTTACCATATTCTAGATCTTGGCTCGCAGTGCTTATCGTCCTGTTCTTCTTCCAAACTTTTTTTCAACTGTGAAAAAAAACACCCTAAGCCCTTTGCTATTCCCTTTTAACATCTTCATGGCTCCCACCATCTTTACTAATAATCTACGAAGGTAAGCGAAGCTGTCCACTCGATCTATCTTTTTCGTACCCAAAAAAAAAACGTCCCACGTTTTAAAAAAATCTTCACTTACTCCTAGCCTTAAGCGACTTGGTCTTTCTTTAACGTTAATTTTCCAACTTTTCCAACTCAAAATCTCTCAAAATTCATTAATTTTGCTCATGCTTTCACGTAGGATGCTTAAAACCATCAGCATAAATCTAGAGTCCAGGAAAGTTTTCCTTCCCCCAATTTATTCCGTGTTCTCCCATTGCCTTTCCTGTGCTCCTTAAGACAAAGTCCATGAAATGTTTCATATAAAGGGGGGGATAAAACAACCTTGCTTAGACTCCTGATTTAACATACGAAACCAGCTGCTATACCTCATATTCCTACCTTAACCGGAGCAGTAATTATTCTCATTCTCATACATAGCACTAATCACTTTAATTTTGTCTGGTATAGGCCATTCAAGGATAAAACCTCTTCGCTATAGCTCTTCTATCAGCTGAATCGAGCGCTTGTGCTCGAATTTATATCACACTGAGGACTAAAGGTGTTTAAGTGGTGCTCAGACGCGCTTCTCAATTTACTAACCTAAAAAGTGAACATTTGGTTGACATATCTTCTACCCTTCCCGAAACCGCACTATTAATCTCTTAAAACTTTGTCTACTGCTCTCCAAGTTTAGAAAATATGATCATACTCAGTAATTTGCTACCTACAGAAACCAGGCTAATGCCTCTATAATTTCCACAGTCTCACTCTTATCATCCTTTCCTATACAGGGGGTTTTAATACCGCAATGACGCGTAATTATATCAACCAGACTTGTATGGAAGGTAATAGGCTAATGCTCTAATTACTATTTGAGGAGGTCTGGGCAGTGGTGTTGCTAGTAGAGGGGTAAGGGTTTAGCCTCTGAGTGGGCGTTAAACTGAGGTTTTTATTCTCACATTGTGGTAATGATGGGTGGGGAGGGGGCAAAAACAGACATTTCCTCCGGGCGTTTTGAAAGCCCTAGCTACGCCTCTGGGTCAATATAAGCTGTGGCGTGCGGATGGGGGGTATAGGGGGGTACCTAGTCTTCTGGCTCTAGTTCTTCAATTCTAGCCTTCAGGGTATCTTATCAAAAGACGTCGTTGGAGCTGAGCCAAACGTGGTTAGTAGTTTCATCCACTGTCCTAGTTTCTTTCCTTTTCAAGTTTAACATAGAATCTCAAGAAGGCCATGTGTAAATACAATAGAACCTGACGCCCATGTAACTTACAGGCTCATAGTATCCCTCTTTTTTGTATGCACCTGATCTAACCTCTGTTGAAGAGGAGGGGCTATCTTAAAAAAACATTTTGTCATCAGCCGAATTTGGCTTTGGACTGGTGGAAAACGTACAACAAAAATCTTGGCAGCAATGGGGGGAGTTTCCCTCTAGGTTTCGAAAAGCACTTTGTAATTAGGTATTAACACTCTTGATTTAGGTATGTTTGCTAAATATTGTTTTTCTCCATTGTAATTTTCGTCTAAAAATCGAAAAATATATTAAGTCCATGCTACAGATGAGAATGGCGCCAAAAAGATTTTAGTCTCGACTCGGTGAAAAAGGAGCGAAGCCCAAGCTACGGATTAACACGATGTAAGAACATGCCTCCTGACTCAGTATAAAAGCCAACTAGGCATCTGACTCGGTGTGGAAACAAGCCAATTCAAAGCTGAAACTAAACTTGGTGTAAATTAAATGAAAAAAACAATGAACTGAAAGTAGGGCCACATTAAAACGAACAGAAAATCTAATTCCGTATATAAGGGGACTACCTCTCCCTCAACTCTCCCTCTTTACGCTCTTAATTCTCGAAGTTCTTTAAAACACCTTTCAATCAAATTCAACGTCCCTTGAGCTTGAGTAGACCATTCTTAAAGAAAATGGGTGACAAAAAGCCAACATTAGCGTAAAGAGCTGAGGGTTGGAGAAGGGGGTAATCACCTCATATACGGAATATTTGTGTTTGTCATAATTTTTAAATGTTGCTCCTTACTTTCAGTTGAAAAAACTTGTTTTTTTTTAATTTGATTTGTGACGGTTTTTCGAATCATGCCCTGCCCAGGGAAATCATCCCCGCAACTCTCCCCCCCCCCCCCAAAAAAAAAAAAAGAAGAGAAAGACACTTCGTTTATTTCCCAAATAGCAAATACTGTATGTAAAACTGGCAAATTGCGTCACTGACAGAGCTTTCCCCAGGGACTATGGGGGGGGGGTCATATCATCCAAAAGGCATAGCTATTGAACCTTTTGACTATGCGAAGTCGAATAGATATCTAAAAATTTTAATGACATTTTCTTGGGGGAAAAGGCGTGGGAGGGGGGCTAGTTGTCCTTAAATCTGTTTTAATGGCCCCTAAAAACGGCACTAAAACTTTTTATTTTATTCGAGTAAGCGCGTTTTCCAAAATTCTGAGGAGCCTAGGACCATTGGCTTGATACAATCACGTCTCGGAAAATAATAATAATAAGCACACATATGGATCTTTGTTCTGTCAAAAACAACAACGAAATTCCACATTTTGTTGACAGCACGTTTGAAACCTCAACAGTAGGGTTCTCTGATAGGTTGAATCTCATGGCGTAATTTTCGTTAAGATCGCTTGACTTTTTTGGGGTGTTTCCTTTTTTTTTCGAAAATCAGACAAATTTTCTGTGGCTCATAGATTTGATTGGAAACATTAAACTTTAATGATTTTTTTATTTATTTGGAATCAGCATAAAAAGCCAATTCTTTTGAAGTATCTACTGCTTTAAAAAATTCTTGTTTTATAGAGTTTCGGTTACTATTGGGCCGAGTCCCAGTAATTACTTCCAGTCCCCGTTACCACGAACTGTTTGAAAACGATCCAACTCCAGTCTTTGGACTAACTCCTTTTTAAGAGGAAGTAGAAAATGCCAAGGGACATCGGTTATCCTTTGAATGGGATGAGTATAGTCGCCAGACATTGAATACCATTGAGAATATGAGGGAGGAGAATCTGCTAGCCCTTGAATGGGATGAGTATAATCGCGAGATATTGAATACCATTGACAATATGAGCAAGAAGATCACTAATACCACCAAGGAAATTAAAGAAAATTTAATGAAAAGCAAAGCATCGGCTTAGATTTTATACTTAGAACACAAAAAAAATCATTTGTAATATCTTAAAAAATACGAAATGAAGATGATATAAACATGTCAGTCGTGACTTTGTCTTCATGCGCTCGAGGCGAAAAGTCACCATCAAGGCCAAGATCGTTTATTCAGACATCTAAATCAATGTTGGGGGGGGGGGGAGCTATAGTGTCACCACGTCCCAAAACGGTCATTCGACCGGTTATCGATGTAATTGTCGGCTTCATTCATATTGCCAGACTCCTCATTATTGATATCACCATTCCTTGGTCTTTTTTTTTACTGTGGTCGATGAATCCTTAGCCACTGTGAATCGTACGATTGGGACATCTTGAACAAGTGTACCTTGTGGCGATTGTATACACAGAGTACATGATACTTTAAATGCTAGTAAACTGTGAAATATCCATTAAAAAACAATAATTTGAACCAGTTTGGCTCAAAAACAGTGCGATAAGTATGTTATTATTGTATTTTTGAAAATAAAAATTTTTCGAAATAATAAAAAGAAATAGAGTGTGAGATAGGTTAACATAATTTTTAACATAGTCTGAAAGAGGTGAGCAGGATTTTTTGCCCAAGTCCACATACAGACACATAGACAGATATACAACAACACACACACACACATAAAGATACACACAAACACAACATACATATTTTTTTCTCTGCGGCTGTCTTTGTGGTACTTTGTAGCTGATTATCGACAGTACCTAGTTTATTACATGTTTTCAATCATTATGATTTGTACATTGGAATGATAAAAACATAATTAGAAAATGTGACACTGAATTTTATTGGCTTGAAATCATCATCTTGTGGAGTGATGTTTGAGTGTGCACTTTTGTTATTGACTGAAGAACTTGAAGAAATTGACTGTTATCACTGGAAAGTATAATATGTTTGACTATGATAAAACTTAGTGGAGAACTATATTACGACATTTGAACCGACTGGGATTTTATGACCGATTTGATTGCCCTTTATAAAAAAAAATGGTAAAGAACTTTGTACAGTTCAGGAAGAAGTCAGAGAAACATACAATTTTTCGGAGTTGAAGCCTTGTATGTACAGGGTAATGTGCCTACAAAACTTTTGATCCAAAATTATGACCACAGACCCAGAAATTCCACTTTTCAATTTAGCAGAGTTTTAAATGCCCCAAATTTGAAGGGGGCTTATCACTGTCCTGAAGATGAGGTCAAGTTTTCACACAGTGGATACCAAGGAACATGCCTGATCGTGATATGTGCATCCGATACTATAAAAAGCATGGTATGTCATAGGACCCCCTTTTCTGGATGTGTAAAAGTGAAACTGTAAGCAATAAACACCTTTAATCTGAACCTGTATTTATATTTTTTAGACCTGCTACCAGAAGCAATCGCACTGCTAGTTTCAAACTAAGCTATGATGGAATGAAAATACTGAAATAGAAACATCTTTTTTTTTACTGCGATTGTATCTTCTGTAAAGGCTATTATCATTGATTTCACCTATTCTTATGAGTCTAATGCAACCAATTTAGAACATTTGGGACATTCGAATAAATTAGGTGAATCTGGAAGAGATGAGGAGAAAAATATTGAATGAAATGAAATCAACTAGAATGAAGAGATACCGAGTTTTATATTGGTCAAGTAAGAACCTAGCGGAAGAAAGGGCGCCCTTACCGCACCGCACTATGAAAACTCAAAATCACAACAATGGTCTATGAAAATGAGGTACGACATACTAGAAAAAGATGAAGAAGAGAAAAAATAAAAGATCAAGAAAAGCAGGGCCCCCCTACAGGAAATCTTCACATTTCTTAAGCCCCCAAAATAAATAGAGAAGATTCGTATAAAATATATATGGCATACAAGAACTATGGCATCATTGTTCTGGAAGAACTCCCATTTATCAATTTAGGTCAAATATCGCTACCGATAGCACTTATAAGAAACGTTTTGACCTTTATATTTTCAATAAATATTTTTTGCCATATTGTCCGTTGTTTTTTTTTTTGTATATTTTTGAAGGGGGTCGTTATGACAATGGATTATTATATTGGTAAAATATCAGACTGAAATCAAGAATTTTTATAGCAGACAAGTTTTGATTATAGCAGAAAATATTTTGTTAATAACTTGCGAGATTAAATGATAATACCATGCAAGATTAATAACTTGCATGATTGTGATAATACCATGTATGGTTTTGATATTGTCATAAAGGATTTTCATTAAAACCAGTCGAGATCTTGATAATATAGTGCGAGATGTTTCATAATATCAGACAAATTTTGTATAGTATCATACAAGAGTTTGGTAATACTTGGCAAGATCTTGATAGTCCTTGATAATGACAGACACGATTTGATCACACTATGTTAAATTCTGTAATAGCAGACATGATTTAGGTAACATCATGTCAGATTTTTTTACGATATGAGACACGTTTTGATATTACCAGAAAAATATTTTTGTTAATATCAGGTAGAATTTTCATAATAACATGTATGATTTTGTTGATTAACCTGTCAAATTTACGCAGGAATCATTTCAAGTTGTCTATATCAACCTCATTTTGTAACATGTGACCTCAAACTTTTCCTTAAAACAAGTCAATTGCAAGAAAATCTTTGATTCCTTAATCCTTGATTTAACAACCTAATGTCCTATGGTCCCCTTCCAAAAAAATATTCAATTGTCAGAACCATTTGCTAATAACCAGTCAAATTTATCCAGATCTCATTTCCAGTTGTCTATGTCAACCTCATTACCAGCATACCATTTTTCTAATTCTAATATGAAACTGTTAAAAACCCTTTAATTTTCAAAATCAACATTATGGTTTCTCAGGGTACATTCCATGATTCAAGAGTGTTTTTTTTGCATGTAACATCAAACATTTATCTAAAACAAGCCAGTTTCAAGACAAATCTTTGATTTAAATCTGTAGTTTTTTACCAATTTAACAACCTGTTCTCCTATGGGACCCTTCCAAAAAATATTAAGTTGACAGAATTGTTTGCTAACAACTTGTCAAATTTACGTATGAATCATTTCAAATTGTCTGTTCCAACCTAACCTCATCATCAGCAAACCCCTGTCCATTCTAATATGAACCCGGTTAAAAATCCCTTTAATTCTCAAAATTAATGAAGCTTTCTCAAGGTACAATCCCGATTCATGCCTTTTTCTAACATGTAACATCAAACATTTAGCTTAAACAGGCCAGTTTTAAGATAAGTTTTTGATTTTGAAGCCTGACATTTTTTACCAGTTTTTACAATCTAATGTCATATGACCCCCTTCAAAAAATATACAATGGACAGTATGGCCAAAAAATATTTATTGTAAATATAAAATATTCCAGTAAGTGCCATCAGTAGCGAGATTTGACATAAATTGATAAATGGGAGTTCGTCCAGAACGATGATGAATTCTTGTATGCCATATTTCTTTTATTACGAATCTTCTCTGTTATTTGATTAGAAATGTGAAGATTTCCTGTAGAAGAGGACCCTGCTTTTTTTTTATCTCTTTTATTTTTCTCTTCGTCATCTCTGTCTAGTATGTCGTATCTCCTTTTCCAAGAACATCGTTTGTGATTTTGAGCTTTCATGGTGCTGTAAGGAATCCCTTTCTTCCACTAGGTTCTTACTTGACCAATCTAAAACTGGGTATCTCTTCATTCTAGTTGATTTCATTTTATTTAATATTTTTCTCCTCATCTCTTCCAGATTCACCTAATCTATTCGAATTTCCACATGTTCTAAATTGGTTGCATTGGACCCATAAGAGTTGGTGAAATCATGATAATAGTCTTTATAGACCATACAATCGCAGTAAAAGCATGTTTCTATTTCAATATTTTTATCCTTTATAGCTTAGTTTTTGAAACTAGCAGTTTGATTGCTTCTGGTAGCAGGCGTAAAAAAATAAAAAGACATGTTAAGCTTAAGCTTAACATGCTTTAAGTGTATATTTCTCTGACTTCTTCCTGAACTGTACACAGTTCTTTACAATTTTTTGTTATAAGGTGTAATCAATCGGTCATAAAATCCCAGTCGGTTCAAATGTCGTAATGTAGTTCTCCGCAAGCTTTTATCATAGTCAAGCATATTAGTTCACTCTCCAGTGATAACAGTCAATTTCTTCATGCTCTTCAATCAATAACAAAAGTGCACATTTAAATATAACTCCACAAGATAATGATTTCAAGCCAATAAATTCAGTGTCATATATTCCAATCGTCTGTTCATCTGCCCGATTTACAAATAACAGTGATTGAAAACATATAATAAGCTAGGTAGGCTACTATCAATAATCAGCCATAGAATACTACTGAGACAAGCCGCATAGAAAAAATTCATGTGTGTTTGTGTGTGTTTCTGTACGTGTTGTGTTTGTGTGTATCTGTCTGTGTGTCTGTAAGTGGACTTTGGAAAAAATCCTGCTCTTCTCTCTTTCAGACTATGTTAAAAACCTTGTTAGCCTATCTCGGACTCTATTTCTTTTATTATTTTTCGAAGCATTTGTATTTTGAAAAAATACAATAATAACCTTACTTATCACACTATTTTCACATACTTGTTCAAATTATTGTCTTTAATATATTTCACACTTGCATTTAATGTATCATTTAGTTTGTGTATATAACTTGACATAAAGTACACTCGTTCAAGATTGTTCCTGATATAATCATAAAATTCATAGTGGCCAATGATTCATCGACACGGTCAAAAAAGACCTAGGAATGATGATATCAATTATGTGGATCTGGCAATATTAGTGAAGCAGACAATTACATCGATAACCCGTTGAATGACTGTTTTGGACATGGTGACACTATAGCTCCCCCGAACATTGATTTATATGCCTTAATAAACGATCTTGGCCTTGATGGTGAATTTTCGTCTTGAGTGCTTGAAGACAACGTCACGACTAACATGTTTATATCATCTTCATTTCGTATTATTTTTTTTAAATATTACAAGTGAATTTTCTTTTCATTATAAGCATAAAATCAAACCCGATGCTTTGCTTTTCATTAAATGGTCTTTAGTTTCAATGGTGGCATTAGCGATCTCCTTCCTTGCATTCCAAATGGTATTCAATAGCGCGTGTGTATACTCATCCCTTTCAAGGGCTAACCGATTCTCCTCCCTCATATTCTCAATGGTATTATTCAATATCTTGTGAGTATGCTCATCAAAAACGGTTCGTGGTACGAACTGTATCATGGGGCGGAGGCAGCATCTTGTGTAGAGGGGGCAGCCGCTTCTGTGATGGAGGGGGGAGGGGTCTTACTAATACTTCCCAATGTCCTTTGAATATAGGTCTTTAGAAACTAGTCATTCTATATTTCGCTAGAACTCAGCAGCCTTTAACCATTTCCATGTTCTACTTTTCCTGCAACAGTATAGTATAAGAGACCCACTATCCAACTTCCAACTTCCAGAAAACATTAAACACCACAAAAGCGATTTGACACAAATCACATTATGGTTAGATAACAGCTTCTTCTAAGAATTCAATTTAAAAGTTTACGGTTGGGCAAAATTAAATATCAAAATTGGTATAGGGGAGACTGCCCACGTTTAGCCAAAAGCAAACAGTTTCAATATAAGAACCTATGGGCTTCTGGTGGATTATAAAAGCTCTGACAGATGGCAGTGTATGTTTTTAAAATGTCTGACCTTAATTAATACTTTTACAAAAATATCAGATTGGATCAGGTTTTAAGGTGATTAACTCTGAAATTTAGTTCAATTTTGTCTGAAAGCCTACGCCTTATTACGAATACTAGAAAACTCGCGTTGTAAACTCACTTTGTATTCTCTTATTATTTGCCTGTTTTTGACAGCTTCCAAGAACGTGCCATCTTCACCAGTTTGCTGTTAGTATTTTTTCATCCTGCGGGATAGCGACAAACTCCCATGTTCGCCCACAATACCTGAGGTAAATTACGCATGCCGTACCAAGGTGTCCAAAAGTGGGCTATGCTTGTAAAGGCTGTGTAAACAGCATATTTAAAGGTTGAAGGCAAGCTTAAAACCCAAAAACTGTGTTAAATCTGGCGTTGTTTAATCCTGTCAGAATAGAACAGTAGGTGAACTGAAGTCAATTTTTCCTGTTAAATTTCATTCAAGATAAAATTCTTAAAAGTAAAACAGAAGAGAAAAGAAAAAATGGTGGCTGTGATCCAGAAGAAAATAAAACAGCAGTTTTTTCTGTCTTATTCTACAAGAAGTCAGTCAGTTGGATTCTCTAGAAGTGCCATGGCTGTCCCCTAGAGGAACGCTGCAAGACTACATAAAAAAAAGTTGAGAAGCTGAATATCCCTCTAAAAAGTCTGGACCTAAGTTTCCTTACACCCTGTTTACAACACATGATAAATATTTACAGAGGAACAAGAAAAAGGACTAAAAACTTACTTGAAAACGATAACTGATATGCTTGCGACTGTATTCCCATAGAAGTGTGTAAATTTGCATACACTTATGCCATTATTAAGAGTATAAAAGTACCGGATAACGGAACTGCAAAGGCAGTGGAGACAGTGGAGGAATTACAGGTAAAGATTTGTACCGTGGTTTTATGGATTGCCTTAAAATTTCTATCAGTAAAAACGCCAGAAAGTACAAGCCTATGACGGACAAACTGCTTTCAACCGTCACAGTGTAGGAGCTTTCTTGAACCACTTGGAGCGAGGCCAATATAAACACATGTTCAGACGACAAGACATTTGAACCAAACATTTGAAAAAGTACCAACTGAAGAACTTAAGGTCCACTTTTGGAAGGAGACTGGAGCAAGAGACTTTTGTGCTAACTGACGAGATGGATTTGTCTTAAAGACAGAAGTTAAAATAAAACTGTCACCATTGACAGGTAGAACACCAAGATTAGCGGAGCGGCTTACTTTTGTGTTGATCAGTCAATGTATAATTAGAAATTAATACTCTTTAGTTTTTTTTTAAACCTTAATGAAATTCATTTTGTAATTTTTTATGCTCACCATATTCTTTCTTAATTTTATAGCCAAAAAACAAGCTTTTTAATGTTCTCCTGGTCACTTTTCTTTTTTCTTTTGTCCGGTGGCCAAACATAAGGCCAGAGACGGCCGAACCAGTGCCGGGGTGGTCCAGGTTTGGCACTCTTGACCACTTGGATAGAGAGGCATCCAGGTGGAAAAATGGTGGAGTATTTCTAATAGTCTTTTCAAGGATGGTATTGAATGAGTTACTTTTGCTTTGGCATGCTCAGCAACTTCTTATCGCTTGAATCAACTCATAGAGAATTAAACAAGTTAAAATCAGCCGATCGTGGGCCAGTCTCCTATCTATATATCGGACCGAAAATCAATATTGAAGATTGAAACGTAAATGTTGATATCGCAAACGATATTTGGAAATTTTCTGTTGTTTCCAGCTTTTTAAAACCATCTACCTAGGGTAACATCCATCAAAAAATTCCAACATACGAAAAGTTCTCGTTAATGTCTAGCGTAAATTTGAAGTTCTAGGGGGGGGGTAGCTGCCCTCTCCTGCCCCTCCCCCCCCCCTTCCCTACGCCCATGAACTGTATATTAAGAGTGTTTCGTCTCAATAGTAACCGAAACTCTAAAAAGTGAATTTTGATACCAGTAGATACATCAAAAGAATTGGATTTTTTATGCTGATTTAAATATATAAGTTTCATCAAGTTTAGTTTTTACTCATCAAAAGTTACGAACCTGAGAAAATTGCCCTATTTTCAAAAAAAACGGAAAACATTCCCTAAAAGTAATAGAATCTTAATGAAAATCACACCATCAGAATTCAGTGTATCAGAGAACCTTACTGTAGTGGTTTCACGCTCCCATCTGCAAAAACATGGAATTCTGTATTTTTTTCCCAGAAGAAAGATCACGGATGCGTTTTCATTTTTGTTTGTGTTAGTTTCTTTTACTCAGGGGATGATCGTAGTGATCCAGTGGTTCCTAGAATGTCGCAAGAGGGCTCATTCGAACGTACATTAAAAGTTCTAGTGCCTTTTTTAATTGAAAAAAGTAGAATTACTTTTTACCAAAAAAGTAATTTTACTACTTTTTCATACTACAGGCTTTGCACTGTAAAGCCTGCAAAGCCTGCCAAAGACTTTTGAAGCAAGTCCGAATTCTAACACCGATTGTCTACTAAGCTTCACACTTTTGGAAATTCACGCTTTCATACCTTTGGCAGTGTTTTGCGCTTCACAATTTTGGAAATATTTATACACGTTTTATCTTTCGACAAGAAATTTGTATTTTATTTTTCAAACAGTTCTTGGTAATGATCGGTATAGTAAGAGCGACTCGTCTCAGTAGTAACCAAAACTCTAAAAAACGGAATTTAATGGTATCGACTTAGTGGTCTTAGAATGTCGCGAGAGGGCTCATTCGAATGGAAATTAAAAAGTTCTAGTTCCTTTTTCAATTGAAAAGCAGAAAAAAAAAAAAAAAAAAATTAAAATTAGAACCACTTTTACCAAAAAAACTGTATGTTTGATGTCTGTTCATACTACAGTCTTTTCAAAGATATCTGATTTTTTGAAGCAAGTCGGATTTCTAACACCGATTGTCTACTAAGCTTGACACTTTTGGCAATATTTATGCAAGTTTATCTTTCGAAAAGAAATTTTTACTTTCTTTTTACAGTAAGAAAAACGAACTGTAGCCCATAAGCAACTGAAGTAATAAAAGGAACCATTATATAGATGATTATTTTAATTAAAATCCTTAAGAAATCATCATAAATAAAAATTTCCCATACTGGGAATCGAACTCGAGCCAAATGGTTGAGGAGACATTTATCGCAACCACTAGACTATGTAGGATATATTAAAAATATCTGATTAATGAGGTTGATGTTAAAGAACAAATTATGGTCTTAGTTAGCTGCCTAATTTGAGGATCGTCTCTTACTATTCCAATGATGAAAAAGCCATAGGTTTTCTTCTGTTTTTACAATATCCCATTTATGGGCTAACCGATGTCCCCTTGGCATTTCTTCTGAAACAGTGGGTACTTTTGGGTTCATTTCAGTGCCGCTAGTACCTTCAACTTCCACCAGAGTAAAACATTCATATATTTCTGTGAAACAAAATCTTTATTCATAATGTCATCATTCTGAACTCCTGTCATTCCTGCCACGATGTTCAAGAACAACAAATTAGAATAATACATGTTTTTTTTATTTTTCGAATAAATGCACAATATTTTTAATCTACTTAAAACTATCACAATTTAAAGACACTTAGAAAAAAACATAATTACATAAAATATGCACTTTGGAGTTAAACATAATATAACACTATAAGAAAAAGCCGTAGGTTTTCTTCTGTTTTTACAATATCCCATTTATGGGCTAACCGATGTCCCCTTGGCATTTCTTCTGCAACAGTGGGTACTTTTGGATTCATTTCAGTGCCGCTAGTACCTTCAACTTCCACCAGAGTAAAACATTCATATATATCTGTGAACAAAATCTTTATTCACAATGTTATCATTCTGAACTCCTGTCATTCCTGCTACGATGTTCATGAACAACAAATTAGAATAATACATGTTTTTTTTTTTTATTTTTCGAATAAATACACAATATTTTTAATCAATTTAAAAATTTCACAGTTTAAAAACACTTAGAAAAAAACATAATTACATAAAATATGGACTTTGGAGTTAAACACTAAAAAAAAAACAGTGTATAAGAGTATTTAAAAAGGAAACATTACTAAATCAAGGAATATACTTAGAGCTTCATGCTCCCAATTATTAACAAAAATATTCCATTTTTAAATTTTAACGGAACACTTTATAAGTAGTGCTTCTTCATCCTCGTTTAAGGGAAATGCTCCCCAAACATCAAACCCCTGCAAGCAAATTAGAGATTGTTAGGTGATTCATTTTGTATTTTTTTAAATATCGCAAGTGATTTTTTTTTTTGTATGTACATTTAATGTGATTCTAAGACATGAAAAAAAAGTGGAAAAAATTTCAGTCTCATAGTTCAATAAAAAAAAACTGTCAAAAAAAAACTTAATACAAATATGATTTTTCGAATAGAAAAAACTATGACTGACATATTTATAACATCCTCATTTTGTATTTTTAAAATATCACAAGTGATTGTTGTTTTTATAAGTATATTTAAAGCGATTTTAAGATATGGAACAAATTTCAGGTAAAAAAAAAAAAAAAAAAAGTTGCCCCCTTAAAATTTGACCACCACCCCTTGAATGGTATGGAGCCCTTTCATGTTCATTACGATACTAGGTCTATCCTTTTCTCGTCAACAACCAAAAAATATGTTAATGGGGAGATGGACCCTGTTGTACTAATAATACATATCCCACTAATATTCATGTTAAGGCTAAGGCATATTAAGGCATGGACTGAATTCAAAAGTTTAAGAATAAGTAGTAGGGAGGGATTTTTCCTAATACTAATGATTATATATGATCTACAAACACATAAATTTCAGTAAATGCTCTTTTTTTAGATTTGACCTTGCTGTTTACTATCTCCTTAAGGTCCAGGTTCAAATATTTCATGGACTGAATTCAATAGCTCAAGAATAGCTATTAAGGAGGGGTGATTTTAAAACTATAGATGATACACATACAATTAGGTAACTAAAGGAGGGGCTATAAATGTCATTTGATAAACCGAACTCTATAAGAAACAGTCCCCATCCGCTAAGCATGCAACAAAAACATATAGATCACAAACTTGTTGTATATTAGAGTCTTTGTTAAGATTCTTTTTTTAAACATCCTGTTAGATTAAGCTCACTTCATCTAGTGTTAGTTACCTCGACGGTCATTCTTTTATATCAGCAAATAAACACGCATCCGTGATTTTTCTTCTGGCAAAAAATACCAAATTCCATATTTTTGCAGATAGAAGCTTGAAGCCTATACAGTAAGTTTTTTTGATACGCTGAAACTGATGGTGGGATTTTATTAAGATTCTATGACTTTTAGGGATGTTTTCCCTTTTTTTTTCGAAAATAGGGAACATTATCTCTGGCTCTTAACTTTTGATGAGTAAGACTAAAATTGATGAGTTTTAAATATTTAAAATTAGCATAAACATCTGATTATTTTGATGTATATTGATATTAAAATTCCGTTTCATTTTTTACTTTAAACCATATCGATCCTTAGTGTACATCTCTTTGCTTTTGTCAGCAAGCTGTTTAGCACGATTCTGATATCTTTTCTTATCCTTAAGTTTCCTTTTTCTTGCTTGTGAAACCATTACAATAAATAACTTTTTTATGGAGTTAAATTTTATCAAACACTGTGTTTAAGTTTCGTATCAAGTATCAAACACCTAACAAAAATAAAAACTAATTTTAAAATTTTCAGGTATTTTTCCAGTTTAAATTACAAGATAAAAGTTTATTGCTCAGATACCGTGTATGTTTTTACAGTTTATAATTTTATCAATTCTGAACTAAAATAAAATAAAATTGATTTTTTCAATTCTTACGTAATGTCGCTAATTACGTCATATATGGTTATTAGTACACAATCGATGTTAGATCTTGCGTCACGTCACTTATTGCTTCATATATGGTTATGATTTCTTAAAAATGAATATCTTTCAAAAGACCTGCAGTATGAAAAGACATCAAAAATGCAGTTTTTGTAAAAAAAAAAGTTATTCTATATTTATTTTTTTTTTTTTTTTTGATTAAAAAAAAACACTATAAATTTTAATTTCCGTTTGAATGACCCCTCTCGCAAAATTCTAGGACCTCTGGGTCGATACGATCACCCCTGGTAAAAAAAAAAACAAATAAATTACGCATCCGTGATCTTTCTTCTTGCAAAAAACACCAAATTCCACACTTTTGCAGATAGGAGCTTGAAACCTCTACAGTAAGGTTTTATGATACGCTAAAACTGATGGTGTGATTTTCATTAAGTGTCTATGACTTTTAAGGGGTGTTTTTCCTTTTTTTGAAAGCAAGACAAAATTTTCTAAGGCTTGTAACTATTGATGTTTATGATTAAACTTGACGAAAACTTATATATTTAAAATTGGCATAAAAATCCAATTCTTTTGATGTATCTATTGGTATTAAAACTCCGTTTTTTAGAGTTTCGGTTACTATTGAGACAAGTCGCTCTTACTACACAGTTCGTTACCACGAACTGTTTAAAAAAATATTTGGGTGAGATAATATGGTACTGGCCGCTCGGAATGATGGTATTGCTTCAAAAAGAATATCTGGTATGTATTTCAAGAATGTCCTTATCAACCGGAAACTGAGAACACAATGGGCCCGCTTGTATGGATTTGAAGAGTTTTACCGAGAAAATAGGCATATATTGTTTCCTTTTACTACATTTTTGGTTGTAAACAACCTTTTTATCTGAAAGTAAGGATTAACACATTAAAAGTTAGAACAAGCAGAAATTATTTCCGCATATGATGGGGCTACCCCTTCCTCAAAACCTCACTTTTTATGCTAAAGTTTAACTTTTTTCGTCACAATTCTTGAAAGTGACTTCTTAAACAGAAAGCCGTTGAACTAGAATAAGAAACTTTTTTAAAACAATGTAGTCGATAACAACTCATTCGGTAGCAACTGTTGAAAGCAGGGTAAATCTTCAAACGGGCACTGAAACTTTCCATTTGCAATTGAATGAGCCCCCTAGAAAGTTTATTCGACTACCCTTACGATAGAAACCTTATATCTTACAAATGGGCAATTTATATACCCTATTTTACCCTGAGGATTGGAAGGCGGGTCGTCAAACCCATAGGCATGGTATTTGACGTTTGGACTATTTTGATCAAAATGGCTATCTCAAAATCCGGATTGGATGCGTTTGGGGAGCAAACGGTATGAGAGGTGGTTTGTTGCTTTCATCGGAAAAGTAGTTATTTTGCACCTTCCTTTAACAATCATGAAATCATGGAAAGATTATGAACCTGCATAATTGAAGACATTAAGTTGTGCCTTGGAACCCCTGCACCAGCAACATCCCTCTTCCTACTGTTTTTTTTTAGATACAAGCGGATCACGCATTGTTTGAAGCAAAATCACACAAGGATCTTCTGGATGCATAAAGTAGGCTGATGACCTCCAACAGCCCTTCGCTCCTGCCCCCGCCAACTTTCTAGCAAAAAAGATAGGTTTGCTACATCTTGTTTGAAACGAATTTCTCATCCACCCCAAAGAGTGAGTTGTATGTGGAAATATTCCTATACTGGACGGTTTTGACGAAGTTTTAAAGGAAAATTTCCGTGTTATAAAATCGACCTTGTGCCAAAACATTCCCGTATGTTTATTTTACAGATATTTAAATAAGTGATAAAACTATTTTCTAAATATTTACTTCGATTTTATCTGATCTCATTGATAGGAGCTATCTAACAACTTCATGTGCATGCATCGATAAAAAAACATAACCAGTTACGGTTATCTAAAACCCGTGTCTTCGTTTTAGCAAAAATTATATCTGCCAAAACTTCCTGATATTTTCACCTAATCCTTGATTTTCTAAGAAATAGATGAAATGCAAAATTACGAACACCCTAACAATCTTGTGCATGGCGTGTCCTGAACTTAACGCAATTATAACAGAAGAATAGCACTATTGATTCCCCATTCAATACTGTTTCCAAATATAAGGGCCGCTACCGCCATAATCACTTCCCAGATTCTCCCCTCCCCCTAAAGGAGCCAGATATAGTTCCAGGCTATTCACAAAATGTTTAGTGACTCTGTTAGCTTACATTATTTTCTTATGTTTATTTCTCATTAGCAGTTGGTTCATGATGCGAAATAATGTCGGTTTAAAAAAAGGTTTCGTACATAGCCTAGGGCTATTATGTAACCCCAATAGGAGGTGAGGGCTGGGATACAATGCTATGGCAGCGACCTTTGCATTTGGAGATAGTGTTGATTGGGGAATATTACTCATTCGTTATTATAGCGTTTGGTTCAGAAGAGGCCATACGCAAGACTATGGCTAAAAGTAATCGCCCGTATTCCTTTACGGGCGCCAGCAGCAATAGACCAGCATGAAGGATTTTGAAGAAAAAGTGATATTAGACAGGGACTTAATGAGATGGGTGTCTGGACCCCTTCTTCCCTGAGACACGAGGATGAAAATGGAAAGAAGAGAAGAAGGAGGAAAAGGACAAAAAGATATGAAGAAATCACACATATGCCTACACAAAACTTTGACATGTCCTTTACTATATATAACGCTCTGACTATCGCCATCGAGTCTTCTTGACACTTCATCCAAATTCACTTGCTTCTTTGTACCCACCCTCGACTTCTAGCGTATTTAATTAGCTGTATAATTTTGATTTTCGATGATGCCTTATATACATTTTCACGTAATTTATGGTGGTAACCTACGTTTATGACGTCATCCCTCATTTCGTTTATGAAAATGCAGATTTTTACCAAAACAAAAGTATTTTACTTTATATGTTATGTTTTGTTAAACAAAAAAGCAAGTAGATGTAGTAATTTCCTTTAACACTAGCCCTTAAACAACTCTCTTTGATATTCCAGTGCCCCACTAACTATGGAGGAAAAAAACAGAAATAAAGATGCTTCCCATGCAAAGAAGGGATTTTCCTTGTTGTTCAAACCAATTGATTTCCCATGTTGCTCAAGCCAAGGGATTCAGTTTTCTGGTTAGGGTTTCGGTCATGGCGATGCCAATAGTGTACGTTTTGTTTCGATCCAACACTAGTTTTAGGGGTTCCAGGCTAGTTTTTTGCCAGTATGGACCGTGTTCGTATTTTGCTTCCTACCGTATCAACCTGAAACTTCCAGGGCATCATAAAGGGGATGTTCAGTTGACCAAAAGGCAACATTGGCATACTGCTATTAGTACTGCTGCTACTACTGCTATCAAAATTTTTGTTTTTCTGATCAAAAAGCCACTAGAACTTTTAATTTCCGTTCAAATGAGCCATCTCGTGACATTTTAGGACCTCTGGGTCAATACGATTACCCCTGGGGAAAAGAAACAAACAAAAAAACAAATAAACACGCACATGTAATCTTTCTCCTGGCAAAAAACACCAATTCCACATTTTTGTATATAGGAGCTTGAAACCTCTCCAGTAAGGTCCTCTAATATGCTGAATCTGATGGTGAGATTTTCATTAAGATTCTATGACTTTTAGGGGGTGTTTTCCCCCTTTTTCGAAAATAAGGCAAATTTTCTCAGGCTTGTAACTTTTGATGGGTAACACTAAACTTGATGAAACTTATATGTATCACATCAGCGTAAAAATATGATTTTTTTTATGTATCTATTGGTAGCAAAATTCCGTTTATTAGAGTTTCGGTTACTATTGAGACGAGTCGCTCTTACTATACAGTTCGTTACCACGAACTGTTTGATACTAATCAAGGAGGCACACTTGTGCCTCTATAAAGAGGCGACCCACCACAATGTTAAGCGATTTCAGGTCCTAGAGGTCGCAGAGAGACGGCGGTAATCGCATTTTGTAGCCCAAGCTCAAACTAAGAAACTTGCAAAATTTCATCCTCCTCCGACTTTATCTTCATGGGGTAAACTGGGGCCGGAAGTTTCGACCCTCCCACCACAGCCCCCCTTTAACGTTGTCCGATTGGGCTGAAATTTAGAGGTTAAGCTTTCCCTAGGGCCCGGGAGCTTATCCTCGAAATTTCAGCTCAATCCGATCACTCCTTCCCTGTTTTCAAAAAACCAAATATAGCCACTTAAAATTCATCTTTTTTTTTTTTTAGCCACGCCTACAGGCCACAGTTGGCAACTGATCCGGGTGAATGAGGACTCATTCGAAGCAGAATTCGACCTGTTAGGGCCTTTTGATATTTTCAGACCGAAAAAGTTATCCCCCGAATTTACATTTACGAAAAACCTCGTTTTCCTATAAGAACCCGCTATAAGCGGGCTAGCCCGCGAAGACGCGGGCTCGTTTTCCTATAAGAGCCCGCAAGCGATTTCCGGTCCTAGCGGTCGCAGAGAGACAGCGGTAATCGCATTTTGTAGCCCAAGCTCAACTAAGAAACGTGCAAAATTTCACCCCCCTCCGACTTTATCAAGGAGGCACACTTGTGCCTCTATAAAGAGGCGACCCACCACAATGTTAAGCGATTTCAGGTCCTAGAGGCCGCAGAGAGACGGCGGTGATCGCATTTTGTAGCCCAAGCTCAAACTAAGAAACTTGCAAAATTTCATCCTCCTCCGACTTTATCTTCATGGGGTAAACTGGGCCGGAAGTTTCGACCCTCCCACCACAGCCCCCCTTTAACGTTGTCCGATTGGGCTGAAATTTAGAGGTTTAGCATTCCTAGGGCCCAGGAGCTTATCCTCAAAATTTTAGATCAATCCGATCACTCCTTCCCTGTTTTCAAAAAAACCAAATATAGCCACTTAAAATTCATTTCTTTTTTTTTTAGCCACGCCTACAGGCCACAGTTGGCAACGGATCCGGGTGAATGAGGACTCATTCGAAGCAGAATTCGACCTGTTAGGGCCTTTTGATATTTTCAGACCGAAAAAATTATCCCCCGAATTTACATTTACGAAAAACCTCGTTTTCCTATAATAGCCCATGTTAATTTTTCACACCATCACCCCCCTTTAACGTTGTTTGATCGGGCTGAAATTTAGAGGATACGCTTTCCTGGGGCCTGGGAGCTTATCCTCGAAATTTCAGCTCAATCTGATCACTCCTTCCCTGTTTTCCAAAAACCAAATATCAAGTTTTGCTTGCGTCAAAAAGATCCCCCTTACTAAAAAACAGTTACAATTATGTCTCTTTAGTGCAGCGGTTGAGACTCCTGGCTGTCAGGCGGAAAACCCGGTTTCGATTCACCGTTAGATAAATTTTTTTATATACTGAATTTAAATTTTAAAAAAGAAACTCAGTTTCATTTTTAAATTATTTGAAAAAAATTACGTTTTCTAAAGAGTTAAAGAGGATGAGTTACAAGGTCGACCCTTAAAAAACACCTGTCGAGAAAGAAAAGAATAATACACAATCATCTAACAGTTAGTCAAGCAATAATAAGTAATAAACTGTACAAAAACGTGCAGAAATTATTTGAAAAAAAACTACGTTTTCTAAAGAGTTAAAGAGGCTGAGTTACAAGGTCGAACCTAAAAACGTACAGGGATTAGGAGGCACAGTTGGGGGGCTGCCGCCCCCAAACTCCCCGCTTTCGCAGCCTGTAAATAAAAAAAAAGTCTTTTAAAGTGAAAGTAAGGAGCGACATTAAATCTTAAAACGATCAGAAATTATTCCGTATATGAAAGGGGCTGTGCCCTCCTCAACGCCTCGCTCTTTACGCTAAAGTTTTTATTGTTTAAAAAAAAGAGTTGTGAGAAAGTCAAACTTTAGCGTAAAGAGCGAAGCGTTGAGGAGGGCACAGCCCCTTTCATATACGGAATAATTTCTGATCGTTTTAAGATTTAATGTCGCTCCTTACTTTCACTTTAAAAAACTTTTTTTTTTATTTACAGGCTGCGAAAGCGGGGGGTTTGGGGGGCGGCAGCCCCCCAACTGTGCCTCCTAATCCCTGTACGTTTTAAGGTTCGACCTTGTAACTCAGCCTCTTTAACTCTTTAGAAAACGTAGTTTTTTTCAAATAATGCTAATATAACACAACCACTTCTCCCACTGTTACCTCTGCTACTGTGATACTTGTTTGATTAAAGTCAGTTTATTTCTCCCATGTTGTATGCCTGGCCCTGGTAAAAATCTTGTTTAAATGTGACCCCGGTTTAATCACTTCCAAGCAAAGCTTTGCAACTCGGCTACAAACTTAAATATCGGCTGTTTTTTTTTGTTTTTTTTTTTTCAAGCAAATGGCTACATTCCACCTCTTAAACGTAGAACAAGATGTATCTTACTGCCGTCCTGAATATTGTAATCTTGGAGGTGTATAAAAAACCTGAAGTTCTTTACCATTAAAGACTAAACGCTGTCGTTTGAAGCCAGCATTAAGCTCATGAATTATTTTATTCTTTAACGTCTTGACAAGGTCACTTGGTTCAGCGTCGAAACGATAAGACTGTCCTGTTAACGTTTTAAAAACAACTTGCATTCCGCCTTTTAAACCATATTCTAAATATGAAAATAAAAACACCTCACCCGAGCTCTCAAAATGCATATCACTGATTGATTAAAGATTCAAAACTTATTATTGAAAGTGACAGAAGTGCCATAAATTTCCATAAACAACCAAATTTCAGAAGGTCTTGCTTTACTATGAATGTAAAACTAACAGGGTTAAAATATCTTAATTTTTCTTGCAATTTGTCAAACAGTTCGTGGTAACGAACTGTAAGTAAGGAGCGACCCGGCTCAATGGTAACCGAAACTCTAAAAAACGGAATTTTGATACCAATAAATACATCAAGAGAAACAGATTTTAATTCTGATTTCAAATATATAAGTTTCATCGAGTTTAATCTTACCTATCAAAAGTTACGCGCCTGAGAAAATTTGGCTGATTTTCGAAAGAAGGGGGAAAGACCCCCTAAAAAATTATAGAACCTTAATGAAAATCACACCATCATATTCAGCGTATCAGAGAACCCTACTGTAGAGGTTTCAAGCTCCTATCTACAAAAATGTGGAATTTTCCATTTTTTGCCAGAAGAAAGATCACGGATGCGTGTTTATTTGTTTTTTTGTTGTTTGTTTGTTTTTTTTTCCCAGGGTGATCGTATCGACCCAGTGTTCCTAGAATATCGTGGGAGGGCTCATTGGAACGGAAATTAAAAGTTCTAGTACCAATTTAAGTGACCAAAAAAATGGAGGGCAACTAGGCCCCCTCCCACGCTCATTTTTTCCCAAAGTCACCCGATCAAAATTTTGAGATAGCCATTTTGTTCAGCATGGTCGAAAATATTATAACTATGTCTTTTAGGATGACTTAATCCCTCGAAGTCCCCAGGAGGAGGGCTGAAAGTTATGAACTTTACCCAATGTTAACATATAGTATTGGTTATTGGGACCCGGCTCAATGGTAACCGAAACTCTAGAAAACGGTATTTTGATACAAATAAATACATCAAAAGAATTGGATTTTAATACTGATTTCAAATATATAAGTTTCATCAAGTTTAATCCTACCCATCAAAAGTTACCTGCCTGAGAAAATTTGGCTGATTTTCGAAAAAAAGGGGGAAAGACCCCTAAAAGTTATAGAACCTTAATGAAAATCACACCATCATATTCCGCGTATCAGAGAACCCTACTGTAGAGGTTTCAAGCTCCTATCTACAAAAATGTGGAATTTTGCATTTTTTGCCAGAAGAAAGATCACGGGGTGCGTGTTTATTTGTTTTTTCCCCCCAGGGGTGATCGTATCGACCCAGCGGTCCTAGAATATCGTGGGAGGGCTTCATTGGAATGGAAATTAAAAGTTCTAGTGCCCTTTTTAAGTGACCAAAAAAATGGAGGGCAACAAGGCCTCCTCCCACGCTCATTTTTTTCCCAAAGTCACCTGATCAAAATTTTGAGATAGCCATTTTTTTCAGCATGTTCGAAAATATTATAAGTATGTCTTTTAGAATGACTTAATCCCCCGAAGTTCCCGGGAGGAGGGCTGAAAGTTATGAACTTTACCCAATGTTAACATATAGTATTGGTTATTGGGAAGTATACAGTACAGACGTTTTCAGGGGAGATTTTTCCTGGTAGTGGGGGGGGGGGTCGGGGGTTATGTAGGAGGATCTTTCCATGAAGGAAGTTTTCATGGCGGACGGTACATTGCTATGAAGGGGACGCCGGACTTCCCAGCATTATTTAAAAAAAGATAAGAAATTAAATATAAAAAATCAAGTTTTTCAACTGCAACAGCAGCAACATCAAAACTTTAAACGAACAGAAAATATTACATATATGATTGGCTTCACCCCCTAGTCAATACCTCACTCTTTAAGCCAGAGATTTTTTAGTACTTTCATAAGAGCTATTTATTCTAATTAACGGCCTTTGTGATTAAGCGGTCATTTTTAAAGAATTGGAACAAAATTCAAACTTTCGCTTAAAGAGCAAGGTATTGACTAGGGGGCGAACCCCCTAATATACGTATTAAAAATATATGAATATAGAAGTTTGTTACGTAAGTTAATTCGTAAGTTATGTATATTTATTACTAATAAAAACGTTCGTAAATAAAATGAAACAAGTTTCGAGAAAGCCATTTAACCAAAAAAAAAAAGTAAATTAATATGAAAATTTTGTTTTAATTATTCATGTACTGTGAGCCAAGATCAAAACCTGCATTTATTCAAAAACGTTCAAAAATTAAATAAAAAAACAAGTTTTTTTTAACTGAAAGTAAGGAGCGACATTAAAACTTAAAACGAACAGAAATTATTCCGTATATGAAAGGGGCTGTCCCCTCCTCAACGCCTTGCTCTTTACGCTAAAGTTTGACTTTCTCACAACTCTATTTTTTTAAACAATAAAAAACTTTAGCGTAAAGAGCGAGGCGTTGAGGAGGGGACAGCCCCTTTCATATACGGAATAATTTCTGTTCGTTTTAAGTTTTAATGTCGCTCCTTACTTTCAGTTAAAAAAAACTTTTTTTTTTTTATTTAATCATCATAAAGAATGTGGTAATAAAAAGAACATTAGGCTTGTATGCAAGCTACAATAAATATAAATTGCTAAAAAAAAAGGGGAGATATTCTTACCGGGTGTATCCCATTTGAGCGCTTTCCCATTTGAGCGCCATGGCGCGCAAATGGGAATTTCCCATTTGCGCGCCGTATTTTAATTAGTTCAGTTGTGTCCCATTTGAGCGCCAGATAATATTTTGCGTATGTTAGGTGATATAGCTAGGTGATCAGGTAAATTTTTTCGCAAATCATATTATTGACTTACGAATAAAGTAAACACACCACTCGATGCCTTTTTTAGGCTCTTTCCAAATATAATAATCATTTTTGTCGGAAATGAATTTTACCCCCACCCCTATGTATACCAATCCAGGGTATATATTTGCACATTAGGGGGGTGGGGGTAAATTTTAAAACTTACCTCCCATTAACATCAGAAATAAAATTTACCCCCCCCCCCTAATGTGCAAATATATACCCTGAATTGGTATATATAGGGATGGGGGTAAAATTCATATCAGAAAAAATGATTATTCTATTTGGAAAGAGCATAAAAAAGGTATCGAGTGGTATGTTTACTTTATTCTTATGTCAATAATATCAACTGCGAAAAATTTACCGACGGGTCTTCATGTCTGTTTTCCTCATACAGTATATAGCGGTGGATACCGCATAATGCATAAGTACCTGTATATACCTTTAGTAGTAAATATATATGGTATACATAAATACTATATATATTTACTTAGTTTATAATACTATAAATGGAAGTTATTTTCACAACCATTGACCCAATAAAATCCTCAGTTTTGTTCGTTGTCTTCGTGGCAATAAATATTTCTACAGGTCAATGTGGCAGCAAACCACGCTTCATCCACCGCAAAATCACAATTTTGGGTTTGGCGCTCACCAATGGTACTCCGTGGCGCTCAAATGGGAACAAAATTCCATGGCGCTCAAATGGAACAAAATTCCGTGGCGCTCAAATGGGAAAGCGCTCAAATGGGAACACCCCTTCTTACCCATATTGGAATCTGTAAGTCCCTGTGCCAAGGAACCCTAATGTAAAAAGATAGACTCAGGGCGTGGCCAAGCTTAATAGGCTAAATGTCTGTGAGGGTAAAATGAGCTAAATGTCTGTAAATGAATAGATGTCTTAGATGGGCTTAATTAGCCTAAAATTGGCCAATAAACCGTATCCTGGTCGGCTTGAAATTTGTGAAAAAAAAAAACAAAAAAACAATTAACCAATTAACCTAGATTTTCAGAAAAAAAAACAATTAACCTGGGAAACTGAAACTTAAAACAAAATTGGTTTGTCTGAAAATAGTCAAAAAAACACTTTTTCTGACCAGCCTTAGATCAGAATGTTTCCGATCAGCCTCATACAAAGGGCTCATTAAACTTGGAATCTTTCTAATCATTCCAGATCAAAAGACTAAAAGACTAATGACTATGCAGTTTCTTGGTCAAAATTAATTTAATTTTAAATACTGCTTTTGTTAATTACAAAAGGCACTAGATGTAGCAGTTTTTTTTTATAAAGAGCCCTTAAACAGCTTTCTATCATGTTCTAGTACCCTGGAGGTGCTTCCCATGCAAAAAAAGAGATTCTTTGTTTTTCAAGTCAATGAATTTTCCTTGTTGTTCAGGCCAAGGGACTGTAAATTTCCAGTGTAAGGTTTTTGACCGGGGGGATTCGAAGGGTGTACTTTTTTGTTCAATCCGACACCATTTTTAGAAGTTTCAGGATAGTTTTTTCTATTGGTCGTATTCGTCTTTTACTCGGTTACAGCTATCGCTACAACCACGATCTCGTATACGAAAATGCAGTTTTACGTATAAAATTGATTTTACTCTAAATATCATTTTTTGCTAATTACAAAAGCACGTAGATTTAGCAATTTTCCTTAGAATGGGCTATTAAACAGCTCTCTATCATGTTCCAGTACCCAGCTAGCTGCGGAGAAAAATGAAAAGAAAATAACAAAGAGACTTTCGATGCAGAATTTCGTTATTGCTGCTACTTTCCCTGTTTTTCCAGCGAATGGATATAATTGTTGTCAAACAGTTCGTGGTAACGAACTGTAAGTAAGGAGCGACCCCGCTCAATGGTAACCGAAACCTTCAGAAAACGGGTATCTATTGATACCAATAGATACATCAAAAGAATCAGATTTCAATGCTGATTTCAAATATATAACTTTTACCAAGTTTAGTGCTACCCATCAAAAGTTACGCGCCTGAGAAAATTTGGCTTATTTTCAAAAAAAAGGGGGAAAGACCCCATAAAAGTTATAGAACCTTAATGAAAATCACACCGTCATATTCAGCGTATCAGAGAACCTTACTGTAGAGGTTTCAAGCTCCTATCTAGAAAAATGTGGAATTTTTCATTTTTTGCCAGAAGAAAGATCACGGATGCGTGTTTTTTGTTTTTTTGTTTTTTTTTTTTTTTTTTCCCAGGGGTGATCGTATCGACCCAGTGGTCCTAGAATATCGTGGAAGGGCTCATTGGAACGTGAATTAAAAGTTCTAGTGCCCTTTTTAAGTGACCAAAAAAATGGAGGGCAACTAGGCTCCCTCCCACGCTCATTTTTTTCCAAAGTCACCCGATAAAAATTTTGAGATAGCTATTTTGTTCAGTATGGTCGAAAATATGATAACTATGTCTCTTAGGATGACTTAATCTCCCGAAGTCCCCGGGGGGAGGGCTAAAAGTTATGAACTTTACCCAATGTTAACATATAGTATTGGTTATTGGGAAGTATACAGACGTTTTCAGGAGGTTTTTTTTCTGGTAGTGGGGGGGGGGGGTGGGTCGGGGGCTATGTTGGAGGATCTTTCCATGAAGGAAGTTTTCATGGGGGAAGGGAAATTGCCATGAAGGGGGCGCCGGACTTGCCAGCATTATTTATTGGTTTTTGGGAAGCATACAGACATTTTCAGGAAGGATTTTTTTCTGGAGGGGGGGATGGAGGAGGGGGTTACATGGGAGAATCTTTCCGTGGAGGATGTTTCTTTGGGGTAAGGGACATTTCTATGAAGGGGGTGCCGGATTTCCAAGCATTATTTAAAAAACGATCAGAAATTAAATTTAAAAAAAACAAGTTTTTTTCAACTGAAAATAAGAAGCAACATTAGAACTTAAAACGAATAGAAATTATAACGTATATGAGGGGGTTCTTCCCCAAGTCAATACCTCGCTTTTTACGCTATAGTTTTTTAGTGCTTTCAAAAGAGCTATCTATTCTAATTAAACGGCCTTTGTGAGTTCAGGGGTTTGTGAATTATTTTTTTTAACTTTTAACGTAAAGAGCGTGGTATTGACTAAGGGGAGAACCCCCTCATATACGTAATAACATATACGTAATAAAAAAAACAATAAAAAAAGCAAGCGATACGGCTCAATAGTAATCGAAACTTTTAAAAACGGAATTTTGATGTCAATAAATGATCAAAAGAATGGGTTTATAATGTTGATTCTAAATATATAAATTTTATTAAGTTTAGTATTACTCATCAAAGGCTACGAGCCTGAGAAAATTTACCCGATTTTTTAAAGAGGGGGGAAACATCCCCTACAAGTGAAAGAATTTTAATGAAAATCACACCGTCAGATTCAGCGTATCAGAAAAACCTATTACATAGGTTTCAAGCTCATATCTTCAAAAATCTGCAACTTTGTATTTTTGCCGGAAGAAAAATATACGAATATAGAAGTTAGTTACATAAGTTAATTTGTAAATTACGTCATAACCAATTTAGAGACATCCATTTAGCAAAAGAAAAGTAAAATTTTTATGCAAATTTTGTTTACTTATTCAGTGACGGTGAGCCAAAATAAAAGCTGCATTAACTAAAAAACGATCAGAAATAAATAAAAAAAAACAAGTTTTTTAAACTGAAAGTAAGGAGCGACATTAAAACTTAAAACGAACAAAAATTATTCAGTATATGAAAGGGGCTGTCCCCTCCTCAACGCCTCGCTCTTTACGCTTAAGTTTGACTCTGTCTCACAACTTTATTTTTTAAAACAATAAAAAACTTTAGCGTAAAGAGCGAAGCGTTGAGGAGGGGACAGCCCCTTTCATACGGAATAATTTCTGTTCGTTTTAAGTTTTAATGTCGCTCCTTACTTTCAGTTTAAAAAACTTGTTTTTTTTTATTTAATTCAAGACAGGAGACTGTACATTTCCTTTATAGAAGTTGCGGCCAAGGCGGTTCAAGTGCTGTACTTTGTGTTTCGATCTGACATCATTTTCAGGGGTGTTGGGCTATTTTTCTTGTTATGATGGGGGATGTTCATCTCTTACTAGGTAGTAGCATCAAAAAGCTGCATTTTCGTATCCATAATGATAAATGACGTCATAACCGAAGGTTATAATAATATATCAAGAGGCACACTTGTGCCTCTATAAAGAGGCGACCCACCACAATGTTAAGCGATTTCAGGTCCTAGAGGTCGCAGAGAGACGGCGGTAATCGCATTTTGTAGCCCAAGCTCAAACTAAGAAACTTGCAAAATTTCATCCTCCTCCGACTTTATCTTCATGGGGTAAACTGGGCCGGAAGTTTCGACCCTCCCACCACAGCCCCCCTTTAACGTTGTCCGATTGGGCTGAAATTTAGAGGTTACGCTTTCCTAGGGCCCGGGAGCTTATCCTCGAAATTTCAGCTCAATCCGATCACTCCTTCCCTGTTTTCAAAAAACCAAATATAGCCACTTAAAATTCATTTTTTTTTTTCTTAGCCACGCCTACAGGCCACAGTTGGCAACTGATCCGGGTGAATGAGGACTCATTCGAAGCAGAATTCGACCTGTTAGGGCCTTTTGATATTTTCAGACCGAAAAAGTTATCCCCCGAATTTATATTTACGAAAAACCTCGTTTTCCTATAAGAACCCGCTATAAGCGGGCTAGCCCGCGAAGACGCGGGCTTGTTTTCCTATAAGAGCCCGCAAGCGATTTCCGGTCCTAGCGGTCGCAGAGAGACAGCGGTAATCGCATTTTGTAGCCCAAGCTCAAACTAAGAAACGTGCAAAATTTCACCCCCTCCGACTTTATCAAGGAGGCACACTTGTGCCTCTATAAAGAGGCGACCCACCACAATGTTAAGCGATTTCAGGTCCTAGAGGCCGCAGAGAGACGGCGGTGATCGCATTTTGTAGCCCAAGCTCAAACTAAGAAACTTGCAAAATTTCATCCTCCTCCGACTTTATCTTCATGGGGTAAACTGGGCCGGAAGTTTCGACCCTCCCACCACAGCCCCCCTTTAACGTTGTCCGATGGGCTGAAATTTAGAGGTTTAGCATTCCTAGGGCCCAGGAGCTTATCCTCGAAATTTTAGATCAATCCGATCACTCCTTCCCTGTTTTCAAAAAACCAAATATAGCCACTTAAAATTCATTTCTTTTTTTTCTTAGCCACGCCTACAGCCACAGTTGGCAACGGATCCGGGTGAATGAGGACTCATTCGAAGCAGAATTCGACCTGTTAGGGCCTTTTGATATTTTCAGACCGAAAAAAATTATCCCCCGAATTTACATTTACGAAAACCTCGTTTTCCTATAATAGCCCATGTTAATTTTTCCCACCACCACCCCCCTTTAACGTTGTTTTGATCGGGCTGAAATTTAGAGGATACGCTTTCCTGGGGCCTGGGAGCTTATCCTCGAAATTTCAGCTCAATCTGATCACTCCTTCCCTGTTTTCCAAAACCAAATATCAAGTTTTGCTTGCGTCAAAAAGATGTGCCTCCTAAAGAGCGAGGCGTCATAACCGAAGGTTATAATAATATATCAAGGAGGCACACTTGTGCCTCTATAAAGAGGCGACCCACCACAATGTTAAGCGATTTTCAGGTCCTAGAGGTCGCAGAGAGACGGCGGTAATCGCATTTTGTAGCCCAAGCTCAAACTAAGAAACTTGCAAAATTTCATCCTCCTCCGACTTTATCTTCATGGGGTAAACTGGGCCGGAAGTTTCGACCCTCCCACCACAGCCCCCCTTTAACGTTGTCCGATTGGGCTGAAATTTAGAGGTTAAGCTTTCCTAGGACCCGGGAGCTTATCCTCGAAATTTCAGCTCAATCCGATCACTCCTTCCCTGTTTTCAAAAAACCAAATATAGCCACTTAAAATTCATCTTTTTTTTTTTCTTAGCCACGCCTACAGGCCACAGTTGGCAACTGATCCGGGTGAATGAGGACTCATTCGAAGCAGCATTCGACCTGTTAGGGCCTTTTGATATTTTCAGACCGAAAAAATTATCCCCCGAATTTACATTTACGAAAAACCTCGTTTTCCTATAAGAACCCGCTATAAGCGGGCTAGCCCGCGAAGACGCGGGCTCGTTTTCCTATAAGAGCCCGCAAGCGATTTCCGGTCCTAGCGGTCGCAGAGAGACAGCGGTAATCGCATTTTGTAGCCCAAGCTCAAACTAAGAAACGTGCAAAATTTCACCCCCCTCCGACTTTATCAAGGAGGCACACTTGTGCCTCTATAAAGAGGCGACCCACCACAATGTTAAGCGATTTCAGGTCCTAGAGGCCGCAGAGAGACGGCGGTGATCGCATTTTGTAGCCCAAGCTCAAACTAAGAAACTTGCAAAATTTCATCCTCCTCCGACTTTATCTTCATGGGGTAAACTGGGCCGGAAGTTTCGACCCTCCCACCACAGCCCCCCTTTAACGTTGTCCGATTGGGCTGAAATTTAGAGGTTTAGCATTCCTAGGGCCCGGGAGCTTATCCTCGAAATTTCAGCTCAATCCGATCACTCCTTCCCTGTTTTCAAAAAAAAAACCAAATATAGCCACTTAAAATTCATTTCTTTTTTTTTCTTAGCCACGCCTACAGGCCACAGTTGGCAACGGATCCGGGTGAATGAGGACTCATTCGAAGCAGAATTCGACCTGTTAGGGCCTTTTGATATTTTCAACCGAAAAAATTATCCCCCGAATTTACATTTACGAAAAACCTCGTTTTCCAATAATAGCCCATGTTAATTTTTCCCACCACAACCCCCCTTTAACGTTGTTTGATCGGGCTGAAATTTAGAGGATAAGCTTTCCTGGGGCCTGGGAGCTTATCCTCGAAATTTCAGCTCAATCTGATCAGTACTTCCCTGTTTTCCAAAAACCAAATATCAAGTTTTGCTTGCGTCAAAAAGATTCCCCTTACTAAAAAACAGTTACGATTATGTCTCTTTAGTGCAGCGGTTGAGACTCCTGTCTGTCAGGCGGAAAACCCGGGTTCGATTCACCGTTAGATAAAATTTTCTATTTACTGAATTTAAATTTTAAAAAAGAAACTCAGTTTTTCTTTTTAAATTATTTGAAAAAAATTACGTTTTCTAAAGAGTTAAAGAGGATGAGTTACAAGGTCGACCCTTAAAACACCCTGTCGAGAAAGAAAAGAATAATACACAATCATCTAACAGTTAGTCAAGCAATAATAAGTAATAAACTGTACAAAAACGTGCAGAAATTATTTGAAAAAAACTACGTTTTCTAAAGAGTTAAAGAGGTGCTGGGTTACAAGGTCGAACCTTAAAAAACGTACAGGGATTAGGAGGCACAGTTGGGGGGCTGCCGCCCCCCAAACCCCCCGCTTTCGCAGCCTGTAAATAAAAAAAAAGTTTTTTAAAGTGAAAGTAAGGAGCGACATTAAATCTTAAAACGAGCAGAAATTATTCCGTATATGAAAGGGGCTGTGCCCTCCTCAACGCCTCGCTCTTTACGCTAAAGTTTTTATTGTTTAAAAAAAAGAGTTGTGAGAAAGTGATTCAACTGTTGGAACAACAAAAGAATATGGTTTCTACGTCATCGTTGTGAAGACAATGGGTGTTATGATTATAATCCCACTGATTTTTATTTGGCTGTGACGGAATGTGATTCGACACTTGAGAACACTGTTTGTGAAATTGCTTCAAATAAGCAAATTGAAACATGTGAATTCTATAGAATGAATGAGAATAGTATCATTGACTATACAAAGAGATATGACAAGAGTGAAGTCACGCTCTACTGTAGAAAATGTGACCCAGACATTGCAATACATCAGGATCAGTACACTGTGAATTCAGATAATCTACCTGCACTAGTTGTTGTTGACAAATATCTAGTAGTGGATGAAATCTAAAGAGTAGAAAAGTCGTTTTATCATGTATATAATTTTTTTTTTATTAATAAACAATTTCCCATACATCCTTAGAACATTTTATTCTTAGGGCACTAAAATCAATATTAAATTCACTTGTAAGTATATTCTCCACTAGAAAGTCATTCAATCGAGGTAAGTCAACGTAGATGTTGAGAAACTGTTTGTAGGTGTAGCCACGACATCTGAACATGAAAAAGAGTAGTGCATGAAAGCCACATGTCTTAGTCGTTTAAATCCTGTACTCTTCGTTGATTTTGAATAATGGTTTTCCCACTGCTTTCAATAAAGTTGCTGATGTGTGGAGCGTAGAATTTATACGATAGGCCAAGAGGATCAAAAAATTCCATATTCTTCGCTGTTTGAAAGATGCATAGCCAATGACCGGTCTTCAAAGTCGATGGACTGCTATGAACAATGATTAGGGTATTGTTTAACACTTGGAATTTTTTCAAAGAAGTCCGAAGGTATGCAATAGGACTTGTACTGGGACATGTATGGATCCATACTAAATACATTGATTATTTGGTTTGTGTTCATGGTGCGAGGTCTAGTAGAACACTGCCGTTGGGTGTGATTTCCCAATAGGTTTCAAATTGACTCAGTGATATTAGCGTGATACTCTCAGTCAGAGCATCGGCAAATGTACACTCTAAACGTACATTCCGTGTTCGTACTATACTCATATCCTGTGTGCCTGACAAGTCCAGAACAATAACCCATGATTTTTTGAAAACATTGAATCGGTTATTCCATTTTCAAATAGTTGAGAGTCATGATCTAGGGATTGCATGGTCAACTCGTACAGGGTTCTATAGGATTTTTTGTCAATTGATAGAGTGTACAGTGGAATACCATTCACTTTGCACACAAGGCTAGATAGACCGAAAAAAATTAAAATCATGGGGGGATTCAGTCCAGGATCCAACGGCACTGCCACTCTTCACAAAGGCCAAAGCCAATTTTGATGAAATTTCTCCATTGATAAATGATGAATCGCTATAGCTAAGAGAGCCGGTGGCAAGGTGACGTTGATTGGTGATTGTATGGGGGACAAGAAGTTTAATGTTGTTACCATTGACTCTTAGCTTTTCCACTGCCAATGCAACAGAGCTCATAACCTGTTGTTTTCGGACGTGGAGAATTGCCGATGTGATAATGACATTTGCATCGGGTGCTGCAGGAAGTGTTTTTTCTCAAAATGAAATTCGATGGTGCCATCTGTAACTTTATGTAAATCTTGACATTGGGGGGTAACCATTGGGATATATTGAATATCTCATGATTTAATTTCCAACTAGATGATACTCTTGGGTCACTGCAGTAGTCAACTCACCGTCAGTATCAACACCTGATCGATATTCATAGCCTAATGATTGTCCTCTCAACTCCTTGCATGCCTTTGGTGTCATCATCATAAATTGTATATAGCTTGCATAATTTGATAAATTATTGCTAGTGCTCACCAATGTTCCATTAATAAATACATTCATTTGTTTGAATAGGTTGTGTAGAATACAGTTTTCATAGGAGAGACCATCGCCGGCATTTGGAGTTGTATTATCTGACTTTTTCTTCACCGCAACATTTAAATCAATAAATGTTGAAGACAAATCAATGAAATAGTCTTCATTGGAAAATATTTGAAAGTGTATATTTTCCGAGAGGGGTTGTTGGGGGTGAAATTGTTCATAGTAGCCATTCTTGACACTGACATCAACATTTTCAGCATTGAATAGATTCAATGAGGAACTGATTGATGGATATGATTCCTTGTGGGGGAGATAAGTCATCTTAAGAGAAGAAATCCTTCTTTGATCTAACAATCTTTTTCTTTTTCTTCTTCTTCTGCTTATTGGCCTTCGTTGTTTTATTCCTCAAAGTCCTTGTTGATGTCCTTTGCTTCCCGCCTGGGTGGAGACTGATGAGTGAATGACGCGAACGCATCCTTTTCAATCCCTCCCCATTTTGTCGAGATTTTAGTTGCTCACCAACGGCTCTTGCTGAAGATCTAATATTTTCCTTAACACTGTCCTTGAAATTCTTGCCCGACCCCCAGTCCTGTAGTGTGGAGGCAGCAAAATTTGATGCAGCAGGTACAAGATATTTTCTGGCAAGGGGTAGTGCAGAACGAAATAGCCTAGCAAACCAGCTACCAAGACCATAGCCAGACATTGTAGTACGACCCTTGTAGTTGTCCAATCCATTGCCTAATTGACGTGGACTCAAAGCACCAACATAACAATCGATATCGGGACAGACAAATGGAATTCTTCTATTGTTCATTTTAGGTGATTGTGCTGTCGTTGACAATGGGTCGAAAATGACATGTAATCACTGCTAAGCCTTTTGTTATTGCTAGAGGATCACCCCATTCACTTCTTAGTGTTAACTGGCAGAGTTCCAAATACGAAGTGTTACAGGAACATACTGAAGATGCTTTATATTATAGTGATGAACAAGTTCATGAGTTTTTTTTTCGTTCAAGAACACGTAGGAGGGGGACATTTGAATTACCGACTCTCGACGTTTCCACAAAGGATGCATAGAGAAATATGCAAGAGTCCGAGGCAAAACCAGGTGGATAATCAGCAAAAATAACTTGATTCGTCCCGTAAACGGTGCCAGCATTTTTTCCATTGATCATATTCTGTTTAAAGCCAAGAACATCTCTCAGATTATCATTGAGAATAATTATTTCAGTGTCAACAGGTGAGGTAATGTAAATCCTATCATGTTCCGATGAATAATTAAAATGGAATTTTCCATTCCTACGATATGAGATTTTTCTATTGATTGTACGACACAAATCTCCCATATTATCATATTCAATATATTTCAATTTGGCATGTGGATATTCACTAGATTTAAGTGCTTCAACCCATTCATAGTCGACAAAGAGTGTCCAATCGAATGGTATAACTTTTATATCATACACACGATCCTTTCTCAGGACGTCGTAGGTATTTTTGAGAATACAGTCGACAAGAGCCACTTCATACGCACCGTCAAATTTGATGGCGGGGAGAGTTTTGTCCAGAAATCACCTGTTCTATTCAAGTCATTGTAGAGAGGATCGGAAACGTTGGACATGAAGTTTACATAGAAATCATTGGGCATTGTCAATATCTTCAACACCGATCCAAGAATCAAAATCAGAGTTGTATCCTAGCCACCGAACAAGTAACTGTTTCTTACCCCTGCGAGTACGTGTCTTTAATATCTTTTCAATTTGATAGATTTCACTGGCATTTTTAACTTTTTGCAATTCATAGTCATAAAAGCCACCGAGAATCTCTTCATCTTTGGTATCACGCAGGCGATAAGTTATGGGTTTAGTGTCTAGGACTTTTGCCACTTTAAAAAGTTCGGTGGACCACAAGTAATTCCCCTTTTCAAAACATTAGTTGTTCTATTAATTCGAACAGTATCACCAACATTGAATTTATTTTTCTTCTTGACAATCGTTTCATTGGAATACTGTTTAAGAAGGTGTCAATTGTATCATGATCAGAATGATGAACTTCCGTTGGCCTAGAGTTGGACAATGCTCGATGAGGTCGTTGATTATAAATCAACATGATTTTATCTAGATCATGAATAAAAGCCGGTGTATTTTTCAATGTACAATATCTTGAAATTAAAAGTTGAATAGTTCTTATCAATCGTTCGGCCAATGCAGCCTTATAGGACTGTGACTATGATAGAGCAGTGCACTATATTTCTCTAGTACTTTTGCAACATGGAGATTAACAAATTCACTACCGCGATCCGTTTGAATTTTTTATATGAATCCTGTTCGAAAATACTTTTCAATGGCCCGAGCAACTTCAACACCTCTCTTTGATCGCAATGGAATTGCATATGCATAGCGACTAAAAACACTGATTGCAAGTAGAATGTACTTGTACGGTGTATTGTGACGTCTTTGAAGCTCATCTAGAGTCAGGAGATCTGCTTGCATTATATGCAATGGGTAAAAGGCTTTAGTTTTTCGATATTGATTGGCACGAAGTCTATGATTTCTATGCAGAGTGTAACTTGATTCATTTTGTAGATAGTCTTGTACACTTTTAGTGTGAACACCAGTGACTTTGGAAAGAGTGGTGGGGGAACTTAAACTCCCCGCCTCACCAATATTTTCATAAACACCTTTCAGAACTTCAACCATTTCGAACGTAAACACGTTGTGTAACGTCCGCTACCCTTTTGTATACTGGCTGTTGGTGGTGATGGTGGAGGTAATGGTGACGTTGACTTGATACGTCTTCGCTTTTGTCTAGCTATCAGTGGTGTGCTAGTATTTTCCAAAAATTGATTTAAAATCTTCTTCTTCTTCATATTTTAATGGTGTCAATGTTGCTGATGATGATGATGCATGTTCATTTAATTTTTTTAGAATTTGTCTATTGCTAATAAGACTTTTGGGGAAGTTTAATGTATTTCGAAAATTGTATAGATGAGCGTCAAATGATAATAGTCCTTTACGATTTGTAACCATGTCATAGATTAAATCAAGTAGATTATAGCTCTTGCCCTGAATTATAATCCCTTCCCCATTGCTCTCAACTTGAATATGACCAGTTTCCAAAAGATAGGTTAGGAGTCGTTTACTTTGTTCACGATATGAGCGGGGCATTAGATTTCCAATTTTCAATACAATTGAATCCAATTCCTCCTTCTTTAATTGTGTTCCAGCAGCAGCAGCAGACTCTTGATAAGATGATTCTTTTTGCGATCAGTAGCAGCAGCAGCAGTGGGCTTTGACCGATAGGACCTGTGTTTGTCCACTCGGCGAAGTGCATCTTGAAGTAAAAGCAGTTTTTTATCATCCTCAATATTTTCACTGTCAAGGAATTTACTCAGATTGTTCTCAAAGTGTTCGACGGGTGAGAGAGCTAGTTCTATTGGAGTCAATTTATAGGGTTTTGCCATTCTCTCTTTAGAGAAAACTGTTTACAAGTCCTGCAATTATTGGCAGTAAAAGTGTGAAAAAGCTACCGCCCGCCTGAAGAAGTCGTTTCCTTTTAAAATTCTTTCCTTTCTTTTTAGAGGCCAATACACGTACAATGGAACGATGTTGCTTTGCCTGTTGCTTAACTACTTCTGGCAGTTGAACATTACCCTCGGTCAAATTTAAACAAAGTTCAGATATTAGATTAATGAAATCATTGTCAATACCGTGTTTGAGTATTGCTTTCCTAAGTAGAGGTTTTGAAGTGCTTAGAACTGAAAACAAATGTCTATTTTCATGTAGTTTCTTCAGTGTTATGATAACGACTAATAGGTCTTTTTAGTGTTCACAGGGAGATATACTGTAATTTCATTGTCGAATATATCTGTGACTACACGCAGATCCTCGGGTGTATTTTGATTAAGATCCAATAGGATATAACCGTGGGGTTTATTAGTTGCCTGATTGTATGCTGAGAGCAGAAATTGGGTGCGCCTGGATAGATTTGTTTATTGAGAGTTATTAGTGAGCTAGAATCACGAACAACTCTGTAGATGATATAGTAGGTGCAATTCAAAGCAAGTGTTCGCATACATTTGCTCTGATGAAAGAGATTGTGTAGAACCAGAGTAACGGAAATCTGTTCATGATGAGAGCGAACAGTGAACAATTGCAGCATTTCCTGGGACCATTGTTCAATAGATTCAGCCAGATCGTCAATGATCAGCCAAGAGTTTGGTTCAATAATGTTGAAAACATCAAGTCCCTGTATGAATTGTATCTGCACCAATCCCATGGTGGTGGTGGCAGCAATTGCTTTTATTTTATCGTATGACTCCTGCCAAATACTATAGCAATAGTAGATTTTTTTCGGCTTTTCCACAAACATTTTATCGCAATTTTTAATTATTTTGAATAAGAGTGTTGTTTTGCCCGACATTGAGGGCCCACACAGAAACGATCTGAATGGTGTTTTAAATTGATACATGTTCCCTTCAACAGTTCACCTGGACAACTAACTGTAGACTATGGCTGTCTAATGACTAAATAATTTCCCTACTACTACTACTCTGTTCAAGAAGAAGAAGAAAGAAGACGAATAAAGAATCATATTTTCTTTTATTATATGCATAGAAAAAAAAGTAACAATACATTGAAAAAAGCACATTAAACATGAAAAAATACACTTTTTTTAAAATTTATTTATAAGAAAAATACAACATTTATATAGGCACACAGAGAAAAAACACTTAAATACTTTTTTTTTATTTATAGAGAAAAAATACAACATTAAATTAGAGAGCACTTGAAAAAATATCACTTTTTTTTTAATGAAACACTTACAAAAAAAAATCTGCTCTAAGTCAAAAAAAGATAACTTTGATAGCGGCGGTCCGCCCCCCCCCCCCACTGGCGGCCACCCCCCCCCCCCCCTCCAAAGGCCGCGAGGCCCCCCCCAAAGGTTTTAGGAAATAATTTACAGGGCTTTATTCAAACCGAGACTTTCCCTATGGGTAACACATTCGGCCCGGTCTGAAGTTAAATAGTGTCCAAGGCGGAGGGTGGTCACACCGTCTTGACAAACATAGACCTTGTCGGAGATGGTACTCATGGCAATTTTTTCTATATTTACAGTAAAGTTCCTGTATTTGAGAGAACGAATTGCCAGCAATTTGGCTCGTGGAATTGTATTTTCAACAATACAATTCCTATAAATGTCCATGTCGAAATTCTTATCCACATAGCGCGTGGGTACTCCTTTGCAACGTTTCTTGATTTCCTCGTCGGGTAGTTTCGACCCTCCCACCACAGCCCCCTTTAACGTTGTCCGATTGGGCTGAAATTTAGAGGTTACGCTTTCCTAGGGCCCGGGAGCTTATCCTCGAAATTTCAGCTCAATCCGATCACTCCTTCCCTGTTTTCAAAAAACCAAATATAGCCACTTAAAATTCATCTTTTTTTTTCTTAGCCACGCCTACAGGCCACAGTTGGCAACTGATCCGGGTGAATGAGGACTCATTCGAAGCAGAATTCGACCTGTTAGGGCCTTTTGATATTTTCAGACCGAAAAAGTTATCCCCCGAATTTATATTTACGAAAAACCTCGTTTTCCTATAAGAACCCGCTATAAGCGGGCTAGCCCGCGAAGACGCGGGCTTGTTTTCCTATAAGAGCCCGCAAGCGATTTCCGGTCCTAGCGGTCGCAGAGAGACAGCGGTAATCGCATTTTGTAGCCCAAGCTCAAACTAAGAAACGTGCAAAATTTCACCCCCCTCCGACTTTATCAAGGAGGCACACTTGTGCCTCTATAAAGAGGCGACCCACCACAATGTTAAGCGATTTCAGGTCCTAGAGGCCGCAGAGAGACGGCGGTGATCGCATTTTGTAGCCCAAGCTCAAACTAAGAAACTTGCAAAATTTCATCCTCCTCCGACTTTATCTTCATGGGGTAAACTGGGCCGGAAGTTTCGACCCTCCCACCACAGCCCCCTTTAACGTTGTCCGATTGGGCTGAAATTTAGAGGTTTAGCATTCCTAGGGCCCAGGAGCTTATCCTCGAAATTTTAGATCAATCCGATCACTCCTTCCCTGTTTTCAAAAAACCAAATATAGCCACTTAAAATTCATTTCTTTTTTTTCTTAGCCACGCCTACAGGCCACAGTTGGCAACGGATCCGGGTGAATGAGGACTCATTCGAAGCAGAATTCGACCTGTTAGGGCCTTTTGATATTTTCAGACCGAAAAAATTATCCCCCGAATTTACATTTACGAAAAACCTCGTTTTCCTATAATAGCCCATGTTAATTTTTCCCACCACCACCCCCCTTTAACGTTGTTTGATCGGGCTGAAATTTAGAGGATACGCTTTCCTGGGGCCTGGGAGCTTATCCTCGAAATTTCAGCTCAATCTGATCACTCCTTCCCTGTTTTCCAAAACCAAATATCAAGTTTTGCTTGCGTCAAAAAGATGTGCCTCCTAAAGAGCGAGGCGTCATAACCGAAGGTTATAATAATATATCAAGGAGGCACACTTGTGCCTCTATAAAGAGGCGACCCACCACAATGTTAAGCGATTTCAGGTCCTAGAGGTCGCAGAGAGACGGCGGTAATCGCATTTTGTAGCCCAAGCTCAAACTAAGAAACTTGCAAAATTTCATCCTCCTCCGACTTTATCTTCATGGGGTAAACTGGGCCGGAAGTTTCGACCCTCCCACCACAGCCCCCCTTTAACGTTGTCCGATTGGGCTGAAATTTAGAGGTTAAGCTTTCCTAGGACCCGGGAGCTTATCCTCGAAATTTCAGCTCAATCCGATCACTCCTTCCCTGTTTTCAAAAAACCAAATATAGCCACTTAAAATTCATCTTTTTTTTTTCTTAGCCACGCCTACAGGCCACAGTTGGCAACTGATCCGGGTGAATGAGGACTCATTCGAAGCAGCATTCGACCTGTTAGGGCCTTTTGATATTTTCAGACCGAAAAAATTATCCCCCGAATTTACATTTACGAAAAACCTCGTTTTCCTATAAGAACCCGCTATAAGCGGGCTAGCCCGCGAAGACGCGGGCTCGTTTTCCTATAAGAGCCCGCAAGCGATTTCCGGTCCTAGCGGTCGCAGAGAGACAGCGGTAATCGCATTTTGTAGCCCAAGCTCAAACTAAGAAACGTGCAAAAATTTCACCCCCCTCCGACTTTATCAAGGAGGCACACTTGTGCCTCTATAAAGAGGCGACCCACCACAATGTTAAGCGATTTCAGGTCCTAGAGGCCGCAGAGAGACGGCGGTGATCGCATTTTGTAGCCCAAGCTCAAACTAAGAAACTTGCAAAATTTCATCCTCCTCCGACTTTATCTTCATGGGGTAAACTGGGCCGGAAGTTTCGACCCTCCTCCCACCACAGCCCCCCTTTAACGTTGTCCGATTGGGCTGAAATTTAGAGGTTTAGCATTCCTAGGGCCCGGGAGCTTATCCTCGAAATTTCAGCTCAATCCGATCACTCCTTCCCTGTTTTCAAAAAACCAAATATAGCCACTTAAAATTCATTTCTTTTTTTTCTTAGCCACGCCTACAGGCCACAGTTGGCAACGGATCCGGGTGAATGAGGACTCATTCGAAGCAGAATTCGACCTGTTAGGGCCTTTTGATATTTTCAGACCGAAAAAAATTATCCCCCGAATTTACATTTACGAAAAACCTCGTTTTCCAATAATAGCCCATGTTAATTTTTCCCACCACAACCCCCCTTTAACGTTGTTTGATCGGGCTGAAATTTAGAGGATAAGCTTTCCTGGGGCCTGGGAGCTTATCCTCGAAATTTCAGCTCAATCTGATCAGTACTTCCCTGTTTTCCAAAAAACCAAATATCAAGTTTTGCTTGCGTCAAAAAGATTCCCCTTACTAAAAAACAGTTACGATTATGTCTCTTTAGTGCAGCGGTTGAGACTCCTGTCTGTCAGGCGGAAAACCCGGGTTCGATTCACCGTTAGATAAAATTTTCTATTTACTGAATTTAAATTTTAAAAAAGAAACTCAGTTTCTTTTTTAAATTATTTGAAAAAAATTACGTTTTCTAAAGAGTTAAAGAGGATGAGTTACAAGGTCGACCCTTAAAACACCCTGTCGAGAAAGAAAAGAATAATACACAATCATCTAACAGTTAGTCAAGCAATAATAAGTAATAAACTGTACAAAAACGTGCAGAAATTATTTGAAAAAAACTACGTTTTCTAAAGAGTTAAAGAGGCTGGGTTACAAGGTCGAACCTTAAAACGTACAGGGATTAGGAGGCACAGTTGGGGGCTGCCGCCCCCCAAACCCCCCGCTTTCGCAGCCTGTAAATAAAAAAAAAAGTTTTTTAAAGTGAAAGTAAGGAGCGACATTAAATCTTAAAACGAGCAGAAATTATTCCGTATATGAAAGGGGCTGTGCCCTCCTCAACGCCTCGCTCTTTACGCTAAAGTTTTTATTGTTTAAAAAAAAGAGTTGTGAGAAAGTGATTCAACTGTTGGAACAACAAAAGAATATGGTTTCTACGTCATCGTTGTGAAGACAATGGGTGTTATGATATAATCCCACTGATTTTTATTTGGCTGTGACGGAATGTGATTCGACACTTGAGGACACTGTTTGTGAAATTGCTTCAAATAAGCAAATTGAAACATGTGAATTCTATAGAATGAATGAGAATAGTATCATTGACTATACAAAGAGATATGACAAGAGTGAAGTCACGCTCTACTGTAGAAAATGTGACCCAGACATTGCAATACATCAGGATCAGTACACTGTGAATTCAGATAATCTACCTGCACTAGTTGTTGTTGACAAATATCTAGTAGTGGATGAAATCTAAAGAGTAGAAAAGTCGTTTTATCATGTATATAATTTTTTTTTTATTAATAAACAATTTCCCATACATCCTTAGAACATTTTATTCTTAGGGCACTAAAATCAATATTAAATTCACTTGTAAGTATATTCTCCACTAGAAAGTCATTCAATCGAGGTAAGTCAACGTAGATGTTGAGAAACTGTTTGTAGGTGTAGCCACGACATCTGAACATGAAAAAGAGTAGTGCATGAAAGCCACATGTCTTAGTCGTTAAATCCTGTACTCTTCGTTGATTTTGAATAATGGTTTTTCCCACTGCTTTCAATAAAGTTGCTGATGTGTGGAGCGTAGAATTTATACGATAGGCCAAGAGGATCAAAAATTCCATATTCTTCGCTGTTTGAAAGATGCATAGCCAATGACCGGTCTTCAAAGTCGATGGACTGCTATGAACAATGATTAGGGTATTGTTAACACTTGGAATTTTTTCAAAGAAGTCCGAAGGTATGCAATAGGACTTGTACTGGGACATGTATGGATCCATACTAAATACATTGATTATTTGGTTTGTGTTCATGGTGCGAGGTCTAGTAGAACACTGCCGTTGGGTGTGATTTCCCAATAGGTTTCAAATTGACTCAGTGATATTAGCGTGATACTCTCAGTCAGAGCATCGGCAAATGTACACTCTAAACGTACATTCCGTGTTCGTACTATACTCATATCCTGTGTGCCTGACAAGTCCAGAACAATAACCCCATGATTTTTTGAAAACATTGAATCGGTTATTCCATTTTCAAATAGTTGAGAGTCATGATCTAGGGATTGCATGGTCAACTCGTACAGGGTTCTATAGGATTTTTTGTCAATTGATAGAGTGTACAGTGGAATACCATTCACTTTGCACACAAGGATAGATAGACCGAAAAAATTAAAATCATGGGGGATTCAGTCCTGGATCCAACGGCACTGCCACTCTTCACAAAGGCCAAAGCCAATTTTGATGAAATTTCTCCATTGATAAATGATGAATCGCTATAGCTAAGAGAGCCGGTGGCAAGGTGACGTTGATTGGTGATTGTATGGGGGACAAGAAGTTTAATGTTGTTACCATTGACTCTTAGCTTTTCCACTGCCAATGCAACAGAGCTCATAACCTGTTGTTTTCGGACGTGGAGAATTGCCGATGTGATAATGACATTTGCATCGGGTGCTGCAGGAAGTGTTTTTCTCAAAATGAAATTCGATGGTGCCATCTGTAACTTTATGTAAATCTTGACATTGGGGGGTAACCATTGGGATATATTGAATATCTCATGATTTAATTTCCAACTAGATGATACTCTTGGGTCACTGCAGTAGTCAACTCACCGTCAGTATCAACACCTGATCGATATTCATAGCCTAATGATTGTCCTCTCAACTCCTTGCATGCCTTTGGTGTCATCATCATAAATTGTATATAGCTTGCATAATTTGATAAATTATTGCTAGTGCTCACCAATGTTCCATTAATAAATACATTCATTTGTTTGAATAGGTTGTGTAGAATACAGTTTTCATAGGAGAGACCATCGCCGGCATTTTGGAGTTGTATTATCTGACTTTTTCTTCACCGCAACATTTAAATCAATAAATGTTGAAGACAAATCAATGAAATAGTCTTCATTGGAAAATATTTGAAAGTGTATATTTTCCGAGAGGGGTTGTTGGGGGTGAAATTGTTCATAGTAGCCATACTTGACACTGACATCAACATTTTCAGCATTGAATAGATTCAATGAGGAACTGATTGATGGATATGATTCCTTGTGGGGGAGATAAGTCATCTTAAGAGAAGAAATCCTTCTTTGATCTAACAATCTTTTTCTTTTTCTTCTTCTTCTGCTTATTGGCCTTCGTTGTTTTATTCCTCAAAGTCCTTGTTGATGTCCTTTGCTTCCCGCCTGGGTGGAGACTGATGAGTGAATGACGCGAACGCATCCTTTTCAATCCCTCCCCATTTTGTCGAGATTTTAGTTGCTCACCAACGGCTCTTGCTGAAGATCTAATATTTTCCTTAACACTGTCCTTGAAATTCTTGCCCGACCCCCAGTCCTGTAGTGTGGAGGCAGCAAAATTTGATGCAGCAGGTACAAGATATTTTCTGGCAAGGGGTAGTGCAGAACGAAATAGCCTAGCAAACCAGCTACCAAGACCATAGCCAGACATTGTAGTACGACCCTTGTAGTTGTCCAATCCATTGCCTAATTGACGTGGACTCAAAGCACCAACATAACAATCGATATCGGGACAGACAAATGGAATTCTTCTATTGTTCATTTTAGGTGATTGTGCTGTCGTTGACAATGGGTCGAAAATGACATGTAATCACTGCTAAGCCTTTTGTTATTGCTAGAGGATCACCCCATTCACTTCTTAGTGTTAACTGGCAGAGTTCCAAATACGAAGTGTTACAGGAACATACTGAAGATGCTTTATATTATAGTGATGAACAAGTTCATGAGTTGTTTTTCGTTCAAGAACACGTAGGAGGGGGACATTTGAATTACCGACTCTCGACGTTTCCACAAAGGATGCATAGAGAAATATGCAAGAGTCCCGAGGCAAAACCAGGTGGATAATCAGCAAAAATAACTTGATTCGTCCCGTAAACGGTGCCAGCATTTTTTCCATTGATCATATTCTGTTTAAAGCCAAGAACATCTCTCAGATTATCATTGAGAATAATTATTTCAGTGTCAACAGGTGAGGTAATGTAAATCCTATCATGTTCCGATGAATAATTAAAATGGAATTTTCCATTCCTACGATATGAGATTTTTCTATTGATTGTACGACACAAATCTCCCATATTATCATATTCAATATATTTCAATTTGGCATGTGGATATTCACTAGATTTAAGTGCTTCAACCCATTCATAGTCGACAAAGAGTGTCCAATCGAATGGTATAACTTTTATATCATACACACGATCCTTTCTCAGGACGTCGTAGGTATTTTTGAGAATACAGTCGACAAGAGCCACTTCATACGCACCGTCAAATTTGATGGCGGGGGAGAGTTTTTGTCCAGAAATCACCTGTTCTATTCAAGTCATTGTAGAGAGGATCGGAAACGTTGGACATGAAAGTTACATAGAAATCATTGGGCATTGTCAATATCTTCAACACCGATCCAAGAATCAAAATCAGAGTTGTATCCTAGCCACCGAACAAGTAACTGTTTCTTACCCCTGCGAGTACGTGTCTTTAATATCTTTTCAATTTGATAGATTTCACTGGCATTTTTAACTTTTTGCAATTCATAGTCATAAAAGCCACCGAGAATCTCTTCATCTTTGGTATCACGCAGGCGATAAGTTATGGGTTTAGTGTCTAGGACTTTTGCCACTTTAAAAAGTTCGGTGGACCACAAGTAATTCCCCTTTTCAAAAACATTAGTTGTTCTATTAATTCGAACAGTATCACCAACATTGAATTTATTTTTTCTTCTTGACAATCGTTTCATTGGAATACTGTTTAAGAAAGGTGTCAATTGTATCATGATCAGAATGATGAACTTCCGTTGGCCTAGAGTTGGACAATGCTCGATGAGTCGTTGATTATAAATCAACATGATTTTATCTAGATCATGAATAAAAGCCGGTGTATTTTTCAATGTACAATATCTTGAAATTAAAAGTTGAATAGTTTCTTATCAATCATTCGGCCAATGCAGCCTTTATAGGACTGTGACTATGATAGAGCAGTGCACTATATTTCTCTAGTACTTTTGCAACATGGAGATTAACAAATTCACTACCGTGATCCGTTTGAATTTTTTTATATGAATCCTGTTCGAAAATACTTTCAATGGCCCGAGCAACTTCAACACCTCTCTTTGATCGCAATGGAATTGCATATGCATAGCGACTAAAAACACTGATTGCAAGTAGAATGTACTTGTACGGTGTATTGTGACGTCTTTGAAGCTCATCTAGAGTCAGGAGATCTGCTTGCATTATATGCAATGGGTAAAAGGCTTTAGTTTTTCGATATTGATTGGCACGAAGTCTATGATTTCTATGCAGAGTGTAACTTGATTCATTTTGTAGATAGTCTTGTACACTTTTAGTGTGAACACCAGTGACTTTGGAAAGAGTGGTGGGGGAACTTAAACTCCCCGCCTCACCAATATTTTCATAAACACCTTTCAGAACTTCAACCATTTCGAACGTAAACACGTTGTGTAACGTCCGCTACCCTTTTGTATACTGGCTGTTGGTGGTGATGGTGGAGGTAATGGTGACGTTGACTTGATACGTCTTCGCTTTTGTCTAGCTATCAGTGGTGTGCTAGTATTTTCCAAAATTGATTTAAAATCTTCTTCTTCTTCATATTTTAATGGTGTCAATGTTGCTGATGATGATGATGCATGTTCATTTAATTTTTTTAGAATTTGTCTATTGCTAATAAGACTTTTGGGGAAGTTTAATGTATTTCGAAAATTGTATAGATGAGCGTCAAATGATAATAGTCCTTTACGATTTGTAACCATGTCATAGATTAAATCAAGTAGATTATAGCTCTTGCCCTGAATTATAATCCCTTCCCCATTGCTCTCAACTTGAATATGACCAGTTTCCAAAAGATAGGTTAGGAGTCGTTTACTTTGTTCACGATATGAGCGGGGCATTAGATTTCCAATTTTCAATACAATTGAATCCAATTCCTCCTTCTTTAATTGTGTTCCAGCAGCAGCAGCAGACTCTTGATAAGATGATTCTTTTTGCGATCAGTAGCAGCAGCAGCAGTGGGCTTTGACCGATAGGACCTGTGTTTGTCCACTCGGCGAAGTGCATCTTGAAGTAAAAGCAGTTTTTTATCATCCTCAATATTTTCACTGTCAAGGAATTTACTCAGATTGTTCTCAAAGTGTTCGACGGGTGAGAGAGCTAGTTCTATTGGAGTCAATTTATAGGGTTTTGCCATTCTCTCTTTAGAGAAAACTGTTTACAAGTCCTGCAATTATTGGCAGTAAAAGTGTGAAAAAGCTACCGCCCGCCTGAAGAAGTCGTTTCCTTTTAAAATTCTTTCCTTTCTTTTTAGAGGCCAATACACGTACAATGGAACGATGTTGCTTTGCCTGTTGCTTAACTACTTCTGGCAGTTGAACATTACCCTCGGTCAAATTTAAACAAAGTTCAGATATTAGATTAATGAAATCATTGTCAATACCGTGTTTTGAGTATTGCTTTTCCTAAGTAGAGGTTTTGAAGTGCTTAGAACTGAAAACAAATGTCTATTTTCATGTAGTTTCTTCAGTGTTATGATAACGACTAATAGGTCTTTTTAGTGTTCACAGGGAGATATACTGTAATTTCATTGTCGAATATATCTGTGACTACACGCAGATCCTCGGGTGTATTTTGATTAAGATCCAATAGGATATAACCGTGGGGTTTATTAGTTGCCTGATTGTATGCTGAGAGCAGAAATTTGGGTGCGCCTGGATAGATTTGTTTATTGAGAGTTATTAGTGAGCTAGAATCACGAACAACTCTGTAGATGATATAGTAGGTGCAATTCAAAGCAAGTGTTCGCATACATTTGCTCTGATGAAAGAGATTGTGTAGAACCAGAGTAACGGAAATCTGTTCATGATGAGAGCGAACAGTGAACAATTGCAGCATTTCCTGGGACCATTGTTCAATAGATTCAGCCAGATCGTCAATGATCAGCCAAGAGTTTGGTTCAATAATGTTGAAAACATCAAGTCCCTGTATGAATTGTATCTGCACCAATCCCATGGTGGTGGTGGCAGCAATTGCTTTTATTTTATCGTATGACTCCTGCCAAATACTATAGCAATAGTAGATTTTTTTTCGGCTTTTCCACAAACATTTTATCGCAATTTTTAATTATTTTAGTTAAGAGTGTTGTTTTGCCCGACATTGAGGGCCCACACAGAAACGATCTGAATGGTGTTTTAAATTGATACATGTTCCCTTCAACAGTTCACCTGGACAACTAACTGTAGACTATGGCTGTCTAATGACTAAATAATTTCCCTACTACTACTACTCTGTTCAAGAAGAAGAAGAAGAAGACGAATAAAGAATCATATTTTCTTTTATTATATGCATAGAAAAAAAAGTAACAATACATTGAAAAAAGCACATTAAACATGAAAAAATACACTTTTTTTTTAAAATTTATTTATAAGAAAAATACAACATTTATATAGGCACACAGAGAAAAAACACTTAAATACTTTTTTTTTATTTATAGAGAAAAAATACAACATTAAATTAGAGAGCACTTGAAAAAATATCACTTTTTTTTTAATGAAACACTTACAAAAAAAAATCTGCTCTAAGTAAAAAAAGATAACTTTGATAGCGGCGGTCCGCCCCCCCCCCCACTGGCGGCCACCCCCCCCCCCTCCAAAGGCCGCGAGGCCCCCCCCAAAGGTTTTAGGAAATAATTTACAGGGCTTTATTCAAACCGAGACTTTCCCTATGGGTAACACATTCGGCCCGGTCTGAAGTTAAATAGTGTCCAAGGCGGAGGGTGGTCACACCGTCTTGACAAACATAGACCTTGTCGGAGATGGTACTCATGGCAATTTTTCTATATTTACAGTAAAGTTCCTGTATTTGAGAGAACGAATTGCCAGCAATTTGGCTCGTGGAATTGTATTTTCAACAATACAATTCCTATAAATGTCCATGTCGAAATTCTTATCCACATAGCGCGTGGGTACTCCTTTGCAACGTTTCTTGATTTCCTCGTCGTGTGTCTGTATAAAGTACATCTTCGGACTTACAAACATACCACGGGAAATCATGTCGCTTCCCGTTTCAGATTTAAAAAAATAAAAGCTGATTTGGTGCCCGACGTTTCACTAGCTCTGGGTAAAGACCACCCCAATTGGTGTAGTCCATCCGTGAGCTGATAATTTCACCGTGCGCCAAATCATCAATCAGATTTGGGGTTTTTACTTTTAACAGTAGAGAATCCGCGTCCCCGTAGCAGACCTCTACTTGGCCCTTCTCCGGCCACTGTACCCTAGCCACATTGTAGTAGAATTCCAACATGAGCTTTTTTGAGATCTCCAAGATAGCACTGCCTGCAGAAATATTTTTATTTAATACAATGCGTCTTTTTTTCCTATTTAATAGTACCATGTCCGGGCCAATGATTGTGAAGGAAGTGTAATTTGGATCGGCAATAATTCGAGCACATTGTTCGGGATCGGTCACGACGTCACAACGATTCCTATTGCGAACACTCTCACACATTTTGCCGAAAGCCGAATTCAAAATGAGTTTATAAATTTCTTTTTCAGCCTTCGTCTGCGCTGCAGAACGTTTTTTGACAAAAGTGTCAACAAACGTTTTCAGATAGGGTTTTTGACTAAACTGGAGTGCTCTGTGAACCTTTGTGACGTTGAAACCGTTGTTGCACATCCATTTTAAAGCTAGATGATGTACAACTATGTTTTTTTTTGGCAGAAGGTCAGCAATAAGTTTTTGTTTTGAAGGTGTCCAATGCAATCCGTCCACCTCGACTAAACGCCTATTGCGAGGGCTCAAAGAGTTCTTAGTCACAGGTCTATTGATGCACGGGAAAACAAAATCCTTTACTGAATCGTGAAGCTCGACTGGTATTTCTCCATCAATTTCAAAAGACCATCCAACCGGTCCATTCTCCTCAACACTGTCGCCAATGTTGGGGAAATGGGGAGCTTGAGGGTCATTGAGCCATTTATAGTCACCGCAAGGTAGCGCATAATGGGACATGGCCGAGGGGTAGAGAGAATTCATATCAAGGAAAACTGCATCCGATTTTGTCCCCGTCTTCTCTCCTGTTGGATCAGTTTCCAAGATACGATCCCCATGAAAAACAAAACCACCCCTCATTGATCTTTCGATGAACAGGTGCTGATCAATGTCGGTGATTAGCCCAATTTTTCCCCACTAATTTTTAGGATGAGGTCCATCACTAGATGAGGAGATGAAAAATAATAGCCCAAATCAAGATTAAATTCCTCACAGATTTTGTCCGTATTTTTACACATAATGTCTAACAGAGTTAACACGTCACTCGACAAATACAGCTTGCAGTAGTCAAACCCATTTTTACACCCTCCCTCTGCCCAAACTTTTTTAGCAAAACTGTATTCATCGGGGGTGCAACTACGATCGTGAAGACTGTCGTAAAACGATTCAATTGGAGGAATAGTTTCCTCGGCGAATCTCGACATGGAACAATAATAATCATAAGGATATATGCCCTTGACCGTCAACAAATCATATAAATCATTTGGAAATTGTTGCTTGAGAAGGGGGAAAGCGTTGTAACCGTCATCGTTTTTCTGCACTTGAATTAATTCGCTCAATGATTTGGGAAAAAACTGTAGGAATCTAAAAAGCGAATTTTATTCGTGTACTCAACGTCGGCTTCAACAAATTTTCCACATAAATTCCAAAACAAGCAACTTTTCCGCTGATTTAGGTATGATTTTGTAGGAAAAGCTGTCTATCACCCATGCATCATCTATTGTTCCATTTCTTTCAAGATGCGCTAATGCTGGTAGCACATACTTCAGATCGTAGTTATAGTTATGTATAAAAACCGGAAGAAAAAGTTGCTGTTAATTTTTAAATTACATGAATTGTGAGCCCACCCCCTAAAGTTACTTTTTCCCGTTGAATTGGGATCAATAAGGTGATTGTGATCCTGCACCGCGTCTTTTGGGGCAAGAACACCGCTACAAACCCAGCAAATTGTCCCCTTTTCTAATGCCAGTTGCTCTTTATCTGACAATGTCATTGGGTAATTGATGTGACGCAATTGTGAAATTGCGCCATTTGCTGTTTTTATTAAAGATACCAATAACTTTTCCATGCTACCCTCCTCATCCATAGCCAAAAAAAACTCTTCCAATTGCATTTTTATTGTTGGAATCGCGACGAGTGTGTGCGTAGGAACACGCAACTAGTTTGTGTTTCTTGACTATATTTGGCCTTGATGGGTCTGATGCCTCAACCAGTCTTGTTTCACAATCCAAAGATATTTTATCAAATTGTAGCAGGGAATTTTGGAAATTTTTAAATTGTAAAATATCTTTGCCTTCTGCCGGCATTTCAATTCTTTGATTCCCATGAATTTTGCAATTGCTCATGTGATCTGAGAATGTTCGGTCAGATCTAAAGGGGGAAAGGCACATGGGGCAATAGAAACGTTCCCCTTTCTTCACACCTTGAGATAAGAGTCGACTTATTGCTGTAACGGGGAAAAAATGACCATAGGAATTTACATCTTTGGGAGGCTCGTAAATAACCCAGACCCAATTTTTAACATTTTCCATCGTCGGTGTCCTCACCGAATACAAAACCCCTTTTTTATTTGGTTTTTTTCCCCATCTACAAATTCAGTGTCATACTGGAGAACAACCACCCCCACCCCAAGATTTTCATTTGCTTTCTCGAATATGCTTATTTCTTTCAAGGACACCGGATATTTCCCCTCTAAACAATCAAAATTTACTTTAGGGAATTTTTTTCCACCGTACGTGCAAGTCCGTCGAGATTTTTCATTGTGTGAATCTTCGTTTAATGTTTTATGGGCTCCTGCTAAAAATGCATATTTTAAAGCATTGCAGCCCCGTTTCAAACTTGAAATCTTGAACCCCTCCTGTAGCCGACAAATCTGGGTGGCATTTTATTTTGTTACCCCCCGCCCCTCTTAAAATAAAGTTTTTTTTAAATCTACTGAGATTCAGATCCATGTGTTCAATGTATAAAATTGTGGACCCACTCCCTCTCTCATTAAACGTGTCCAAAGTTGATATCAATTTATTCACCCAGTTAAAAAAGTTGTCTTCAAATTCGTTTAGACCAGGGTAAAAAGTCTGGTTGCCTGTTGAAAAATGAAAATAAATAATATCCCCGGATGTCCCCTTTTGTAAATAAACTTTTTGATTAACTGATGCTTTAACTCCCCCTTGACCCTCCCATTTCTGAATCTGAATCTCAATTTGCGCTCGAATTCTGTCGATGTAGCTATGGAGAACATTCACAGGGTCAGTTAAAATAATGCCCGTGTTTTCCTCGGGGGGGTTAAAATCTACCCTATACGTTTTGCAAGTGACCTAGAGCAGATTCTAACAAATAAAATTCACGTAATTCCGAGGACATAGCACTATTTTCATGTCCTGCACCTATTTGTACAGGATCCAATTCACTAATAGTAAAGTTGTCATCAAAAATGTCCCCGGAAGAATTAGGCCCAACAATTTGCGTAAGACTGTCCATTTCTTCAGCTGTAAATTGAAAATCCAGGGGGATATCAAATAACGTACCTTCACTAACATCATCATCCGGCGAGAGGGGACAATTACCCATGATACTTTGAAATCCCGGGCCAGGGAAGGCAGAAGTTTTCACAGCTTCCCCCTGAAACTAGAAAATGAATGGATTAAGTTTTTTTCTTCTTTGACGAAAGTTTTATCACAATTATAACACACTTTTCTTTTTTTTTTATCAAACAATTTTTTTTCTTAATTGGATTCGAATTTTATCAAACAAATGCGTAATAAATTACAAATTTTTTGCTTATAGCATTATTTACAAAACAATACATAACAAATTACAAAATTTTGTTAATAAAACACATACACACGCGCACATGCATGCACACACACACACGCACACACACACACACACACACATGCGCACACAAACACGCACACACACACACACACGCACACACATCGGGGGTGGGGGGAAGCATTATTTCATGAATTATCGAGTAGACGCGGCGCATGCACCGCTCGTACACACACACACACACGCACACACTTACAGACACACACACACGCACACCCACACACCCACACGCACACACATCGGGGGTGGGGGGAGATTAACATTTTAATATCTCTGACCTATAATATCTCTACCTAAACCTAGTTAAAACGGTAATTGGTTTGGTTAATAGAACATTAAACGCAACATTTATTATTATTTCTTTATTTACATATTGGAATTAACATTTTAAAATTAGAATAGCCAAGGCTTTTGATGTTTTGAAATATTCTCGTTGATTTGATTGAAATTGTTTTAATTATAAAATAAAATAATGACCTTTCGAGATTTAGGTCTCGTTAGATTTCAGTTCAATGTCTTCTTTTGCTTTGAATATTCTCGTGTATTTAATTGAAATTGTTTTATAATAATAAAATAACATAATGAGCTGTTGAGGTCCAGTTTGAACTTCCTGCATTCAAAATTTGGTCCAAATTCAGGATCTAGATCCACACTTCTAATCCCCCTCCCCCACCTTCTAAGAAATAAATAGATCTCCACACACGTGACATGTATGTGTACAAATCAACTAGAATAATCTTCCTCATTGAATTTGAGGATGCTCAAGGCTGTATGAATCAGGATTTTATTTCATATTTATATATATATTTTTTATTTGGTATGCACTAGTAGCGTTGATTTTCACCAAAGCTGATGTTTATAAAGGTTTTAGTAATAGCTTAAAACCATTAAAACTGGTAAAAACAAGGCAAGTACATGTCCCGCAGACGATGTTTGAGTTCCAATAAAACTGGTAATTTTTGAATTGTATACAGGCCTATAAATTTGTAACACCCTGAAGGTTCCTGTATCTCATTAGCCTAAATATATGCATGCTAATTCAGTTATATTGTGCCGCAAATTTTTTACATGTCAATCATGAAATAGCATTATTCACCGCATGCATATAAAGGAGTCGATTTACTAAATTATTAAAATATTTTTAGAATATCTGTTTAAAACTTACGTCGATAATTACAGCTAGGTTGCCAGATTCCTTCTCTGCTTTGGAATGGGGTGCGATACGAATTACAGTTGATCTTTTTGCATTCAATGATTCAATTAATCCCGTCTCAGTCTTATCCAGAGTTTCATCCAATTTTGCGCGTTTTTGCTGCGATGGTTGATTAACAACATTCTAAAATGATACATTTTATTAGGTACTTCAATTTTTACTTATTCAGAATATTAATGGAGGGCACTGTGCCTAACAATTCCATAGTATCAAACATGAAAAGTTGACAATTATATATTTTTTTTTATATGCATAGCTTTTAAAACTTTTTATATACCTAAATTGCGAAATACTTAAAATCACAGAAAAAAGGAAGAAGGAAGACTCCGACATAACCTAAACCAAAAAATTATTAAGTATATGAAGGGGGTCGCCCTATAGTCAATATCTCGCCCCTTTACGCTAAAGTTTTTTTTTTTAGCACTTTCAAAAGAGGTATCTATTCTTATTAACCGGCCTTTGTGATTCAAGAGTTCGTGATTTGAACAAAATTCGAACTTTAGCGTAAAGAGGGAGGTATTGACTAGGGGGTAAACCCCTTAATACATGTGATAAAAACATATAAATATAGAAGTTTCGTTATGTAAGTTAATTCGTAAGTTAATTCATAACTCAATTTTGAGAAAGCTATTTTTAGCCAACAAATTTGTAAACATGCTCTTCTTAATCAGATAGTGAGAAAACATCCCTTTACAGGTAGAAGAACGTAGTGATTTGATTATTTTATTGGTGAAACTACCCGTCCTGTTTGAATATTAACACCTTTCTTCAGGTGGAAAGGATGAAAAAACGATTTGATTATTTTTATAGCGAAACTGACTGGCCCTGTTTTTGAATATTTACCGAAATTTGATGAAAAAAAACAGGGACTTTTTAATTAGAATAGGAAGCTTTTTTGAAAGCGCTAACAGCTTTAGCGTAAAGAGCAAGATATTGAGGAGAGGGGCGACCTTTCATATCTGCCGAAACTAATATGCAAATTCTATTTTAATTTTTCATATACAATGAGCCAAAATCAAAGTGAACCTGCCTCTCTCTTTTTTTTTTTGAATATTTACTAAAATTGAAACATATGGACTGTTTAATTAACATATGAAGCTTTTTAAAGAGCTAACAGCACGGTAAAAAAAAAGCGTAAGTAAGTAAGGAAATTCTTCCTTAACTTAATGGCGAGACAAAAAATAGATTTCTTTTTATTATAATAATTAGAAAATTTTACTCACCAGAAGTCGCTTAGAATATTCCATATCCGTGTAAATGATTGCAAAAATATTTGATACTGCTAGAATGAATGAACTATTCAAACTGTAAAAAATTCTAATCTGAAACTTGAATATATACAAAAAAATCTCACACTCTTTGAAAAGGTGTAATGCCCTGTAGAAGTATTACCTATATGCATGGGGATAGTCACTCTCTTTGAAAAACCAGACTATACCCATCAAACCAGACTATACCCACCAAACCAGACTGTACCCACCAAAACCAGATTATACCCACCAAACCAGATTATACCCACCAAACCAGATTGTACCCACCAAACCAGATCGTACCCACCAGAAACCTGTTTGGTACAGGGGCCTACCCAAAGTATAACTTAGATTACTACTGATGATGAATGACGTCATAACGATAGGCTATAAACATAAATGACATAAAAAGTAAAAACTATGTTTTAATGTGTAAAAAGTTACTTCTTTGGGGTTACTTCTCTGCCTGATGCCAATGGGTTCGCTGCTTACTGTTTCAGCTAAGAAAAAGCCATAGGCTTTTTCTTGAGTGTAATTATCTTTGAAAAAAAAATTGATCTCATTATTTATATGCAGAACTAAACACGTTTTATATATATTTATAGACCTAAACACATTCATCTATAAAAACTAAATAGTAAATATAAGACGAAAATGGCCCATGGTATCCGTAAAAATAGCCTGAAACCCCCAAAAGTGATGTCATATGTCATATCAAAACACAAAGTATACAAATAGAATTCCCTTGTGAAATACCTTATACTCGAAACCTACTGTCCCTTGGCTTGAACAAAAAGGAAAATCTATTGGCTTGAAAAAACTGGGAAAGTCATTTCTTCTGCATGGGAAGCAACTTTTTTCCTTCTTTTCCCCTGGTAAGCTATTGGAGCACTGGAACATAATAGAGTTATAGTAAAAATCGAGTTTTAGGTCATAGTAAAGGAAATATTAAAGTAAATCATCATACACATGATTTCTTAAAGAACCAAAAAGGTATTCTGTCAAAGGAATAAATATACAATTTAACTTTTAAATCAGACACTAAATTTTGCGTTCTACTGACTTAATCAGGTGCATTTTATGCTGTTTGAATATGTTAAAATCTGGATTTTCCTTAAATAAAAAAAAAAAATTGAAGTGCCTCCCGTGGCCTGCCTCTCGCGATCTCAAAAATGGGATCGATGTTATCCAATTTTAATCTAAATACGTTTTCCTCGTGGAGGTGCGTCTTTCCCAATCCTCTTGCCCAGAAATTGAAAGCCAATCGAAATAAAAAAAAAAATTCTGGGCTCAGTTCACAAATTCGTATAATGATTTTTTTTTTGAAGCCTTTCCTTCTTATTGAGGTTCTCTTGTTTTCTATCTACATTCCCATTTTCTTGTGTCACAAACTGATTTTTTCTGAAATGCACTATTTTTTTTTTTACTTTCTCGCCTTCGATTCCTTGAGCAAGGCTCCTCCTGTTCATCAAGTCTACTCACCATTTTAGTTTATACAAGTTGGATAAGCCAAAATTTACCAGGCCTGTCTTAGGTGTCTCAAATCGACAAAAAATATTCCTAATTGCCGTTTCTTCTTTGAGGTTTATCTAGCTATTTCTTCATGTATTGTTAGTTTCTAGCTGATTGGAGACGAAGAACATTTTTGGCTCATTTTCAGGTGTGACGAATCGATGCAGCCAAAGTTAGTCTCGTTTTTTTTTTTCACCGATTGAAGCCATGAAATTGATGTGTCCATTTTTGGGGCGTCACAAGCCTTTTAGTCTTTTCGGCTAGAATGATTAGAAACATTCCAAGTTTAATGAGCCCTTTGTATAGGACTGACGGGAAGCATTCTGATCAAAGGCTGGTCGGATAAAGATATTTTTTGCCTATTTTTGGACGAAAACTAATTTTGTTTCAAGTCTCTGTTCCCCAAGCTTAATTTTTTTTTTCTGAAAAACTAGGGTTACCTTGCCCATGAGATCGAAACATATGGCTTCCAAGCCGTTCAAAAAAAAAATCACCCCTCATTTTTGAGCACCAATGTTTTCTTAATCAATTTTAATAGTGCATTGGTATCTTCTTGGCACGAGGAGTGACAGACACAAATTTCAAGCCCATCAAAAACGGGTTTATTGGCCAATTTTAGGCTCATTAAGCCCATCTAAGACATCTATTCATTTACAGACATTTACCCCATTTCGCCTATTTAGGCTTGGCCATGCCCTGAGCCTATCTTTAACATTAGGGTTCCTTGGTACAGAGACTTACAGATTTCAATACGGATAAGAATATCTCCCTTTTTTTTAGCAATTTATATTTATTGTAATTTGCATACAAGTGTAGTGTTTATTTTATGATGGCAAACTGCAAAAAAAAAAAAATGGGATATTCTTAGCCCTTTTGTTAGTTTTGCATTCATATTAAAGAAAGACTTTCTGAAATTTGGTAGTTTATTGAAATCTAAGTCACTTCTGTTGCTTTCAATAATAAGTTTTGATTCTTCTATCAGTCAGTGATATGCAGTTTGAGAACTCGTATGAAATGATTTTATTTTCATATTTAAAATATGGCTTAAAACGTAGAATGCAAGTTGTCCTTACAACGTTAATAGGAAAATCTTATCCTTTCAACACTGAACCAAGTGACCTCGTCAAGACGTTAAAGAATAAAATATTTTATGGGCTTAATATTGGCCTTAAACGTTTAATCTTTAATGGTAAAGAACTTAAAGGATTTTTACACCTTCCAAGATTACAATATTCTGGACGGCGGTAAGATACATCTTGTTCTACGTTTAAGAGGTAGAATGTAGCCTTTTATTTGAAAAAAAAGCAGTCGATATTTAAGATTGTAGCTGAGTTGCAAAGCTTTGGCTGGAAGTCATTAAAACTAGGCTCACATTTCAACAAGATTTTTTTTAGGGCCAGGTACACAATGCAGGAGCAACAAACTGACTTTAATCAAACTAGTATCATAGTAGTAGATGTAGTAGTAGGATCAGTAGTAGTGTTGTATTAGTAGTATTAGTAACAGTAGTAGCAGCAGTATTAATAGCAGTATGCCCATGTTGTCTTTTTGTCAGTTGAACATCTCCTTCATGATGCCCTGAATTTTCAACTTGATACGGTAGGTCATTCCAAAGATATTGCTGATACGCCGTTTTGACATGCATTGTGCACATAGTATGTTTTGATTTAGTTCAGCTTTCCCCTCAACAGTTCCTCAATTTTTTACTTCAATGCCCTCAACCTTCGGAGTTCTCGCTACAGAAGCAGTAGTTGTAGTGGTAGTAATGTGCTCAATATATTAATGAGCCAAGGAGTTTTATGTTTCATTTTGTATGAATAGTAAATGTGTCACGTAACTGATTGGAGGGCACAGTAAAGAGAAAGAGAATATACAGTATCGACAAAGGCTATACTCCTCGAAAAAAAAAAAAGTGAAACACACTTAAAACCACACAAGATTCATATTCTGCCTTCGTGCACGCGCGATGCTTATGTACACATTGTCACATATACACATCTCGAGAAGCCTATGGACAAACCTGTTTTTTTTTTTTTTTTTTTTTTTTTTTTTTTTTTTTTTTTTTTTTTTTTTTTTTTTTTTTTTTTTTTTTTGTCCGACCACTAGCAACTAAACTAAGCTTGTGACGTATTTACTCAGAGCAAGTATGCGTGGTATGAAATGTGTATCATATTTGGAAAAAGAAGACGCTACAGTATACAGAGTTAGAGGGGAACTAGCCCCCCCCCCCCACGCTCATCAATTTCCAAAATATATCCAATCAAAATTCTAGGAGAGCAATTTTGTTCAGAATTGTTGCAAGGTCCAGTAATTGTGTCTTTGGGGGGCAACTTTCCCACAGTCCTCAGGGCAGTGCTGTAAGTTAGGCAATTTGTCCATCGTTCGCACACAGTGTATGTTATTGAGAAAGGTAGGCATGTTTGACCTCTACTTTCCAAAAAGACGAAGGGCATTCAGGTGGTTCTTTCAGAGGACGTCGAGGGGAGAATTGAACTGAACCAATACACGTTGTGTGCACACGGGTTGTCAAATTGGCGTAACTCACGAATGACTAAGTATATTAATTTGCAACTTTCAGAAAATTATAAGGGCAAATTGTGAGGAGTTTGAACTAGCCAGAAGACACTATGTACTTTTCATGCTACCTCTACGGTTACCGTAACTAACAACACTAAGGGCATTAAGGTGAAACTTTTAGAAAACATTTAGGGGGAGTTTCAGCTAAACGAAAAGACGATATGCCTGCCGGTTTTCAAAAGGGGCATATAAGCAATATCATAGGCAGCGCTGCTCTATCATAGCGAGTAATATCATTGAAACTTTTAAAGGAGCTAATTCGATTGCAAATTAAAAGTTCTAGTACCCTTTTTACGAGTCAAAAGTGATTGGAGGGAAAGCAGCCTTCTCCTTAACCCATAATTTTTCAAACACTTCCAATCAAAAATCTGAGACAGCCATTTTCTTCAGCATGTTTGAACGGTACAGTAACTATGTCTCTAGAGACTAGATGTGTCAACCCCCCCCCCCCCCCCCGCACAGTTATGCAAATTCGCGCCATTATTCTTTAAAATTAAATATTGCTTCAAAACTACATTAAATACCATTGCTTGTATGTTGATTGCCAATAAAACATCTCGGCAATATCCGAAGAACCACTGAGTGCATTAAATTGAAACTTTCAGGGCTACTACTATTGCTACTTCTGCTCTTACAATTCTACTAAATCAAAAGAGTGTAATCATTTCCCTTAACACATCCAATCAAAATATCGATATAACCATTTCGTTCAGCATATTTGAAAGATCCAGTAATTATGTCTTTAGGGATGATAATCCGCCCATAGCCCTCTGGTCAATGGTTATAAGTTATACTAGTTTACCATTATTAACTTATAAGGTTTTTTATGAAAGAAGGTGGTCTTATAAACTTCAGAGGGGGCGCTCATTCGATTAGAAATCAGAGGTTTTAGTGTCCTTTTTAAGAGTCAAAAGTGACAGAGGGTAACTACTCCCCCCTCCCGATACCCTTTTTTACCCAAACGCATCTGATTGAAATCGTGGTAAGGCATTTTTTTTTAAAATAGTTCAAAGAACATATAACTATGCCTCCAGAGTTGACACATACCCCCAGAGTCCTGGGGCAAAAGTTGTAAGTTATACCCTGCGGGCAAATGAGGTTTTTATAGAATAGATGGTCGTATAAGCTTCGAATGGGGCTCATTTGATTGGAAATTCGAAGTTATTGTGCCTTTTTAAGAGTAAAAAGTAATTGGAGGGCAACCAGCCCCCCCCCCCCCGCCCACGCCCATCATTTCCCAAAACAAACACCCAATCAAAATTTGAGACATCTATTTTCTTCAGAATTGTTGAAAGGTCCAGTAATTATGACTTTAGGGATGTCAACCCCCGCCCCCTACAGCCTTCAGGGCAAGGGCTGTAAGTTAAACATTTCGTTCATTGTTTACATATAGTATATATATTAATGAGAAAGGTGTGCATGTTTGATCTTTACTTTCCACAGAGACGAAGGGCATTCAAGTGAGCCTTTCAGAAATTGTCGGGGGGGGGGGGAGTGTTGAACTAAATCAACACACGTTATGTGTACAAGGGCTGTCGAAAGGGCGCAACTCAAGAAGGACAGAGTATATTAATTTGGAACCTTCAGGAAATGATAAAGGAGATAATCAATTAACCAAAAAGGCAGTATTTGCAAGCTACACTATCTACAACTACTGCCACTAACTAAAACTACTGCTTCTTTAGCGAGTACTATCAAGGCTGAAGATATTGAAATAAAGATCTGAGGAAATTTTGAGGGTAAAATTGAACTAAATCAAAACATACTCTGTGCATACAGATTGCTGATACAGGCGTTTCAGCAGTATTTTTGGAACGGCTTAGTGTATCGAGATGAAACTTCAGGGGCATCATGAGTTGGATGTTCAACTGACCAAAAGGCAACATCTACCCGCTATTAATACTGCTGCTACTACTATTGCTAGTACTACTAATACAACATCCCCATACAGCCCTCAAGGCAAGGGCTATAAGCTACACTAGTTGCCTATTATTAACATACAAGGCTTTTATAAACGGGATGGTCGTATAAACTTCGGAGGGGACTCATTTATTGGAAATCAGAAGTTCTAGTGCCCTTTTAAAGAATGAAAAGTGATCGTAGGGCAATTATCCCCCCTCCCATGTCCCCGAATTTTTTGGTTCATTTTTAGGTCAACTTGAGGACAATAAAACTAAATTAAACAATACTATTAGTGTCAGGGTTAAAAATTGTTGAAAAAGTTTTTCCGCTATACAAATACTAAGCCAAACTATAGATTCTTATAGAAATTATTTGAAAAAAAACTACGTTTTCTAAAGAGTTAAAGAGGCTGAGTTACAAGGTCGAACCTTAAAACGTACAGGGATTAGGAGGCACAGTTGGGGGGCTGCCGCCCCCCCAAACCCCCCGCTTTCGCAGCCTCTAAATAAAAAAAAAGTTTTTTAAACTGAAAGTAAGGAGCGACATTAAATCTTAAAACAAACAGAAATTATTCCGTATATGAAAGAGGCTGTGCCCTCCTCAACGCCTCGCTCTTTACGCTAAAGTTTTTTATTGTTTTAAAAAATAAAGTTGTGAGACAGAGTCAAACTTTAGCGTAAAGAGCGAGGCGTTGAGGAGGGCACAGCCTCTTTCATATACGGAATAATTTCTGTTCGTTTTAAGATTTAATGTCGCTCCTTACTTTCAGTTTAAAAAACTTTTTTTTTATTTAAAGGCTGCGAAAGCGGGGGGTTTGGGGGGCGGCAGCCCCCAACTGTGCCTCCTAATCCCTGTACGTTTTAAGGTTCGACCTTGTAACTCAGCCTCTTTAACTCTTTAGAAAACGTAGATTTTTTCAAATAATTTCTGCACGTTTTTGTACAGTTTATTACTTATTATTGCTTGACTACCTGTTAGCTGATCGTGTCAGGAGTTAAAGTTGGGGGGCTGCCACCCCCAAACCCCCCCGCTCTTGAACATTCCTGTGTTAAGGCTTTTAATTCCTGAATACTCAAATCACGTCGTACAGGGTGCCTCCTAATCCCTGTACGTTTTAAGGGTCGACCTTGTAACTCAGCCTCTTTAACTCTTTAGAAAACGTAATTTTTTTCAAATAATTTAAAAAAGAAACTGAGTTTCTTTTTTAAGTTTAAATTCAGTATATATAAAAATTTGCTCTGACGGTGATTCGAACCCGGGGTTTTCCGCCTGACAGTCTGGATTATCAACCGCTGGACTAAACAAACACAATTGTAATTGTTTTTTAGTAAATGGAAGCTATTTTCGACGCAAGCAAATTCCCACGAAAACTTGATATTTGGTTTTTGGAAAACAGGGAAGGAGTGATCAGATTGAGCTGAAATTTCGAGGATAAGCTCCCAGGCCCCAGGAAAGCTTATCTTCTAAATTTCAGCCTGATCAGACAACGTTAAAGGGGGGTTGTGATGGGAAAAATTAACATGGGCTATTATAGGAAAATGAGGTTTTTCGTAAATGTAAATTCGGGGGATAATTTTTTCGGTCTGAAAATGTCAAAAGGCCCTAACAGGTTGAATTCTGCTTCGAATGAGTCCTCATTCACCCGGATCAGTTGCCAACTGTGGCTTGTAGGCGTGGCTAAGAAAAAAAAAATGATGAATTTTAAGTGGCTATATTTGGTTTTTTGAAAACAGGGAAGGAGTGATCGGATTGAGCTGAAACTTCGAGGATAATCTCCCGGGCCTTAGGAAAGCTTAACCTCTAAATTTCAGCCCAATCAGACAACGTTAAAGGGGGGCTGTGGTAGGAGGGTCGAAACTTCCGGCCCAATTTACCCCATGAAGATAAAGTCGGAGGAGGATGAAATTTTGCAAGTTTTTAGTTTGAGCTTGGGCTACAAAATGCGATTACCACCGTCTCCCTGCGACCTCTAGGACCTGAAATCGCTTCACATTGTGGTGGGTCGCCTCTTTATAGAGGCACAAGTGTGCCTCCTTGAAAAAAACAAAAAGATGTAAGATATTATTTTTTCCCCTTGAAAAAGAATATGTCAATAAGAAATCGAAAAGAAATAATTTAAAAAACTGTTTCTCCAAAATAAGTTTTTTCAAAGAAAAGTAAAGATTTGCGTCAAACCGAAAATGAGCAGAAATGAATTCAAATAACCTTCTAAGCGTAAAACTACCCGAATCACCATCAATAAATAAATGAAATCCAAAACAAAAAGAAATTACAATAAATAACCGCGTCAAACTCAAAACGAGCAGAAATTAACATTATTAGGGCTGACAACCCGCATGGCAGCTCAAGACCAGGACATAATTTGCACTTTAATGAAAACAAATACATTTACCTTAGTAAATACTTTTTTGACCTTAGTAAATAAAAAATTATTAAGACTTCAAAGAATAAATATCAGCATATATATATATATATATATATATATATATATATATATATATATATATATATATATATATATAATATATATATATATATATATATATATATATATATATTTCAGTAAAATGCAAATTCTGTTCTGGTCTTGAGAAGGCATGGGAGTTGTACATCCCTACTCATATCAGTTTCTGCTCGTTTTAGCTTGACTGGGTTATTTGTTGTAATTTCTGTTCGTTTTGGGTTTTATTTCTTTATTGATGGTGATTTGTGGTAGTTTTACGCCTGGAAGAATATTTGACTTTGTTTCTGCTCATTTTTGGTTTAGTGGAGCTCTTTACTTTTCTTTGAAAAACATATTTATGAGGAAAAAGTTTTTAAAGTAATTTCTTTAAAGATGAACTAGCTTGCGAATTGGTTCTATAAGCCTTGTGAAAGCTTTTAGGTAAGATCTATCAGTCAAATAATTGTTTTATAATCCCCTTCTCCTCTCTATTAAACATAAAGCCTTTTAACTAATATTCCTAGTTCCGTTTCTAACATTCTTCCCTAAGACATCATCGGCAACTTCACAAGCTATTTTCCTAAAGTCATTCCAACCATCTTCTACTTTGCTAAATTTTAGACTCATGCTCGATTTCGGTTGTCTTCTAACCGAATTTTTTTTTTGTGTGATTCATTTCCACTTGTGATTTGTCGTGATACTCGTTGTTGCTTGTCTTCTAACAGTATATTTTTTCTGCTTATCTAATAATCTTTCTTATAGACGGATTTAATTAGAGCTTTCCTAAAATCGCTATGTATTTTTCCTTTTTCAAAAAGCATATTCATAATATTCAGTAACTTATCTCTAACTTCATAAGCACCATATTTAAAAAAACATATTTGCCACAATATCAGCAATTGGGTTTTGACACATACATAGTGTCACAAAACTTGTTCATTCATTTCTGTATCTTTCCGGTAGCTCTATCTCGGTTTCCCACAGTCTCAAAATGTTCTGCCCATCTCTCTTTAACTCTTTTCTTATCACTTATTATGTCCCCATTTCTGTTTTTGGCTGAGATAAGTCCAGATTGAGTATTTCCCTCTCAATTTATTAACATGACTGTACAATATTTTAATATTATACCCTCTGGCTGTATCTTCCAGATCTGACTTCATCTTCCAGAAATCTTATCCATGGATTCTACTACACACCTCCTTAATTCACATTTTAATTCTTTCTGCACTTTCTTTACTTTCCTCTTATTTTTATAAGATCTATCACTCAGATCAAAACACAAAGTACACCATTAGAATTGCCTTGGCCGAAAACCCTATGCAGGAAACTTGCAGGTTCTTGGGTTGAACAACAAGGGAAATTACTTTTTTTTTTTTTACTTGGGAAGCATCTTTTTTTTCGTTTTCGTCTTTTCTGCAGCTAGCGGGGCTTTGGAACATCATAGAGAGAGTAGGAATGACCCAATTGATCCCACCCCTCACCCCTGCTGCCATCTACAATTAATTCTAACGCCGACAGGTTATAATTTATTCAAGGATTATCGATCCACGAAGGGGAACTAAATTTATGAGAACTTGATTTACATAATCGCTAGGGAAATGTATTGATTCACGAAAGGGGAATTAATTTGTTGTTTCTAAGGGGAATTATTGATTCAAGAAATGGGAATTAATTTGTTGTTTCTAAGGGGAATTATTGATTTACGAAATGGGAATTAATTTGTTGTATCTAAGGGAATTATTGGTTCACGAAAGGAGAATTAGAAATGACATCACTTGTTATCTTGGAATTATGAAGGAGTCTAAAGAGATAGAAATTCTATTTTTAAATACGGCTTCTTCGATCTTTAAGTCAGAGAGATAAATTGATATTCTAACGAAACCATAATAGTGTATCTAGGAACATTTATGAGATGAAGAGATTAACGCGGGAAAGGGTTTCTTAGGAATTTCAAATGTGACAGCTCAGGGATGCCAAAACAAAAGGAACACGCAGAAATTACTTTTAGGGATTATTTGGGCGAAATAGTTTTGAGACATTTTAGGGAATTATTTAAGCGAAACCGTTTGAGGCATTTTAGAAGATGATTTTAGAAGATGATTTAGAAGATGATTTGAGGGTGAAACTCTGTGGCCGTTATAATACACAAGTTCTATTTGAACAGTGTTGTGAGGTCCTCTACCCCAACCCCAAAGGGCCCTCCTACCCCAACCCCAAAGGACCCCCGGCCCTCCCCAACCCTAATGCCCCCGGGGCCCCCGAGCCCCCAAATGCCCACCGGGCCCAAAAAGGGCCCCCGGCGCCCACAAAGCCCCATGGGCCCCTAAAGCCCCCCGAGCCCCCAAAGACCCCCCCCCCGGGGCCCCCGAGCCCCCAAATGCCCCCGGGCCCCCAAAAACCCCCGGTGCCAACAAAGCCCCCCCGGGCCCCCAAAGCCCCCTGAGCCCCCAAAGAACCCCCCAGGCCCCCAAAGGACCCCCGCACCCCCAAAGCCCCACCGAACCCCTCTCTTCCTCCCTCACTTATTGAATTTTTTAAGTTTTTTCGGACTGAATTTTTTAGACTTAGAAATTATCCAACATCTTTCTGGTTTTTTCTTTAACCCATTGGCATAGAGTTTTAGCCTAGAGTCTTAGCTTAGAGTTTTTGTTGGAGTTCTAGTTTACTTTAGTTTTAGTTAAGAGTTTAGTTTTTAGCTTAGAGTCTTAGCTTAGAGTTTTAGTTAGAGTTGAAGTTTACTTTAGTTTTAGTTAAGAGTTTAGAGTTTTAGCTTAGAGTCTTAGCTTAGAGTTTTAGTTAGAGTTCAAGTTTAGTTTAGTTATAGTTAAGAGTTTAGTTTTTAGCTTAGAGTCTTAGCTTAGAGTTTTTGTTAGAGTTCTAGTTTAGTTTAGTAATAGTTAAGAGTTTAGTTTTTAGCTTAGAGTCTTAGCTTAGAGTTTTAGTTAGAGTTGAAGTTTACTTTAGTTATAATTAAGAGTTTAGACTTTTAGCTTAGAGTCTTAGCTTAGAGTTTTTGTTAGAATTCTAGTTTAGTTTAGTAATAGTAAAGAGTTTAGTTTTTAGCTTAGAGTCTTAGCTTAGAGTTTTTGTTGAAGTTCTAGTTTAGTTTAGTTTTAGTTAAGAGTTTAGAGTTTTAGCTTAGAGTTTTAGTTAGAGTTGAAGTTTAGTTTAGTAATAGTTAAGAGTTTAGAGTTTTAGCTTAGAGTCTTAGCTTAGAGTTTTTGTTAAAGTTCTAGTTAAGTTTAGTAATAGTTAAGAGTTTAGTTTTTAGCTTAGAGTCTTAGCTTAGAGTTTTTGTTGAAGTTCTAGTTTAGTTTAGTTTTAGTTAAGAGTTTAGAGTTTTAGCTTAGAGTTTTAGTTAGAGTTGAAGTTTAGTTTAGTAATAGTTAAGAGTTTAGAGTTTTAGCTTAGAGTCTTAACTTAGAGTTTTAGTTAAAGTTGTAGTTTTAGCTAAGTTTTTAGTTAAGAGTTTAGAGTTTTAGCCTAGAGTCTTAGCTTAGAGTTTTAGCTTAGAATTTTAGTTAGAGTTGAAGTTTACTTTAGTTTTAGTTAAGAGTTTAGAGTTTTAGCTTAGAGTCTTAGCTTAGAGTTTTGTTAGAGTTCTAGTTTAGTTTAGTAATAGTTAAGAGTTTAGTTTTTAGCTTAGAGTCTTAGCTTAGAGTTTTTTGTTAGAGTTCTAGTTTAGTTTAGTAATAATTAAGAGTTTAGTTTTTAGCTTAGAGTCTTAGCTTAGAGTTTTAGTTAGAGTACAAGTTTAGTTTTAGTTAAGAGTTTAGTTTTTAGCTTAGAGTCTTAGCTTAGAGTTTTAGTTAGAGTACAAGTTTAGTTTTAGTTAAGAGTTTAGTTTTTAGCTTAGAGTCTTAGCTTAGAGTTTTAGTTAGAGTTCTAGTTTACTTTAGTTTTAGTTAAGAATTTGGAGTTTTAGCTTAGAGTCTTAACTTAGAGTTTTTGTTAGAGTTCTAGTCTAGTTTAGTTTTAGTTAAGAATTTAGAGTTTCACCTTAAAGTCTTAGCTTAGAGTTTTTAGTTAGAGTACAAGTTTAGTTTTAGTTAAGAGTTTAGTTTTTAGCTTAGAGTCTTAGCTTAGAGTTTTAGTTAGAGTTCTAGTTTACTTTAGTTTTAGTTAAGAATTTAGAGTTTTAGCTTAGAGTCTTAACTTAGAGTTTTTGTTAGAGTTCTAGTCTAGTTTAGTTTTAGTTAAGAATTTAGAGTTTCCCCTCAAAGTCTTAGCTTAGAGTTTTAGTTAGAGTTGAAGTTTAGTTTAGCTATAGTTAAGAGTTTAGTTTTTTGCTTAGAGTCTTAGCTTAGAGTTTTTGTTGAAGTTCTAGTTTAGTTTAGTTTAGGTTTAGTTAAGAGTTTAGAGTTTTACCTTAGAGTCTTAGCTTAGAGTTTTAGTTAGAGTTGAAGTTTAGTTTAGTTATAGTTAAGAATTTAGAGTTTAGCTTAGAGTCATAGCTTAGAGTTTTTCTTAGAGTTCAAGTTTAGTTTAGTTAAGAGTTTAGAGTTTTACCTTAGAGTCCTAGCTTAGACTTTTAGTTAGAGTTGAAGTTTAGTTTAGTTATAGTTAAGAGTTGAGAGTTTTAGCCTAGACTCCTAGCTTAGAGTTTTAGTTAGAGTTGAAGTTTAGTTTAGTTATAGTTAAGAGTCTAGAGTTTTAGCTTAGAGTCTTAGCTTAGAGTTTTTGTTGAAGTTCTAGTTTAGTTTAGTTTTAGTTAAGAGTTTAGAGTTTTTACCTTAGAGTCTTAGTTTAGAGTTTTAGTTAGAGTTCTAGTTTAGTTTAGTAATAGTTAAGAGTTTAGAGTTTTAGCTTAGAGTCTTAACTTAGAGTTTTTGTTAGAGTTCTAGTCTAGTTTATTTTTAGTTAAGAATTTAGAGTTTCACCTTAAAGTCTTAGCTTAGAGTTTTAGTTAGAGTTGAAGTTTAGTTTAGCTATAGTTAAGAGTTTGAAGTTTTAGCTTTGAGTCTTAGCTTAGAGTTTTAGTTAGAGTTGAAGTTTAGTTTAGTTATAGTTAAGAATTTAGAGTTATAGCTTAGAATCATAGCTTAGAGTTTTAGTTAAAGTTATAGTTTAATTAAGTTTTAGTTAAGAGTTTAGAGTTTTAGCCTAGAGTCTTAGCTTTGAGTCTTAGCTTAGAGTTTTAGTTAGAGTTTAGTTTAGGTATAGTTAAGAGTTTGAAGTTTTAGCTTTGAGTCTTAGCTTAGAGTTTTAGCCTAGAGTCTTAGCTTTGAGTCTTAGCTTAGAGTTTTAGTTAGAGTTGAAGTTTAGTTTAGTTATAGTTAAGAGTTTAGAGTTTTAGCCTAGAGTCATAGCTTAGAGTCTTAGCTTAGAGTTTTAGTTAGAGTTGAAGTTAAGTTTAGTTATAGTTAAGAGTTGAGAATTTTAGCCTAGAGTCTTAGCTTAGAGTTTAGTTAGAGTTGAAGTTTAGTTTAGCTATAGTTAAGAGTTTGGAGTTTCACCTTAAAGTCTTAGCTTAGAGTTTTAGTTAGAGTTGAAGTTTAGTTTAGCTATAGTTAAGAGTTTGAAGTTTTAGCTTTGAGTCTTAGCTTAGAGTTTTAGTTAGAGTTGAAGTTTAGTTTAGTTATAGTTAAGAATTTAGAGTTATAGCTTAGAATCATAGCTTAGAGTTTTAGTTAAAGTTATAGTTTAATTAAGTTTTAGTTAAGAGTTTAGAGTTTTAGCCTAGAGTCTTAGCTTTGAGTCTTAGCTTAGAGTTTTAGTTAGAGTTTAGTTTAGGTATAGTTAAGAGTTTGAAGTTTTAGCTTTGAGTCTTAGCTTAGAGTTTTAGCCTAGAGTCTTAGCTTTGAGTCTTAGCTTAGAGTTTTAGTTAGAGTTGAAGTTTAGTTTAGTTATAGTTAAGAGTTTAGAGTTTTAGCCTAGAGTCATAGCTTAGAGTCTTAAATTAGAGTTTTAGTTAGAGTTGAAGTTAAGTTTAGTTATAGTTAAGAGTTGAGAATTTTAGCCTAGAGTCTTAGCTTAGAGTTTAGTTAGAGTTGAAGTTTAGTTTAGCTATAGTTAAGAGTTTGGAGTTTTACCTTTGAGTCTTAGCTTAGAGTTTTAGTTAGAGTTGAAGTTTAGTTTAGTTATAGTTAAGAATTTAGAGTTTTAGCTAGAATCATAGCTTAGAGTTTTAGTTAAATTTGTAGTTTAGTTAAGTTTTAGTTAAGAGTTTAGAGTTTTTGTCTAGAGTCTTAGCTTATTGTCTTAGCTTAGAGTTTTTGTTGAAGTTCTAGTTAAGTTTTAGTTAAGAGTTTAGAGTTTTAGCCTAGAGTCTTAGCTTAGAGTTTTTGTTGAAGTTCTAGTTTAGTTTAGTTTTAGTTAAGAGTTTAGAGTTTTACCTTAGAGTCTTAGCTTAGAGTTTTAGTTAGAGTTCTAGTTTAGTTTAGTAATAGTTAAGAGTTTAGTTTTAGCTTAGAGTCTTAGCTTAGAGTTTTTGTTAGAGTTCTAGTCTAGTTTAGTTTTAGTTAAGAATTTAGAGTTTCACCTGAAAGTCTTAGCTTAGAGTTTTAGTTAGAGTTGAAGTTTAGTTTAGCTATAGTTAAGAGTTTGAAGTTTTAGCTTTGAGTCTTAGCTTAGAGTTTTAGTTAGAGTTGAAGTTTAGTTTAGTTATAGTTGAGAATTTAGAGTTATAGCTTAGAATGATAGCTTAGAGTTTTAGTTAAAGTTATAGTTTAATTAAGTTTTAGTTAAGAGTTTAGAGTTTTAGCCTAGAGTCTTAGCTTTGAGTCTTAGCTTAGAGTTTTAGTTAGAGTTGAAGTTTAGTTATAGTTAAGAGTTTGAAGTTTTAGCTTTGAGTCTTAGCTTAGAGTTTTAGCCTAGAGTCTTAGCTTTGAGTCTTAGCTTAGAGTTTTAGTTAGAGTTTAGTTTAGGTATAGTTAAGAGTTTGAAGTTTTAGCTTTGAGTCTTAGCTTAGAGTTTTAGTCTAGAGTCTTAGCTTTGAGTCTTAGCTTAGAGTTTTAGTTAGAGTTGAAGTTTAGTTTAGTTATAGTTAAGAGTTTAGAGTTTTAGCCTAGAGTCATAGCTTAGAGTCTTAAATTAGAGTTTTAGTTAGAGTTGAAGTTAAGTTTAGTTATAGTTAAGAGTTGAGAGTTTTAGCCTAGAGTCTTAGCTTAGAGTTTAGTTAGAGTTGAAGTTTAGTTTAGCTATAGTTAAGAGTTTGGAGTTTTACCTTTGAGTCTTAGCTTAGAGTTTTAGTTAGAGTTGAAGTTTAGTTTAGTTATAGTTAAGAATTTAGAGTTTTAGCTTAGAATCATAGCTTAGAGTTTTAGTTAAATTTGTAGTTTAGTTAAGTTTTAGTTAAGAGTTTAGAGTTTTAGTCTAGAGTCTTAGCTTAGTGTCTTAGCTTAGAGTTTTTGTTGAAGTTCTAGTTAAGTTTTAGTTAAGAGTTTAGAGTTTTAGCCTAGAGTCTTAGCTTAGAGTTTTTGTTGAAGTTCTAGTTTAGTTTAGTTTTAGTTAAGAGTTTAGAGTTTTTACCTTAGAGTCTTAGCTTAGAGTTTTAGTTAGAGTTCTAGTTTAGTTTAGTAATAGTTAAGAGTTTAGTTTTAGCTTAGAGTCTTAGCTTAGAGTTTTTTGTTAGAGTTCTAGTCTAGTTTAGTTTTAGTAAGAATTTAGAGTTTCACCTGAAAGTCTTAGCTTAGAGTTTTAGTTAGAGTTGAAGTTTAGTTTAGCTATAGTTAAGAGTTTGAAGTTTTAGCTTTGAGTCTTAGCTTAGAGTTTTAGTTAGAGTTGAAGTTTAGTTTAGTTATAGTTAAGAATTTAGAGTTATAGCTTAGAATGATAGCTTAGAGTTTTAGTTAAAGTTATAGTTTAATTAAGTTTTAGTTAAGAGTTTAGAGTTTTAGCCTAGAGTCTTAGCTTTGAGTCTTAGCTTAGAGTTTTAGTTAGAGTTGAAGTTTAGTTATAGTTAAGAGTTTGAAGTTTTAGCTTTGAGTCTTAGCTTAGAGTTTTAGCCTAGAGTCTTAGCTTTGAGTCTTAGCTTAGAGGTTTAGTTAGAGTTGAAGTTTAGTTTAGTTATATATTTAAGAGTTTAGAGTTTAGCCTAGAGTCATAGCTTAGAGTCTTAGCTTAGAGTTTGAGTTAGAGTTGAAGTTAAGTTTAGTTATAGTTAAGAGTTGAGAGTTTTAGCCTAGAGTCTTAGCTTAGAGTTTAGTTAGAGTTGAAGTTTCGTTTAGCTATAGTTAAGAGTTTAGAGTTTTAGCTTAGAATCATAGCTTAGAGTTTTAGTTAAATTTGAAGTTTAGTTAAGTTTTAGTTAAGAGTTTAGAGTTTTAGTCTAGAGTCTTAGCTTAGAGTCTTAGCATAGAGTTTTTGTTGAAGTTCTAGTTTAGTTTAGTTTTAGTTAAGAGTTTAGAGTTTTAGCTTAGAGTTTTAGTTAGAGTTGAAGTTTAGTTTAGTAATAGTTAAGAGTTTAGAGTTTTAGCTTAGAGTCTTAGCTTAGAGTTGTTGTTAAAGTTCTAGTTAAGTTAAGTAATAGTTAAGAGTTTAGTTTTTAGCTTAGAGTCTTAGCTTAGAGTTTTTGTTGAAGTTCTAGTTTAGTTTAGTTTTAGTTAAGAGTTTAGAGTTTTAGCTTAGAGTTTTAGTTAGAGTTGAAGTTTAATTTAGTAATAGTTAAGAGTTTAGAGTTTTAGCTTAGAGTCTTAACTTAGAGTTTTAGTTAAAGTTGTAGTTTTAGCTAAGTTTTAGTTAAGAGTTTAGAGTTTTAGCCTAGAGTCTTAGCTTAGAGTTTTAGCTTAGAATTTTAGTTAGAGTTGAAGTTTACTTTAGTTTTAGTTAAGAGTTTAGAGTTTTAGCTTAGAGTCTTAGCTTAGAGTTTTGTTAGAGTTCTAGTTTAGTTTAGTAATAGTTAAGAGTTTAGTTTTTAGCTTAGAGTCTTAGCTTAGAGTTTTTTGTTAGAGTTCTAGTTTAGTTTAGTAATAGTTAAGAGTTTAGTTTTTAGCTTAGAGTCTTAGCTTAGAGTTTTAGTTAGAGTACAAGTTTAGTTTTAGTTAAGAGTTTAGTTTTTAGCTTAGAGTCTTAGCTTAGAGTTTTTGTTGAAGTTCTAGTTTACTTTAGTTTTAGTTAAGAGTTTAGAGTTTTAGCTTAGAGTCTTAGCTTAGAGTTTTTGTTAGAGTTCTAGTTTAGTTTAGTTTTAGTTAAGAGTTTAGAGTTTTTAGCTTGGAGTCTTAGCTTAGAGTTGTTGTTGAAGTTCTAGTTTAGTTTAGTTTTAGTTAAGAGTTTAGAGTTTTAGCTTAGAGTCTTAACTTAGAGTTTTAGTTAGAGTTGAAGTTTAGTTTAGTAATAGTTAATAGTTTAGAGTTTTTAGCTTAGAGTTTTTTAGAGTTCTAGTTTTAGTTTAGTTTTTTAGTTATGAGTTTAGAGTTTTACCAGAGAGTCTTAGCTTAGAGCTTTAGTTAGAGTTGAAGTTTAATTTAGTTATAGTTAAGAGTTTAGAGTTTTTAGCTTAGAGTCTTAGCTTAGAGTTTCTGTTAGAGTTCTAGTTTAGTTTAGTTTTAGTTAAGAGTTTAGATTTTTGCCTTAGAGTCTTAGCTTGAAGTTTTAGTTAGAGTTGAAGTTTAGTTCAGTTTAGTTTTACTTTATAGTTTTAGATTAGAGTTCTAGTTTAGTTTAGTTTTAGTTGAGTTTAGAGTTTTAGCTTAGAGTCTTAGCTTAGAGTTTTAGTTAGAGTTGAAGTTTAGTTATAGTTATAGTTAAGAATTTAGAGTTTTAGCTTTGAGTTTTAGCTTAGAGTTTTAGTTAGAGTTCTAGTTTAGTTTAGTTTTGGTTATGCGTTTTAGCCTAGAGTCTTAGCTTAGAGTTTAGTTAGAGTTGAAGTTTAGTTATAGTTAAGAGTTTAGAGTCTTAGCTTAGAGTTTTAGTTAGAGTTGAAGTTTAGTTTAGTTATAGTTATGAGTTTAGAGTTTTTAACTTAGATTCATAGCGTAGAGTCTTAGCTTAGAGTTTTTGTTAGAGTTCTAGTTTAGTTTAGTTTTAGTTTAGAGTTTTACCTTAGAGTCTTAGCTTAGAGTTTTAGTTAGAGTTGAAGTTTAGTTTAGCTATAGTTAAGAGTTTGAAGTTTTAGCTTTGAGTCTTAGCTTAGAGTTTTAGTTAGAGTTGAAGTTTAGTTTAGTTATAGTTAAGAATTTAGAGTTATAGCTTAGAATCATAGCTTAGAGTTTTAGTTAAAGTTATAGTTTAATTAAGTTTTAGTTAAGAGTTAAAGTTTTAGCCTAGAGTCTTAGCTTTGAGTCTTAGCTTAGAGTTTTAGTTAGAGTTGAAGTTAGAGTCCCCCAAAATAGGTTAAGTAAAATTTTAAGTTGATATAAACGCAAAAAAAGATGGATGAAATCAGTGAGTTATTAATAGTGCAAAAGTTAGTCGCAAAAAATATAGAGATTGCAAAATCTATCCCGGAATACAATGGTCAGTCAGATATTGACGAATTTAATATCCAATTGACCCAGTTTGTACAATTAACAAAAACAGACGTTGGAGCGCTAAAAGACATGCTCCTACTACGATTAAGAGGCCAGGCCTTAACCTTTCTAAAACAGGTCGAGCATACCATAGGCAATAACGCCAACTCGCCAATAAATACGGTTGATGACTTATTAAAAGCATTCAAAGAGAGATTTATAGAAACCAGTTCAATAAATAAATTAAAACATGGAGTAGTGAACTTTGATTTTTCACAAAATATAAGGGAATATCTGGATAATATACGCATTTCTGTAGAAGCAAAATACGGAAGTGGTTCTGGGCAACTGTATGAAAAAGTCATACTAAATACCTTTTTGCAAGGGCTACCCCCAAAACTATACAGAGTAATAATATCCAAAAATATTCAGACGTTGGATCTTGCAGTCCAAGAGGTAGAGCGACTAATCGAAGTTGATAAAATGGTTGCTAATCATAGTAATGCAAAAATAAATAGCCTAAAAGACTCAAACGCGAACCTAATTTCCAAGGGCGATCAGGCATCCCCCAATTTCTTTTCAAGGGATAACTCCCTAGTAGCACAAAGAAACAAAACGCCAGAAACCGCTAGGCAGAAAACAATACGTTTTCAGCCCATTAACCCTAAAATAATAAGGTGCTATAACTGCAATCGTGTTGGCCACATAGCAAGAGAGTGCCACTATGTCCCAAATCCCATACCAAGAAATGCTGTCGGTAATACGCAAGATTACGGTAACCATTTGTTCAGAAGAACAAATTTTAGCACCGGTCGTGCAATAGGCTATAGCCAAGGGGGATTGCGCCAATCAGTACCTTATAATGCGTACCAACCAAATCTGTATAACCCTCTCCCCAACAGGCAAATTAATTTTCGGTCTGAAAACCCAAATACTCGCCAAGGCCAATATAATGCGAGAATGCAATATAGAAATCACGAAAACTTGCCGACGAGAAATAAAAATTTTACAAGCCAACAGCACTGGCAAACAGCGCCAGCAAACGGCACTGACACGAGACATCCTCGTTACCATAATAATACATGGCGAAGACAGGCAGGCGTAAATCATTTAAATATGCCTACGGAACCTAATACGTCTGAATATCTATTACAGGCACCGACAAATGAAATAAATCCTCAGGGAAACGCTTCAGGCCCCTCAGAAACATAAGTTGGACCCAGAGGGTGCCAGGAATATTTAATAGGTCCAAGACAATATTAGTGCCTTCTTGTAGTGATGTTATTAACAAGTTACCTATATTTAATGATTTGTGTGTAGAAAACGTTTACTTTACGGCCTTAACTGACAGTGGAGCTACTGTAAATATCATAAACTCTTGCGTATTTAATATGTTGCCTCTGCACATTAGGCGACAAAAGAACCCTAATAATCCCAATTTAACAAGTGTTACAGGTCATAAATTAAATGCAAAAGGGTCAATTTGCCTAAACGTAAAAAGAGACAATAGAACCTTCATGACAAATTTTATTATATGTGACAATCTCCCATATGAAGCTGTTATAGGGGCAAATTTTTTAAGGTCTAATAGAATACTATTAGACGTAGCCAACGAGAAGCTTGTATACCCAGCTAAGGTAGGGGAAGAAATTTCTACCTTAAGAAATCGTAACAGAGGTTACGAAGATAACATAACAGAAAACAAAATTTCTAATGGTATAATGGCGAAGTATTTTGAACCTCATGTCTCGCAAAGACATGGCATTATTGGAAATTTATTCAATTACCCTAAGAGATATTGCAGAAATGAAGTATATTTAAATAATAACAGTATTGAAGCTGCGAAAATAAAAATAGGAAATATACAACAGTACAGGTCAAACGAAATTCAAAAAATAGCGGAATTATGGAAGAACATAATAAAACCCAACGTGACGCCGCAAGATGCCGCAATGGCGCAGCATAGCGCCACTATGAATCTAATAAACAATGAAAATGAAGAGAAATATTACGGATTTGCGATAAGGAGAACAAAAATCCCTCCCAAAACGATGCAAAAAATCCAAATATCACAAATGATCGAGCCAGTAATTAGCAAATCAGAAATATGGTTTGCGACACCGTCTGAAATACCCGAAAATCTGTTATGCGAGGAACAGATTATATCTTATGACAAAGGGGAAGGTTTTATTTGGGTAACCAATAACCATGAAAACGATACAATTACAATTAAAAAGGGGACTTGTTTAGTCCAAATCGAGGTTTAACGGAAAATGATTTAAATAGATGGGAAAATTCTAAAAGAAACCTAGTTAACGGTATTAAAACTTCAAATAACAAATATCCCTTGACTAAATCGCAATTTTTAAACAAATTTAAAATGGATCATATTACGGATATGGAACTTAAGAAAAAAATTATGCGAATTATTATGGAAATTTAAGGATGTATTTTCTGCATCTGAAGATGATATCGGGCTAATTCCATTTTATGAACATTCAATTTTAACGACTGGTAATCCCGTAGCAAAACAGCCATATCGTGTCCCATATAAGCACAAAGAGTGGTTAAAAAATAAAATCCATGAATTAGAAAGAAACGAAATTATACGCCCCAAGTATAAGTCCGTATAGTGCACCAGTGATCTTAGTACCAAAAAAGAATGGCGATCTTAGACTCGTAGTAGATTATAGGGCTCTCAACAAACAAGTAGTTAGCGATAAATTTCCTCTACCAAGAATAGACGAAATTCTTGACTCAATTTCAAGCAAAAACTAAATTTTTACTTCTTTGGACCTTACCCAAGGCTACCACCAAGTGAAAATAGCCGAAAAGGATGTCCATAAAACTGCATTTTCAGCATCCGAATATGGATCTTATGAATACTTAAGGGTACCATTTGGGCTTAAAACAAGTTCAAGCGCGTTATGTAGACCCCTATTGCACCTGTTAAGAGGATTAAAGAATATAATTCATTTTGTTGATGATATTATATGTGTGGGGGAAAACACTGAGCAACACTTAGCAACTTTAGCTAAGGTGTTCGAGAAGTTCAGGCAAGGCAATTTAAAATGCCGGCCTGAGAAAGTAAATTTATTTCAATCCAAAATTAAATTTTTAGGAGTAGTAGTAACCCAGGGAGAGATATCCCCAGACCCTGATAAAATAAAATGTGTTGAAAACCTCAAGCCCCCCAGAACTATGAAAGAATTAAGGGGAATTTTAGGCCTTACTGGCTACTTTAGAAAATTCGTACGCAATTATGCCCAAATTGCAAAACCCCTCACGGAATTAACCAAAAGAAAACTCCCATAATGTTACCTGGTCCCAGGAAGCTCAAACTTCCCTAGACCGTCTCAAAAAGGCACTCACTTCTGAACCAATTTTGTCACTCCCTAATTTCGAAAATGGAAAATTTGTGGTTACCACTGATGCTAGTTCAAAAGGCATAGGCGCTATCCTTTCGCAAATAATCCCAGAAGGAAACCCTAACCCTCTACAGGGAACACCCCAAACAAATAGAAAAAGTTATATGCTATTCAAGTAAAACTTTATCAAAAGGCGAAAGCAGTTATTCCGCACAAACTTAGAATTACTATCTATTATCTACCACTTGGACAAATTTAGGCATTATTTGATTGGTAGAAAATTTATATTACGATCAGACCATAAAAGTTTGCAGTACCTGCGCACATTTAAAAACCCCACGGGCATTCTAGCTAGATGGATTATGAAAATCACAAGACCTAGACTATGAATTTGAACATTTAAAGGGAAAACAAAACGCAGCTTGCGACTTTTTGAGTAGATATCCAGAAAATAGTCCGTCGGAAACAGAAGAAAATGAAGTTAATGCTATTAATGCTAAAAGCAAACATGGATGTAAGAAAAACAAAGTCAAAGACGCAGTAAAAGAAAATAAGATTAACTATTGTCCCTTGTCTTTGGAAAATATAAAAGAAAGCAAAAAAGGACGAAGTGTGTGTAGCACTAATTGATTATTTTGTGAATGATAAGGCGTTACCGGATAAATTCAAAACTCTTAGAAAGGAGATAGATAATTTTTACTACGACCTTGATGAAGAAATACTGTGTAGAATTGTGACTGCTGAGACAAATAGAAACCAAACCTCGATAATACCGGTGTTACCACAAAACTTGATAGGGCTTGCATTTGAATATTTTCATTCGGACACAGGTGGACATTTAGGAGTTATGAAAACATTCCATAAATTAAAGCAATACTTTTACGTACAATCGGCACTGACAAAACTTAAAGAATTTGTAAGTACATGCGAAGCATATAATTTGAGAAAAAATCCCCCAGCTTATCCAAATCCTCCAATGGGAAGGGTCCCGGTAGCAAAGTACCCCTTCGATATTATCTCATTTGACCTATACGGGACAAGTGGAGGTTTACCTGTTTCTAGCAGAGGCAATACTTGTATTCTTTCGGTTATAGATTATTTTTCCGGATTTACTTTTGCAAAAGCATTAAAAAGTCAAGGTGCTTATGCCACAAGTAAGGCATTAGCAAAATTATTTTTACAATTTGGCATTCCTAATAAAATTTTGAGCGACAACGGGAGCAATTTTGTTGCAAAATTAACAAAAGATTTAATGAGTTTCCTTAATATAGAGAAAATGGTGACAGCGCCGTACCATCCACAAGCTAATGGCAAATAGAAAACAGGCATAAAATATTTTCGAACGTTCTAAGTATTTATACGAAAGACAATAGGAGCGACTGGGATAAATTCTTACCTTATTTAACTAACGTAATCAACACTGCTTATTCCGAAGCAACCAGAGACAATCCATTTTATTTACTTTTTGGTCGAGATTTTAGAATCCCGTATGATGAGATTATTGAATCTCGGCAGTATTATAACGACTCAGAAGATTATAAACAAGAATTCATAAATAGAATGAGCAAAAGTTATAAAATAGTTAGGCAAGAGCTGGAAAAATGTAAAATAAACCAAGAGCTAAGAAACCAACCCAAAGTTAAGGGGAATATAGATTTCAAAGTAGGAGACTTCGTTTACTTAAAGAACGAGGCGAAAACGGAAGGAAAAAAACTTTCCAACAAATATTCTGGACCGTACAGAATAGTCAAAAAGTACGATAATGAATATACCTTTAAAATGGAAAACCCCGATAGTGGAAAAAACTTACAAGGCGCATGTTAGCCGAATAAAAACAGCCAAATTTCCAGAGAGATGGGTATCCCATCCCTCTTCTACTGATTCGTCAGATTCGGAAAATGAGCCCCCTAGGTCAAGATTGGCAGAGCTAAAACCTTTCAATTTTAAACAAGATATTTTGAAAATGAAAGTGATGAACAAAACTTTGAAGAATTTTTAGCTATGGAAAATCTAGTTGTTCCAGCGAAAAAATTCCTAATACCAGTAAGAATAAGAACGCCAAAAAGTCCAAAAAGTTATTCATCGGCGAGCGCGGGAGGTCTAGATTATACAATATCTCCAAAAACCCAATTTTTCCCCGATAGAATCTCGACCCCATGTCCCCCCAAAAGATTTTCAGACGATATGGTTTCCCCTGCAACACCAATAGAAAGGCCCCTGTCTTTACAGGAAGAATTAAACAGAGCTGTAGAAACCCCCGGTATTACTGTAAAGAAAACTCCTCCCAAAGATTTAACTAAAACAAACCTGCGAGAAGCTATGGATTTAATAAATTGTCCCATAAAAACGAGTCAAAGTACATTGCCCGGGAATAAAACTCCAAAGGATGACCAGCAAGGTCAATATCATGATATAACTGTGTCCAAGGTCAAACCTAAACACGACTGGACGTGGACTTCACGGAGGGAATCCCTATTGCAAAGAATGCCCCATCCCCCTGAAGACATGGCTTCAAACAATGGAGGAACCCCGCAAAAACTATTGATTCCTCCCAAAGCTCTCAAGAATCTTTCAAATCCCCCGAGTTGAGAACTCAAGGCGAGGACTTAGAGAATAAACCTTCTACTTCCAGAGGAGTAGAAATTTACGAAGGAAGGGCAGGTGACACCTCAAAAAGTGCCACCTCTAAAAGTTCTAATCTGGATTCGTCGGAAACCAGTTCAGAAGAGTCTGATGGTGAATCAGACCATATAGTAGCTAAAGAAATAGGGAAATCAAGGCAGACCTCAGCAGCCGCCACACGGAAAACAAACGAAATTAAAAGGGCAAGAATTTTTGAAAAAACAATACAAAAAGTTTGACCTTATTTCGCTAGACAAACCGAAAAAGAAAAAACCGCAAGAAACAGAGGAGAAAATAACGACACAGTCAGGTAGAACGGTTAAAAAACCTGACAGATGGAAATATCCCTAATTAATGTAAAGAAAAATTTTAAAACCCTTATGAAAATCAACTTGTGATCCACCATAATAAATGTAACAGTGTGCAATAAGTTAACCAAGTCAATATTAATGAAAAAAAAAATCTTTAATATAGTAGCTAACCTAGAACCAAAAATAATCTTAGTCCGGTAGATGAATTTTAGATAGGGATGTAGAATAAAAACAGAAAAATAATTTGAAAAATTTTAAGCACTCCTAATGAGCAGTTACTAATGACGGGACGTCATTATTTGATGGGAAGGGTGATGTGCACCAGCAGTAGAATACCATATATTTAAAATATAAGATTCTTTCCTTCTAAAGATGATTCGGGCAGAAATTAAACGTCCCCTAATTGAGTTCAAATACCGCTTCCAAGAGTCTAAATTCTTAATCAGCAAAAAGAGAAATTGCATTTCTAGCTTCAGTCAGACAACGGCGCTAGTCGTTCGAATTTCGCTAAGATAATTAGTAGCAAAAAAAAAATGCTACGTACGATATTTCTAAGAAAGTTTAAATGGCAAAAAAACCATGTGAATGCTTGAATCATCAAAAACATTTAAAAGAGACTATTGGACGAAAGATTTACGTCCTTGGCCCTCTTGGGCCAATGGCGGGCAGTCCTTACAGCGCAGGACGAAAGAACTGCGTTTGGGAGTGGGGTAAATGTGTTTTTTAATTTTAATATGAAGTCAGATCTGAAACGATTAGTACCAATCGTTATATTTTGGTCACCGTTATTGTCATTGAAGTGACCCGTTGCTGTGAGACTAAGCATGTAAGTTCAATAAATCTATTGTCTTTCTTATCTGTGTTTGTTTCATTTATATGTCTGCGTCTAGTCTGATGATGGGTAATTAGTTCGTAAGTCTCCAAGGTAAATGCTCCCAAAGGAATCTGATCTCCAGATAGCCCGAGAAAGAAGAGGCCACGTTTTTTCATCCCTGCAAGCACCAAAAGTTGTCATCGTCACAGCTTAGAAGAATGTCTCTAACCCCTGCTAGCCTATAAGTATTCGCGTCTCTGAAGCAAGATCTAATTGTGCCAGGGAAACAAAGCTCTGAGACGTCAAAATTTATAGTTCAATAATCCTGAATTACTCTTAAAACTTACATAACATATGGCGCGAGTCGGAAATTGGAGAAAAAACTTACGAACTAATTAAGCTATAAAAACTTTGTAATTTAAATTTAATAATTAGAGAGATACAGACATATAAGTAAAGTAATTAGGCCTATTGCCGCTAAGCTACTACAAGGACAGCCTTTAGATATCTCATAGGAGATAATAGCCTCCCCCAAATAGGTTACATATATACTAAATTTTTATTTTCTTTAAGTTTTAACTAATGGAAGTTGGGAAAACTGGGTCGAGTTGACTAAATAAAAATTGTATATTGAAACAGAAATGGCTTTGTCAAAAGAGGAAGGTAAATGGACTTCGCTTTTAGTGGCGCTCGAATTAGCAAAACTTCGAGCAGCTTTGCTTGAACTTTGGCTATTAGAAATAAATTTGTATCCCCTCAAAGAGTTGGGTACAATAGAAAAAATGGAGAAAAGGCTCAATGAAGAATTGTAAAATGAGAGAAAAAAAAAAAATAGTATTCAGTTTTTAACAAGTAGAAGCAAGCGTATAATTAGTAATTTTTTTTAGTGTTAGTAATAAATGCAATGTAGTAGTGCCGTATATTACTAAATAATAAAGTATTTGTACCGTGAATTGAAAGAATTAAATAAAAGATAATACGGAAAGAAAAACAAAATCTAGCTGGACCGATGAAACGTTGGTAGAAACAGAAGAATTTTTAGGCATAATATTAGCAAATGGGGTCTGTTATATTCCACCCCTGTTTCTTTTCCTTTCAGATAAATGACCTATTTTCGTTTCTTTAATTATATTTGTGACCCTTTTGGAAGAATACAAGTAAGGTATTTTCTACAAACTGTGTAGTATTTTCCGTAACCTAGGCAGGGTAGGAATAGAGCTACAAGGCACTGTCATTATTATATTGACAGGGAGGGTTATTACCTCCAAGGAGAGAGTAGAGACTTTCTAGCCGTAACCCAAGGCGGGTACATTTGGCTTTAGAAAGTGGCCATTTGACCACTCGATCGCGTTACCATACCCTGGGACAGGGTATACTGTAAATAGGGTAGTACCAAACCCGATATTTGCAGAATTGTTGGGGTAAGAGCGGGAATCTCACTAACATTAGGGCCGACAAAGGGTTCTCCCATTCGAGTAAGTGGCATAGCAATCTTTTTGCGTCATTCGAGTAAGTGGCATAGCAATCTTTTTGCGCCATTCGAGTAAGCGGCATAGCAATCTTTTTTGCGTCATTCGAGTAAGTGGCATAGCAATCTTTTTGCGTCATTCAAGTAAGTGGCATAGCAATCTTTTTGCGTCATTCGAGTAAGTGGCATAGCAATCTTTTTGCGTAACTCGAGTAAGTGGCATAACAATCTTTTTGCGTCATTTTTTGCCTTTAAAAGTGGTGACCCGCACATACACCCCAATAAATGGTGCCAGCGGTAGCTAGCACTACGAACATTGGCGGCAGCGGCATAAGCACACATCCTAGGAAGCTTAGCAAAAGTCGCCGAAGGAAGCAAAAAAAAAGAAGAGTTGTTACCCAGCTGTGACTGGAACTCTGCATAAGGCGAGAAATTCGGCGAAAGAAACCGTTAATCACAGAAAGTGGAGGCAGGGGGATAGGTCTTAAAAGGGTCTCCTTTACCTACACAGATGACCTTCATGTGAATAATGGTGATAGAAAAAAATTCAAATTCTGAATTAGCTCCGCAAAATGAGCGAACAAGAAAATTTGAATTTTAAACCATGGCTGCTTTAGAGCCATGTAGATGTAAAACAAGCCAGTGTTCATGCTTGTTTACAAAGAATGTAAGCCCACAGATGACCTACACCGATGACCTTCACGTGAATAATGGTGTTAGAAAAAATTCAAATTCTGAAGTAGCTCCGCAAAATGAGTGAACAAGAAAATTTGAATTTTGAACCATGGCTGCTTTAGAGCCATGTAGATGTAAAACAAGCCAGTGTTCATGCTTGTTTACAAAGAATAATTAAAAATACATGAATATATTTTTTTGGGGTCGAGTGTCATTTGTATTGCTGGGGTCGACTCCCCTCGCACACGTTAGGTCCCCTAGTGGATAAATATCCGCGTTATTTGCGCTTATTAATTTTATGGGTTATTTGTAATGATGGCAAATATCAGACTTAACTTAATGCTTTTTTTATAAACAGATACCATTCAACACAATTAAGAAAGGTCGTCAAAAGTCTGTCTATTGTTCTTAAAAACTGCTTATTTAAAATGTCAATTTTTTTTATGTTGTTCTATTTATTTAAGAGCGAGAGAGGATGAGCATATGTAGGTTTTATTTTTGTAGCTAGACATAAGACATACCTTAGTACTTCAGTTTAATTAAATCTACGTTCGATGTTTTGTTACAACAAGCATCCTTGATTGCTATACTTCGCGTACCTTAGACTAAATTAGTCTATGTTACTAAGGATTTGATTAAGTTTTAGATGTCTTATTTTTGTTAGTGTTACTTCTATGCCCTTTCAAAGGATAATAGAAAGGTTGGAACAGAAAATAACCAAAGGTAGGAAGCTCGTGGTCGACTGAGAACGACAAGTGGTGTTGGACCACGTCTTGTGGGAAGCCCGGGGAGGAACTCAAGGCCCATGATTGTTTTTTGTAATTTTTTGTAAACGACCGTAGGAAGGGATATTTATCAGTCCTTCAAGTGTAAGAAATTAGTATTTTTATGCCAATCAGGGCCAGTCAAAGCAATACTTAAAGGTTGAATAAAAACTTCTGTGAGCTAGTTAAGTTTTCGTTTTTTGAATCAGATTGCTTTGAAAGAGAAACAGAGACTTTACTTTCTTATAGCTCGAGAAAAAAAAAAAGAGAAAAGCTTTTAAATTTCATTATATTTATATCTATGACGTATGCTGTCCTACAGCTCTGTGTTAAACATTACTTCCAAAGAGAAACAAAGGCATTAATGTCTTTAGCTCCTTGGCGAAAAGCTTAATTTCATTAGTTTTATACCTATGATGTATACAATAACAGAGAGATCACTGTTCTATAGTTCTGTGACAAAAAAATGTTCTTTAATTTCATTGGTTTATCTATGACATATCTTGTGCTCTAATTTTTGTGACATATTTTCGCAAGTCAGTCACGTTATATCTTACCTATACTGACTCAAGTCCCCTCGGATTTTCCATGAAAAATCGACCCATGTCCTAACCAAGATGGATATTATCCAAAACAAGAAATTATCAGTACAGAAGCGTCTAATTATATGAAATATTTTGTCTTAGTGCAGATTATAATTATTTTATTTTATATGATATAAATATATCATATTTATTTATTTAGTGCTGAAGGATTTGCTCAAACAATAGCCTTCTAAAAAGATATTGATGTCAGTTCTTCATTACGCTTATATTTTTTGCCAAGCATCAACTGGAATCTATGCGGGCAAGCTTGGAATCCTTCATCTAATGACCTTATTCGAAAGGCAAATATGATGCACCAATGTTGACTTGCAATTACGGAAAAATCCTGAGACTAAGAACCTCTGCATTTCAGCCGTTAAACCTGGAGCCCCATCAGAACGTCTAAGCCTAGAAATAGGGAGGACATTAGAAGACGAGTGGATAGAGAGGTCTCCATTCGTCCTTGTTATGTCTTGTTCCCTCATTGTAGTATCGTTTGCGTAAAACCGTGTGGTTATGACGCTGCACATGCGTTTCTTAAACAGCACGGACGTGCGTGAACAATGCAGGCATGCAAAATATTGTAAAAGTAGACCTCAAACTTAATAATGTAGGGTAAATTATGTTTATTTAATATCGATATTTCCGTTCTTAAAACAAATTTGAAGACATTTCTGTTTTAGATTTTCATTGTGAGTACTAATATTAGTGTATTTATTTATTTCTGTCTCATAGCTTAGAAATTAATGTACCCAATTAATACGTGACTTATTTGTACTATGAGTGTTTACTTTAAAGAACGTGTGATTCTGCCTCGCTATTTTTATTACAGGAAGTAAATGGCAAATTGGTTATTGAGCATTACAATGAGCTGCCCAGTACAGATACGACCCAGTAGCATCTATTTTCATCATATCTCAACCAACGAAGAGTACTGACCATAACTCCAGGCAGTTTTCATCCCAGCTTCGTCTACGAAAACAACAGTTACCTTCGATCATCGTTTCTTCGACTATGAACCATACTACGTATCAGGTATCGTATCAGGAACGTTATATTTGAACCTCAGTATCAAGTACTTTAACGAACTATATAATCACAGAAACCCATCGGTCAGTACAAGATATAAATACGTAGATATCGCCTTTGATACTCACTATGGACCCCAGAATAATTTGACAGTATAGTGATGATATTTGAAGCTAAACGATATTTAACGATATTTGAAGTTAAATGAATTTTAAATTTGAAGATATTTGAAGCCGAAATTAAAAACAATTTGAAGTTTAATTCTGAGAACCCCTTTCGATCAGAACAAGATAAACGATATTTAACGATATTTGAAGTTAAATGATACTTAAAGACATTTGAAGATATTTGAAACTGAAGTTAGAGACAATTTGAAGTTTAATTCTGAGAACCCCATCGATCAGAACAATATAGACGATATTTAACGATATTTGAAGTTGAAAGATACTTAAAGACATTTGAAGATATTTGAAACTGAAGTTAGAGACAATTTGAAGTTTAATTCTGAGAACCCCTTCGAGCAGTACAAGATAAACGATATTTGAAGTCAAATGATATTTGAAGATGTTTGAAGTTGAATTTTAAGACAATATATTAAGAGAGTCACTATAGTATGACGACAACCCGTTTCAAAAGGCACAAATGAACAATTTTACGCGAGAATACATTCTCTATGTGCCTCTAAAATCCTAAAAAATGATATGCTGAGAAGAAAAACACCAACACCTGCAGTGGGAAGAATCATTTCCCAGTTGACTATTAGAACGATATTTAACGGTCATTTCCCAGTTGACTATTAGGGAAAACTTACCGTTTGAAGACAACTAGACTCAAACTGTTCCATGAAGAAACCATAACGTAAGTGCTTCGAAATTTTTGCCAGGACAAAAGGAGTGAAGGACAGTAATTTACAACAGAAGGGTGTAGTACACTAAGGACACGAAAGGTGATGAATAGATGTGAAGCTACATGTGTTACTTCCTAATAACTTTGAGAATTCAAAAATCCAATAGTGAAAGTGTTTTAATGTCATCAGTGAATATGATGAACCAAATATTGTATGTTATAAATCATTCATGTATGTACCACAAGTAGAATTAGGTGTAATATTATCATGTTATTCATTTAACGTTGTGTAGATAGTATGTAGTACGTCATATAGACAGCAAAATAAAAAAAAAACTAATGTAAAAGTAGAATAGTCCCAACCTTATTGGAAATGTAAAAGTAATCAGTGTTAGATATAGAAAAAAAAAAACTTTAATATAGTAGCTAACCTAGAACCAAAATAATCTTATATTTTAAATATATGGTATTCTACTGCTGGTGCACATCACCCTTATTTAAACTAAACTAAACTAGAACTCTAACAAAAACTCTAAGCTAAGACTCTAAGCTAAAACTCTAAACTCTTAACTAAAACTAAAGTAAACTTCAACTCTAACTAAAATTCTAAGCTAAGACTCTAAGCAAAGACTCTAGGCTAAAACTCTAAACTCTTAACTAAAAATTAACTAAAACTACAACTTTAACTAAAACTCTAAGTTAAGACTCTAAGCTGAAACTCTAAACTCTTAACTATTACTAAACTAAACTTCAACTCTAACTAAAACTCTAAGCTAAAACTCTAAACTCTTAACTAAAACTAAACTAAACTAGAACTTCAACAAAAACTCTAAGCTAAGACTCTAAGCTAAAAACTAAACTCTTAACTATAGCTAAACTAAACTTCAACTTCAACAAAATCTCTAAGCTAAGACTCTAAGCTAAAAACTAAACTCTTAACTATTACTAAACTAAACTAGAACTCTAACAAAAACTCTAAGCTAAGACTCTAAGTTAAAACTCTAAACTCTTAACTGTTACTAAACTAAACTTCAACTCTAACAAAAACTCTAAGCTAAAACTCTAAACTCTTAACTAAAACTAAACTAAACTAGAACTTCAACAAAAACTCTAAGCTAAGATTCTAAGCTAAAACCTAAACTCTTAACTATAGCTAAACTAAACTTCAACTCTAACTAAAACTCTAAGCTAAGACTCTAAGCTAAGACTCTAAACTCTTAACTATAACTAAAGTAAACTTCAACTCTAACTAAAACTCTAAGATAAGACTCTAAGCTAAAAACTAAACTCTTAACTATTACTAAACTAAACTAGAACTCCAACAAAAACTCTAAGCTAAGATTCTAAGCTAAAAACTAAACTCTTAACTATAGCTAAACTAAACTTCAACTCTAACTAAAACTCTAAGCTAAGACTCTAAGCTAAGACTCTAAACTCTTAACTATAACTAAAGTAAAGTTCAACTCTAACTAAAACTCTAAGCTAAGACTCTAAGGTAAAACTCTAAACTCTTAACTAAAACTGAAGTAAACTAGAACTCTAACAAAAACTCTAAGCTAATACTCTAGGCTAAAACTCTATGCCAATGGGTTAAATAAAAAACCGGAAAAATGTTGGATAATTTCTAAGTCTAAAAAATTCAGTCCGAAAAAACTTAAAAAAATTCAATAAGTGAGGGAGGAAGAGAGGGGCTCGGTGGGGCTTTGGGGGTGCGGGGGTCCTTTGGGGGCCCGGGGGGGTCTTTAGGGGCTCGGGGGGCTTTGGGAGCCTGGAGGGCTTTGTGGGCGCCGGGGGCCCTTTGGGGGCCTGGGGGGCATTTGGGGGCTCGGGGGCCCCGGGGGCATTTGGGTGGGGGCCCTTTGGGGTTTGGGTAGGAGGGCCCTTTGGGGTTGGGGTAGAGGACCTCACAACACTGCTCAAATAGAACTTGTGTATTATAACGGCCACAGAGTTTCACCCTCAAATCATCTTCTAAATCATCTTCTAAAATCATCTTCTAAAATGCCTCAAACGGTTTCACTTAAATAATTCCCTAAAATGTCTCAAAACTAATTCGCCCAAATAATCCCTAAAAGTAATTTCTGCGTGTTCCTTTTGTTTTGGCCTCCCTGAGCTGTCACATTTGAAATTCCTAAGAAACCCTTTCCCGCGTTAATCTCTTCATCTCATAAATGTTCCTAGCTACACTATTATGGTTTCGTTAGAATATCAATTTATCTCTCTGACTTAAAGATCGAAGAAGCCGTATTTAAAAATAGAATTTCTATCTCTTTAGACTCCCGCCTAATTCCAAGATAACAAGTGATGTCATTTCTAATTGTCCTTTCGTGAATCAATAATTCCCTTAGAAACAACAAATTAATTCCCCTTTCGTAAATCAACAATTCCCCTTAGAAACAACAAATTAATTCCCCTTTCTTGAATCAATAATTCCCCTTAGAAACAACAAATTAATCCCCCTTTCGTGAATCAATACATTCCTCTAGCGATTATGTAAATCAAGTTCTCAGAAATTTAGTTCCCCTTCGTGGATCGATAATCCTTGAATAAATTATAACCTGTCGGCGTTAGACTTAATTGTAGATGGCAGCAGGGGTGAGGGGTTGGATCAATTGGGTCATTCCTACTAGAGAGCAGTATAATTTCTCATTTAAAAGGAAACTGTTACATATAGTGCCTTTTATAATTAAAACAAAAAGCAATATTTTTAATAAAATACTTTTTTTTTACAAAAAACTGAATGCTCGTTGGTAAGATGATGATATTCCTTAAAGGATGCTTTAGGTAACAGCGATGACAACACAGTTCATCTTTTACTAGCTCTTGCCAAGAAAAAGCCAAAGACTTTTTCCTGTGTGTAACGTTCGGTTCAATCATGAAGGTATCTTTCACAAGGCTTACAGAACCAATCCTGCAGTGGCGAATCTCCAGCATTATTATTGGAGGGGGGTAAGAGGGGCTCATATCCGGATAGTCAAGGGGCATGGGCTGTATAATATTTTTTTCAAATTATTAGGATGGGGGCAACTGCGCCCCCCTTGCCCCCTCCAAATGACACCCCTATCAATCCGTAAACTACTCTTTCTTTAAAGAAATAACGTCTTGGTTGCAGCGGTAGCTTGAACAACGTTTCAATAGCCAACGTTTCAGTGTACCTTTGCATAGCCTAAGAGAAGTTTTGGGAGAGTTCTCACCATTTCTACATTAACATTAAACGGCAATATTTTCTCACTAGACAGTTTCCGCAAATGAATTTTTACATTTCAGACTACTAAGGGCTGGATTTCTGTCTTTACTAGGTTACCCCTAGGGGAGCAACCATGAAACTCTGATGACCAGCAAACGCTGGTCAACATGAAATTTATTTGAACTTTCAATCGATTCGATAATTTAATGTTCTCGAGATTATAAATAGCACGTATTCATTAGCATTACAAGTTCCTGAAAACCTCCGGAAAAGAGTTTTTCTTCCATGGCGATGCCAACGGTGAACTTTCCACTTCAGTCCTGAGGCGTTTTCAATGGGTTTTGATAGGTATTGTTAGAAAATTAAGACGAATCAAAATAATAGTTAACATTCCTGAATCATCATTAAACGACAATATTCTCTCATTTGATAGTTTTTTTTCGCTTTTTTAAATGGTCTTTTAATTTTTTGGCTGCTGTGGGCTAGGTCTCGCTCTGTACTAAGCTGCTTATAGGGGAGCAACTATGAAACCCCCATGGCCCGCAAACGCACGGGCCCGATGAGTGCCTTGGCTTTAAATACAAATTACGAGTTAAAACAACACCTAGCAGGTAGTTACATTTATTTCTAGAGGAAGATGGGGCTTGAAACACAGAAAAATCAAGTGACATAATAAGTTACGACCATGCAAGAAAGGTGGAACCAGGGGCGTAGCTAAGGGGTGCCGATACCTTAGAATTTAGCTTATGTTTTTAGTTTAATTTTGGCTTTGGCTTATGTGGCAGCATTTGTCGGCACACTGAACAATTTTGTCATCACATTCTTTGTATCCCCCCCCACCTCAACTTAAAACCCAAGTTACGCCCCTGGGTGGATCTAAATCCTCCAGTTCGAGGCTCACTTCTAGTTTCTTCCCACAATATCGTAAATAATTTTAAGCTTCAAATATTGCATGTGTCTATTTTACACCCCAAAATGACTCATTAGCAATCAGTTTTAAATAAAATTTTATTACATTTTGAGGGTTTATAGACTTTGAAATATACTATCTTTACAATACTTGTTATGCAAATTATTCTGTATTTTAGGTTTTGACAGGTTTTGCGTATAAATATTTACACTGATTAGCGCTCTTCTTGTTTAGCAGTTTATTTACTATACTAGGTTTCTTTGAAGGTGAGCAAAAACTCGTGGGTGCATTCTTTGCTGTATATATTGAAGAATATTTGATAAAAACCGCTAGTTCATTGGCTCATGAGAGAGAGTAAGTACACTTAATTTATAACTAATTCATAATATGTTAATGGCCTGTTCTATAAATGCATGTATAAACCAGAACAGAGTTGCTTCAGTGGGCCCCTTTACCATTGACCTTCTTGGCCTCTTGGTAAATCTGGCCCTAACCCGGAGGGAGAGTATCAGAAAATGCTTGTCAACGGAGTAAAAGACAAATTGTGTTATCAGGTCAAAGTTTTCAGTTTTATTTGAGAGGGCTTGTTTCAGCTGATCTTGAGAGGATCTCTCCCTATGCGCCTTGCGTGCAGATATATTCCAAATTATGGAGAATAGTTAAATCTATATATCGTCAGTCGGGTATCAAAAGGAGGTATCTCCATAATTGTAAATTTTCAAAAGAGCAAAGATAAAAACCCATAACCTTTTTTATTTCCTCTCCGATAACTTTAAAACAAAAAAGGATCGGTGCGTAAAATCAATACATATCAATCCATTTTATGGTTATCAGAGGGAAATTAAAAAAAAACTGTCAGTTTTTTCTGTTCTCCTGAAAATTTACAATTATGAAGATACGTCCTTTTGATATCCGATTGGATATGATTGGTATATATAATATTTCCCCGTCATTTTGAAGAGTTTACTTGTGAATGGATATTTGAAATAAATTCAAAGGAATTCAGTTCGATTGCCATACCTGCTAAAATTGGATTTCATAATTCAACTCCTGGTGCATGGAGATTGTGTAGGCATGTTTTTAATTTTGCCAGAACCAAATTTGGTTCCTCAACTTTGTTGCTCGAGGCCAACTGTGGTATATTTATATTTCGGTGCACTACACTTACGGTTTCACATTTTGTTATTCATCTGGTTCCATAATTGTCAGTAAATAAAAAAAACACATTTTTTTTCTGCTGAAAGTAGGGAGCAACATTAAAACTTAAAATCTTACAAAAATTATTATATATTTTAGAGTGCTTCCCCCTCCTCAATATCCCTCTCTTCGTGCTAAAGTTTCTTAGTACTTTTAAAAAGTTTTTGATTCTAATTAGACGCCCCTTGTGTTTCAGGAATCGTTCTTAAAAAAGGGGCAGATGTTAAACTTAAGCATAAAGTGCGGGGTATAGAGCAGGGGACAGTCGCCCTCATATACGGAATAATTTTTGTTCATTTTTAGTTTTGATATTAGCCCTTATTTTCAGTAGGGAAAACTTATTTTCTTATTTAATTTCTAATCAATTTTCAAATAATCCCAGGAAATCCACCTCCCCCTCCATAGAAAACTCGTCCCTCCCCATACGACAAATTTTTTCATAGAAAGTTCCTCCCGGGAAATCATCCCAGGACAAATCCACCCTCGCTGCGAATTCCCCCTAGAAACTTTCTTGCGGACAATTCTGCCTGAAAAAAACTACTTTACATACTTTCATTTGAAAAAAAAAGTTGTTTTTTATTTAATTTCTGATCATATTTCAGGTCTCGGCGGAATTCCACCTGTGTGGAAAAATTTTCCTGGAAATCCACTCCCAATGGAAGATTTTTCTCCCGTAGAGAATTTTTCCTGGTGATATTCCCCTATGGAGAATTTCTACCGCGGGAAATCCCCCCTCTGTAAAAATCCTCCAAGAGAACTGCAACTCTGCTGAAAATTCCCTCGGATAATACCCCAGAATATTCCCGTATGTAAAATGGGTCGCCAACGAGAAAATAAGACAAATAAAACGAATTTCGTATATGAAGTTTGGCAAATTCCCCTCTTTTAAAATTTCTCCTGGTAAGTTCACCCTTGGAAACTTCTATCCCAATGTTAAACCCTCCCCTTAGAAAATTCATCCTCAGAGAATCCCCCCTGAAAAATACCAGGGGGAGGTTCAAAACCTCAACCCCCTGGATACGTCCTTGCTTGCGGCCCTTCCTTTGGCGGCTGTGGGTGGTCATGTCATCCCCAAAAACATAATTATTGTGCCTTTCAACTATTCTGAACAAAATGGGATATCAAAATTTTGATGGGACGACTTCGGGGAAAAAAGAGCTTGGGAGGGAGGCTAGTTGCCCACGAATTTTTTTGGTCACTTAAAAAGGGTACTAAAATTGTTAATTTCCGTCTAAATGAGCCCTCTTCCAATATCTTAGGATCATTAGTTTGGTACGATCACCCCTGGGAAGAACAATAAAAAAAAAACGAAAAATATATAAACACGCATCCGTGATTTTTATCCTGGTAAAAATATAAAAACTCCACATCTTGTAGATGGGAGCCTGAAAACTCTATAGTATTTTTTCTGATACGCTTCGTCTGATGGTACAATTTTCAATAAGATTCCTTAACTTTTGGGGGATGTTTTCCTCCCTTTTTGAAAATCAAGCAAATTTTCCGAGGCTTGTAGCTTTTGATGGGTAACATTAAACTTAATGAATCATATATATTAGGAATTAGCATAAAAAGCAAATTCTTTTATCTATCTATTGTTATGAAAATTCTGTTTTTTAGAGTTTCGGTTACTATTGGGCCAGTCGCTCCTTACTTATAGTTTGTTATCACGAACTGTTTAATTTTGTCGTACAAAAAAATGTCTTTATGAAGAGGCAGAAAGGACGTAAAAAGTACATGTACACACACAGATGAACACAGAGAAACATATTCTTTCCTGTTTCTGTAGGTTCTCTGATACGCTTCGTCTGATGGTACAATTTTCAATAAGATTCCTTATCTTTTGGGGGATGTTTCCTCCCTTTTTGAAAATCAAGCAAATTTTCCGAGGCTTGTAGCTTTTGATGGGTAACATTAAACTTAATGAATCATATATATTAGGAATTAGCATAAAAAGCAAATTCTTTTATCTATCTATTGTTATGAAAATTCTGTTTTTTAGAGTTTCGGTTACTATTGGGCCAGTCGCTCCTTACTTATAGTTTGTTATCACGAACTGTTTAATTTTGTCGTACAAAAAAATGTCTTTATGAAGAGGCAGAAAGGACGTAAAAAGTACATGTACACACACAGATGAACACAGAGAAACATATTCTTTCCTGTTTCTGTAGGTTCTCTGATACGCTTCGTCTGATGGTACAATTTTCAATAAGATTCCTTATCTTTTGGGGGATGTTTCCTCCCTTTTTGAAAATCAAGCAAATTTTCCGAGGCTTGTAGCTTTTGATGGGTAACATTAAACTTAATGAATCATATATATTAGGAATTAGCATAAAAAGCAAATTCTTTTATCTATCTATTGTTATGAAAATTCTGTTTTTTAGAGTTTCGGTTACTATTGGGCCAGTCGCTCCTTACTTATAGTTTGTTATCACGAACTGTTTGATTTTGTCGTACAAAAAATGTATTTATGAAGAGGCAGAAAAGGACGCAAAAAGTACATGTACACACACAGATGAACACAGAGAAACATATTCTTTCCTGTTTCTGTAGTTTGCGGGAAACTAGTGGAAACTGGAAACTAGTGAAAAGTAGAAGCTATCATTCGTGTCAATTTGCGACTGACTGACCTGACAGACAGAAACCTGACTGACGGACAGGCCGCTGGTACTTTGTTGACTACGTCTGCTAAATAGGGTATAATATAAACATTTATCCGATATTGAAGGTAACGACATTTCGATAAATTTAGGGCCCAATCTCGGTGTTTGACCTAGAGGCCACACGTAGGTATACCCAGTCCACCTTCTTTTAAGGCTTGGGTGCCACTTCAAATGCCACTTGAAACTTTGTTTTTAACACTCTTAAATGGTAATATTTCTCTTTTCTATTTATATAAAATGTTTCAATGTATTTAAACATATGTATCTAGTGTGTTTATCGACCAGAGGTTGTGATATTATATTATATAGATAGAGGTTGTAATGGATTCAGCCGCGTAGAAGATGAACAATCATACAGAATTTCCATCGATATGAACAACAATACTCCTCTTCGTCCCCCTAAAATTCTGCAGTAGAAATATCAATAAGGACTTATTGAACAAAAATACATTCCATCGTAGATTTTGACTGCTAATTTTTATCGGGATTGTCCCCTTTTTAAGTTGTTATCTTACTTTTTTGTAATTATAAGAACTTTGTTATGTACTAATAACTTAGGGTGTTTAACTTCAAACTCGGAACAAATACATATTTGGAATAATAAGCTGTTTCTTTGATTTAATATTATCAATATTTAGGTTCTTATGGTCTCGTTATTGATAAGGGTCTATATTTACTTATCATTCATTACTATGAAGAACTCAATAATTTTTTTTACTCCAACCAAATCATACAGAAAAAACGTTTGCGGAAAGCTGGAAAGATGATTCAGTCACAAATTAGAACTCATGTGGCTCGTACTAAGGGTCAAAATCTATTGGTAGCCAGCCAACCATGGGCCAAAACATATTTTTTCTATGGTTTGATCCTACTCTGCTCTATTTCCTTTGGCTTCCTCACAATTACCATATAGTCCCTGATTTCTAAAGGGGGCCATGCCTCCCCCTCCCTCTGCAGGCGCCCATGCGTTCATTATACGTCAAGATATATCTTTTAATCCCCGTTAACCCCTGTGATAGCTATTGTTATGCTAATGAACCAACTTCTCATAGGTCAGTCTTTGCTAGATAAGTACACAGGGGGGGGGGGTGAGGATCTTTGTCCCTGGCCTTATGCGTTTTTGTCTCTATAATATTTGAATAATTTGTCTGTTTTTTCATTGTTTAGTGACTTTCGCATCTGAGCCACCCTAGCTAAGAGGATGGCACGCTAGACATACAATCTTATGTCCTTCGGGACGGAAGTTCGAATCATGGTGTCGCCAATCCTTTGGTTTGGGGTGGGGGTCAATGGTGGAGCTTTACCCGCTCAGCCTCTGTGAGTCTGGGAAGGTTATGATTAAGTGAATTTCGAAGAAATGTCTGAATTTTAGCTGTCAGTTCAGGCGGAAAACGCCTTGTCCTGCTACAAGCACAATTAAGCAAATACTCTCACCTCTTTGTCAAATGTGACATAACTCCTCCCCCCCCCCCCAATGCATTCCTGCGTATTTAAATGGTGTTAGACATGCCTAAGTTCTGAAATTGGCTTCGTCGTCTTAAAAACAAAGGTTATAGCATTAAGCAACATTTTGCATATCACGTGATTTTCATTTTACATGAAAGGCACATCCAGTTTTTTTAGGGTACCTTTTAGGTTTTAAGATTTTTTCTAATGGTAGATTCGGCTGATAGGTTTGTTTTACAGGTTTTGTCGTGACGTAGAGTACGTTGACATGTTTAAGCCATTGAAAAAAGTGAGTCTTATTTTGCCTCATGCAATAAGAAGAGGGGGTCATCCCTTAGCTATTGAAGCACCAAGAACTAGGATTATGTGTGAAAAAGAAACCTCTGAGACAGAAAGGTTAGTTTTCCTGCATATTTTTTTTTTTTTTTTTTTTAGTGGATTTAGTTATGGGTTATTATGTGTCAGTTTGAAATACTATTAGCTAGATGATTGATCGTTCATTTAACTTATGTTTTTTGCCGACTGACGGATTCTCTAGGATACAGCTTATTTCTTTAGCTCTGATAATCTCTGAGATATGGTCCTTTGTGAATTTAATAATTAGGGACAATAGACGGTTTCACAAGTTTATGGAAAACGATCCAGTTCAGGAATTTCTTTTTCAAATTGTTTAAAAGTTAGCGCTAAAATTACCGAAAAAAAGTTTCCAATTTTATATTCTTAAGGAGAGAACATACCTAAACAGCTAACAGATTATAAAAGTCCTGTAAATATGTTCGATTTTTTCTGTTACAGTGTCCCGGAAGCTACAGAGATTTTATTTTAAATTTGCAGCTAACAAATATATTGGTCGTCAAAAGATAAATGGTGTGTCCTAAACATGTACGCGTTGCCAAGATTTCTTCTGGGGAAGGGTCATTCAAGGTAGAAATGAAGTTAGCCTTAGAAAGTGTATTTTTGTAGCCATTGTACGAAGAAGTTTATATTTACGCATAGTTTCTTACGTTTTCGTTAAAGGGTGCCTGAGTTCTCAAACCCTTCCCTAGACTGTGTAACTGCCTAATGCAGTTAGTAGTTACGACTTTTTAGAGGAATAGGTTTTAATAAGTACGACTGAAGAAACTGCTGAGAGGGTCTCTTCATTTAGTTTTCTGCAATTTTTTAGGAGGATTTCCTTATACTTTACCATTCAGTCATTTGCAAATCTTCTACTCTATTTATTAGTCTGCAACAATGTATTTTTAATACATTTTATCTTCCCTCCTTAATTGTCGAAGTCAGTAACTTTTCTGAGGCTGAGTTAAGTTAATGAAGTTGGACCCCTTTCTTCACAGTTCAAAAAATAAACATCAAACAGATATTTAGACGTATTACAAATTTACAAGACAAATACAGCTTTTCGATATATAATTATTTGAATCTATTTATACATTCGAACAACCAAAAATTTGGTATAAGATGCATCGGAGATTTGATTGAAAAGGCGGACTTAGTAAAGATTGGGCTGGAACTGAATCCTGATATTGTACTGGGTTAGAAATTAAAACATTGTCAGGCTCATTTTTTTTTAATTACATAAAAAGAGCTCAATTCAGTTAATCCGTGCAATTAACGAAAAGTGTAAGCGCTTTTTATCAAAATCGAAAACAGAACATTTACAAACTGTCGTTACCTCAAATGATGGGAGCTTAGGAGGTATATACTCTCCTTTCTTCAGTTTTATCTAGACGGACCTCTTGATGAATATTTGAAAATCGGACAATGTAAAATGTTCACTATTTTTACGTGAAACTTGTTTCATTGAATAACCGATTCATCACAAATTTTATTTAAACAGTTTTTTTAAACAGTAATCTCTGTTTATCGCTTCCCATTTCCGAGACTTTCCTGATCATATCCTATGAAATTTAAGTACCTTCCTCTCCTCAACTCCTTAATATAAACCCTATGTCAAGACAGCACATGTCCAATGCCAACCCTTACCCTTGAAAATTCTGGCATCTAAGGCATTTAAATTACGGCAAAAATAATTTTGACATCAAAAGCTTTGATTCCTAACTTTTTCTGAGAGTGAAAAAAACAGGAAATGGAGTTACTACGATTTAAAAGAATAAAACTTTTAAATGTCTTCTTAACAACAGAGTATAACTTATCCAGTTTAAGGTGGTGAGCCTAAAATTGAATTTCGAGCCCTTAAAAAAAAAAAAAAATAAAATAAACACGCAGCAGTGATACTTTGCTCTGGCAAAAAATACGAAATTCAACATTATTGCAGATGGGAGCTTGAAACCTCTACAGTAAGGTTCTCTAATACGCCGAATCTGATGGTGTGGTTTTCATTGATGGGCAATTTTTCTGAAGCTCTTAGCTTTTGATGGGTAGCACTAAACCTAATTAGTCTCATATATTTGGAATCAGCATAAAAATATAATTCTTTTAACATATCTATTGATATCAAAGTTCCGTTTTTTAGAGTTTTGGTTATTATTGAGCCGAGTCCAATCCTTACTTACAGTTTCGTTACCACGAACAGTTCGACTGCTTAGTTTCTTTTTTCGTTTCTCTTTTTAACGTAGAAGACCTCTTGTTTTATACAGGTAAAATGTTCGTGTGATCGTTTCTCTTCGTTTTCCTCGTGCTGGCCATAGACCCATTTGTTTTCTCTAGATTTTATTCTTTGTTTTTTGTTTAGATACCTTGGTTAGAAGAAATCTCTGCAAAAAACCGCAAAACCCCCATTCCCATGATCAGCTGTCCACCCAGCGCTACCTAAAACTAGGCGGCCGGCGTTTACCACCTCTCCTGAAAATCCCCCCCCCCCCCGCGGAAAATACCCCCCGCGGAAATAACCCCGTGGAAAATAAGGCTTTCCAAATTTGATAATTTGGAAAATTTTTGATAAAATTTTATTTGAGTTTTATTTTTTTTAATTTCCGTAGGGGGAAGGAATTTTGGTATTTTGGTACTTGTGTATTATGCGCCACTCACTAAAGTTTACGCTGTGTAAAATTCGAGAACACATTGGTTTTTTCGTTAGTTTCTTCGTTACTTTAGAAATAAATTTGGGCTATAGATTGGCTATAAATTGGGCTATAGGGGGGGGGGTATAGCGGGTCTGCATGCAAAATTTGTTTGGTACAAGTATTCTGCATATTAGATATACATATAAGTGTATTTTAAAGCCAAATATACGGCCATGAAAACAGCAAAATAATATAAATGAAAGGCATAAATAGCATAAACTTTGATCAGAGATCAAAGAGTTCGTGGTAACGAACTGTAAGTAAGGAGCGACCCGGCTCAATAGTAACCGAAACTCTACAAAACCGAATTCTGATACCACTTCAAAAGAATCGGATCTTTATGCTGATTTCAAATATATAAGTATCATCAAGTTTAGTCTTACCCATCAAAAGCTACGAGCCTGAAAAAATTTGCCTTATTTTCGAAAAAAGTTGGAAACACCCCCTAAAAGTGATATCTTAATGAAAATCAAACCACAAGATTAAATTACGAGCCTGAAAAAACTTGCCTTATTTTCGAAAAAAGGGGGAAACATCCCCTAAAAGCGACAGAATCTTAATGAAGATCAGAATATGTATATCAAACTGACAATACATAAAATTCTCAAATTTAGAAAGCCTTATTTTCCACGGAGGGGGGGGGTATTTTCCGTGGGGGTATTTTCCGGGGGGGGGGTATTTTCCGCGGGGGGTATTTTCCGGGGTGGGGGGTTATTTTCCGCGGGTGGTATTTTGTGGGGGGTATTTTCCAGGGGGAGGGGGTGGAGCAATCGCCGGGGGGGGGGGGGGGGGGTAAACGCCTAGAACCCTAACATTAATTAAAAATGGATATATTTGTGTGGGTCTGCCTGGTACTCCTTTTCTTCCGTTTTTCTTTCTTCCGCTGCGCCCAAGCTTTCTGTCCACCATAACTGCAGGATAAGGGTCTCTACATTCCCAAAGAATAACTGCTGTGGGAAGCAGCTCCTGTATTAGGGCTGCTCTGGGCGCCAACTCCCCAAGAATGGGGTCTAGCAGGCTCAGTTCCTCCTCCGGCCGAATAAAATTTAAGACTCCTCCTTAACCTTGCAGACAGAGAAGATGTATTGCAGGGCCTTAGCTGAATATCCAGAAAAACTGGGTCCCAGGGAGTAGAGGTACGAATACAGAAAGAAAAGGAGAGCAGAAAGAGGAGAATTGTTCTCAACTGAAACCTTAGGCAGGGGTATGGCAAAGGGGCACAAAAAGCAAGTGCTGATCAGTAAGTTTTGACCACATTTCTTGAGTAGTTTTATGCGATGAACTCGAATATCACATCAGATCAAGGATATGTTCAACCGACAGTGTTTCACATTCATCACCAAAAGGTTTCTTCAAAATAATCAATCATCTCTTAATGTATTAACTGACTAAAATCACAGGTAACAAAAATCACATTGGTAAAAGGCAGGCAACTTTTCAAATGACTTGCGACATTAATCACTGGCAGTGTAGTTTGAAACTTCGTCGTCGAGATCGTCGATGAGATCTTCTGATTTGGGAGAATTATCACATTCTGCTCCCTGACAAGTTTTGCACGCGAGAGTGCAAGACATGCCGTTTCTGACACAAGTGCACCGAGCAGAGGTGCAGTTTGAACGGCAGGAACACTTAACAATCTTAAGAAGTTGGGGAGGTGCTGGGGGTAGGTCCGTCATCACAGGGTATAATGTACCATTTCGGTCCTTCCAGCCCCACTCTTGAGGGTCCAATTCTAGATTACGGTCGTCATTCCAGGCGTGTACCTGAAAGTAAACTCTATAGCTGTGAAATGCTGCAGAGTTGGATGTGGGAGGTAGCTGCTCTGGGTGAACAAAAGCCGTTGCTGTGACGAGCTTTCTTTCGAAGAGCTGCTTTCGAAGCTCGTTCAGATTTCCCCCCTTCTTTCCACCATATATTATAAGAAGTGCGTCTTCTCCGGCTTCCTTGACTTCGATTTTTGTTGCTGCCTTCTTCATAAAGACCTTGGCAGATGCTCGAAAACTTTCGTCTTCTATCACTTTTTTCAGGGTAAGACCTTTTCCGATGTTGTGGACACGTGATGTAGAATCACACCCAAGGAATGCATGGGCAAAGAGGATCAGACCACATACTTCTTGGCCTAATCTTTTTTTCATTTCATGAACATCCCAGCACCTTCGCTCTTTATTTTTCTTCGGCTCTGGGGCGAAGTACACCTTGTTAGTGGAGACATCACAGTGGTAGCAGAGAAGGACCAGAAGATCCGTATCTTCTCCAATAACGGCAGTTACCTTCTGTTTAGCTGATTCGATACCAGCTTTTACAATAGGCACGTCTGCATCACTGGGGCCTTGGACTACAAAATAGCCTTTTTGCCGGAGATGAACTGCAAGCGCACTAATGAATCTTGACTTTTTTTTCTTGTTCCCGAGAAATTCTTCTTTCTTAACTTTCAGACGCATGTCATTCGTGAAGAAAATCTCGCGACCAATCGTTCGATTACGATACGAATGGGCCATATCTTTGATGGAAGGTCCACTATCATACCCATCGAAAACAACAGTTGCGCCAGGGTACTTCCGCGAAATATACAGAGAGTAGCTCTGTATGATACCCGCATACGTGTCATTTTTTATCCATGGGACTCGGTGCAATAGAGATCCGCCGTCAAGTACGTAGTGTGTCCCGTCGTTCAGCACACACGGAATTTCTTCGAGTTTGCATGCAAGTGCAATGGCCTTGGCGAATTCGGCCTTGTTCGGCACTCTCGGCATAAATGAGCTGTCAAACAGAGCAGCGGGATACGAACAAAGTTCATACCGGAAGCACTCTGATTCAGGAAGTCTTGTCCTTTTGGCTAACGCAATGAAGCGTTGGAATAGCAAAGCTGGATCCAGTCGCTTGCAATCTCCTCCAGCTATTTGCTTTGTTGTTATCTGGACTGCCTGTTCCTTTCTTCGGAAGACAAAATCCTTCGCCACTTTTCCAGTCATAGCATCAAGGATTTTTAGCCCGACAGCCTTCGCACAGTCAACGTTTGCAGATTCATATGCAGTCAAACCGGTAGCAATGCTTCTAAGCTGGGTATCCCCTCCGAATGGTGAGCCATTTTCAAAGTACTTGACCATCGCCTGCGTATCCTTGAAGTCTCGTTCTTGTCTGGGGCCTGCGTTCTCCTTTTGCTGCTCGCTTGTCCCATAGAGAATTTGCGTCAGATCTTCCATTAGGAGGTTAACAGCAGAGCAGGTTGGGCGTGCTAAAACCCACAGCGACCTCTGGGTTTCGGTCATGCCCGTACCCCTAGTCAGTCCGCCTGCTGTTTTCAACGAGCGCATAAGCTCTTGTTCAATAACTAGATCCGTCGACAAGCCAGCCCAATAGCGATCAGATCGTCTGACGACGTGCATTCCTTGTTGGAATGAACTATGAACAGTAGGATGGGTTTCTTCAAGCTTCACCATCTTCTGAAGGTATATTCGGCACGATTTGGCATAGTTGTTGTGACCACAGGCCGCAAAAAAGGTAGCATTTCAGACACAGACTTTAGGTGTAAGTCCCAAAGCCCCATCCGCTCAGCTTTGATGAAAGAACGAAGTATCCTAACCATATTCATAAGCTGAAACCACAGCTTTGAAGTTCTGTGCTGAGACAGATCAAGTATCTTCTGGTCGACGAAACCTTTGATCCGCTTGAGTGCAGGATTTTCTTCAACCTCCGTCATTGTTGCCTCTCCATTCATTAGCTTGATGTATAGTGTTTTAAGGTCTGCAACTTCTTTGGTGCCTAACTTTGTTTCAGGTTCTGAACAGGGATCATCGTCAAATAACTCGGAGAGCAGCACGGCATGTAGAGCACTATCAACTAGCAAGAGACCTCGAACAGCTCGTGAAATAGCCTTTCCACTTAGGAGATGGGGAACAGCGTTTGGGGCATATGCAAGTTCCAGGACTTCGCGGAGACCGAATCCTTCCATTGTGTATCCTATGCATCCAATAAAGCTCATGGTTGTGTGAAACCCACCGAGTTTCAGAACTACTGCTGAGCGCTCACTTCCTGGTTCAGAAGCCTCAACCATTTTAATAGCTTTCCACCACAATGGCTGATCGAAGGTCACGACTGGGGCGAATCCATGGCGAAAAATTCTTACTATATTCACAGTTACACGTATAAAAAGAACTGAACTGAAAAAGGACAAATTCTCCCAGCCCGCTAACCGCAGCACGCGGTGGGGGTTAATAGGGGTGGTAAATGAATCTTTCCAACCAATCCCAGGGCTCCTAATATACTGGCCAATGTCCCTAACTGCGCACTTTTTCCCTCGTGGTGAATTAAACACGTACGCAGTTAAGAGGACCCAAAATGGCGTAAAAAAATAATAGGAAAATTAACATTTATTACAAAAGGAAGGAAAATAATTAAGGGGCCCAAAGAAATGAATCTGGGAGGGACATTTATCTGACAAAACTGGGACCAAGGGTTCCAACAACGACAATCTTAGAATGTACGGAACTTTCCAAAAATATAGTATTCAGTCGATAGGGCGACGTTATTCCTGACTTCATTCGCCCCAAAGGACGAAAAAAGGGAAATATGGCCACGAAATACGAATTTCTTGTTTGGTGATGAATGTGAAACACTAACGGTGGGACATAACTTGAATCTGATGTGATATTCGAATTCAGCACACAAAACTAGTTCAGAAACATGTCTCCCATGAAGTAAATGCTAAGCTCTAGGATAACGGAAAATTTCCGCTAAAAACAACAAAAAACAAACGGAAAACGCTAAAAAAACACTTATTTTGCACCCCGCTGGGTTTCTCAACTTTTGATATGTTGTACAGTTTTTTTTTCTCTACAAGATGGTGTAAAAACCATTTCTGTTGCAATTTGTTTGCGGTCGAGTCCTATTTGACGCTAGATTGACTGTACTATGTAGGAGAAAGGGTTGAAGCCGAACTAAAGGCATATTGATGACAGCCATCTACCCGCGAAGTCACTGATGATTTCTTATAAAATGCCGGACAATTTTTTGGAAATTTAATAGAACACTTAAAAACGTGGTTGATAATTGACTTTCCTTTCGCAAAACTTCTTTTCCTCCTCAAAATTCAAAAATATGAGGAGTAAGAAATTTTCTTCTAAAATGGAAAAAATAATGAGTTTGCTCAAATTCTTTCTAGCCACGGCAAAAAGAATAGCAAGCCATACTTTCAAAAAGTAAGCTAAATTAAATTAATATTTACGCTATAATAGACTATGAACAACTACTCTCAGTTTAATATGGGCGAAGACTGAAAAATTCGTAAGTTCACTGGGAATTCTGAGCATACCCCAAATTTTATGGAAAATCCCAAATAAGTAAGTGCCAAAATAACTCTCAGCTGCCTGTGATAGTTGCAAGCCACTTCTAATAGAACAGTTTACCCATGCCACTTATAGACTAAACAATATACCCAGTACACCAAAAATTTCTTTGAATTTCAGCTCTAGAGACTGAGATGCAGACTTCTCTCTCTCTCTCTTTTATATATTAGGTGACTTACTTCTAATCAATTTAGCTTGATCTTAGGTGAAACAGAAAACGTTACGCTCTAACGCAACATTCGTAATTTGAAATTACATTTTTTTTTTTTTTGCTCTCTCTCTTTTTGCTGTTTATGTTACGAACTTTGTATCTGCTTTGCTTTGCCTTATTCCATAACTTTCTAGACATCCAAGCGGCTCATCTGCTGAGACAAATTCAGTTGAAAAGCTACCAAATATGGAATGTCCCGCAGAACTAGCGCTTTCATTTTTGGAAGCGCAGGGAGGAACACTTTACAATCAAAAGAAATGGGAAAAGGAAGGAGAGTAAGTATTCAAAATCTTATAATGCTCTAATGACCATACTCTTTGCTTTGAAACATTCTTTTTCGCTAAGATTCGACCATGACTGAAAACTGAATCAAAATGCGGAGCTCTTGCATCTTGAACTTGTATTAGTAATTTCCAAGAGCGGATCCAGGATTTTTGTTCGGGGGGGCTACCCGATTTTTTCCCGTAAACTTTGTCTAACATCCCGTGGTTTTGTCTTTACAGGTATTTTTTAGACTAATTTTCGGCTCGGTCAAAAATTTTGGGGGGGGGGGGGATTCAAACCGGGTAACCCCCCTGGATACGGCCTTGGTAATTTCTATCTATTTAGTTTTAAGACAGTCACAAGCTGGTAGGAGATTGGCTGAATATCTTAGTTGAGGCTGAAATTAGATGATCGAAAATTGCTTACCATCTTTAGAGATTTTCCAGAAGGTGACTTTAGAGATTTTCCAGAAATTTATCTCAAAATTTTGAGATAGCCATTGGATGTGTTTGGGGAAATGGTGGGCGTGGAAGGGGTGTTAGTTGCCTTCCAGTTACTTTCGACTATTAAAAAGTGCACAACTTTCTCCAATTTCCAATTGAATGAATCATTTTCGAAGTTTCTGCAACAACTCCTTCGATACGAAGTATCTTGGTCTAAAGGGGGAAAAAAATAATACACTGTGCCAAGATAGTTCTTTACTTAGGCAGCCTGTTTGCGCTCTCTATGATTATTGGGCAGGCCCCTCTCTGCCCTAGCAACAATGCCCATAATTAAAATGGACAGTTCTAACTTATTTATTTTGTTCTATGCGGTTTTCATTGCCATGGGAACAACACTACCAATTAACTTAAACTTCCTTACGTGTTATTACAAAGCAGACTGTAACAAACCGGTAAATACTGAAAGTTGTTTTCTAGCCGAAGAAATAAACTTGGAAAAGTCATGTGACCAGAACCGGCTACAGAGGAAATTAGGCAATGATGTGTCTAGTGTGCTTACAAACAAGTTTATACTTGTTTTGAATCCTTACATGATTGTCACGTGCTTCTTTTTTAATTTCAATAGAATTTCAAGACCTTATTAGATTTTTCCTTTGGGAGCGCAAGTCTTCATTGAGTTCATAGCATAATATTTCAGCTTTCCTTTCGAAAAATCAAATGAACAAATATGGAACATATTTTTTCTATCTTTTCCTGTTTTACTATTGCCTCACTATGAGAATGACGCTTATGAACACCAAACACCACTTTGTCTGTCGATAATCATATGAACGTAATCTTTTATGTTACATCGAAAAAGATTGTCTGCAATAACATGGGTGCTATTACCCCGCAGCACCCTTCTTAAGGGCGCTGGTAAAAAAATTTCACAGGAGCCAAGAAGAATTAGAGACTAGTTTCTAACCCGCTCACCTTTCCCAGTGAAAAAAATCTCCCTTAGCTTTATCTAAATTTTTACGGGGATTAAGAAAACTTGCGAATAAAACACTTTTGGACGCTTCAGGCACACTCCGTCCACCTATAAGATCCTTCTCCGTTATGGCTGATGTACAATTATATACTACTGTATATAATTGTGAGGCTTTATCAAGCCTCAAATAAATGAACATAGTTAAAGGAAGTTCTAAAACAAATTTCTATTTAATTGTTTGGTTTAGTATGAACTACGTTCATGTTTAGGAATTAATGTACCACCCCGCTATATTACTGCCTTTGAAACTCAAGACCTCAGTAGGCTACCAAGCATTTGATAATTTAAATCGGATAGAAATCTTAGAATTTTCTCTAGATTGGTTTTGGCACCCTTTCATAACCTATAACAAATTCATAACCTATAACTGAATGAATGCATTTAATAAATAATGGTTGTTTATTGTACCTTTGACCGCAATAAATCTTGTGCCTTTGACCGGTCAATGGCACAACATATTATTATACGATGGATAACAAGCAATAGTAAGTGAAAAAAAAAACAGTCGATTATTGAGCATCCTTTAGATCAGGCCTTCCTAAACTATGGGTCGCGACCCCAAATATGGTCACATAGCAAAATCATGGGGTCACAAGAGATTTTAAAGTCAAATATTTAAATATTAAAATCAAATATTTATAACATACTACAGGAAATGACATATATTGTAAAGTTGATGAATTTTTAAAGACTGAAGGTCTAGAATGGAAAAATTGCTATGGAATATGCACAGATGGTCGAAGAGCGATGATGGGCTAAAATATAATCATTTTTTCAAGCTACTCATTATGGCCATATAACTTTACTCACTGCCTTATTCACCGAGAGGCCCTGGCAGCAAAAAAATTAGCACCATAATTGAACCATATGCTTCAGAATACTGTTAAGATTATAAATTTTATCAAGAGCCATACCCTTAACAGTCACTTATTTTTAAATCTTTGTAAGGATTAATAAAAAAAAAATGTCCGAAAAATAAGTTTTCAAAAAGAGTAAAGGCCATTTTAAACTTAAGCTCAGCAGATAAAAATACCGGTTAAAATTTAAACTCAAAACGACCAGAAATTACTATTAAAGAATAAATGAAACCCGAAACGAACAGAAATTAATTAAACAATCATAGAAAAAACATACAACAAGTAATAATATAAATGAATAGATAGACCTTAAAGCGAGTAATGCTAAAATTAAATATGAAAATCAAGTTTAAAACGAAAAAAAAATTTTGCTATTGAAGTATAGATGAAACTTAAAACGAACAGAAATTAAATAAACAATCAATGCAAACAAATATACAATAGATATTAGTGTAAATGAATAAATAAATCTTAAAACGAGTTAAACTTCAATTGAATATGCAAATCAAGCTTGAAACGAACAAAAATCACTCCAAACAAGAGTTTGGGTATCGCCTCCTTCTCACACTGTAAAAGTCTAAAACCTACTGCGTCATTGGCGCTTTACTGAAAACCAATTTTATGACAAATATTTTCTTTTGTACTTAATATTGAAAATAAATATTAAAATTAAAGTAAAATTCTGAACTGATGAGCTTTCAGCAATTAATATCATTATACATCAAATATTCAGTTTAATTCAATAGTTCTTTCTAAAGTTGTTCAAGACGAATATAGTTTCACTACAAACAAGAGTTTGGATACTGCCCCCTTTCTTAACTGTAAATAAAAACCAAAAGCCTACTGTGTCATTGGCGCTTCACTGAAAACGAATTATATTACAAATATTTTCTTTTCCAGTTCTTACAGCATTGAAAATAAAAATAAAATTACAGTGAAATAAATTCTTGAACTGATGGATCTTTCAACTAGTATCATTATATATCAAACATTCAACTTAATGTTGTTTATACTTTCCAAGACTGTTCAAGACGCATATAGTTTTCAGTAAAGCGCCAATGACGCAAGCTTGATTTGCATATTCAATTGAAGTTTCACTCATTTTAAGATTTATTTATTCATTTACATTAATATCTATTGTATGTTTGTTTGCATTGATTGTTTATTTAATTCCTGTTCGTTTTAAGTTTCATTTATACTTAAATAGCAAAATATATTTTCTAAGCTTGATTTTCATATTTAATCTAAGCATTACTCGCCTTAAGATCGGTTTATTCATTTATATTATTACTTGTTGTATGTTTTTTCCTATGATTGTTTATTTAATTTCTGTTCGTTTTGGGTTTCATTTATTCTTCAATAGTAATTTCTGGTCGTCTTGAGTTTGAATTTTAACAGGTATTTGTATCTGCTGAGCTTAAGTTTAAAATGGCCTTTACTTTTTTTTTGAAAAACCTATTTTTTGGAAAGTTTTTTTTTAATTAATTTTTGTTCGTTCTTTGATTGCAAATAGTTTCAAGTTTTCAAAAATTCCTTAGTTCAAAATCAAACTTTAAAAAAAATCAAATCTTCATCGAAGTATCAAAACTGGTATTAAAGTAACAATATCAAAGCGAAAAAAGTTTGTCACCTTTGAAATGAGCCCCCTTTGAAGTTTATCCGACGATCCCTTCTATATGAAGTGCGTCTGAGGAAAAAAATAATGGAGTGTGGGGGGAGGCTAGCTGTCCTCCGATTACGTTTTACCCTTAAAAAGTGAATTACAACTTTCAATTTCCAATCAAATGAACCCTGTATGAAGTTTGTACGAGCATTCCTTCCATAACAACCATATATGCCCCCAGGGCATAACTTATAACGCCTACTCTCGGGCCCTGGGGGGGGGGAGCTGTGTCGACACCGGAGTTTTTGTTATCTGAACTTTGAACTATTTTTAGCAACATATCTATCTCAAAATTTTTATCTTATGCATTTAGGGCGTGGAGGGGGGGGGGGGCTAGTTGCCCTCCAATCTCTTTTGACTCTTAAAAAGTGAACGAGAACTTTCAATTCTCAATCAAATGAACCCTCTCCGAATTTTATTCAAGTATCCCTTCCATAAAAACGATATATGCCCCCAGAGCATAACTTACAACGCCTGCCTCCGGGCTATGGGGGGTTGCGTCAACACAGGAGTTTTTCTTATCTTACCTTTCAATTATTTTTAATGGAATGGCTATTTTAAAAATTTTATCGGATAGGCTTTTGGAAAAAGGGTGTTTGGGGGGGGGGCTAGTTGCCCTCGGATATCTTTTGACTCTTAAAAAGTGAACTTGAACTTTCAATTCCCAATCAAATGAGCCCTCTCTGAAGCTTATACGAACATTCCTCTCATAAGAACCATACACGCCCCCAGGACAACACTTACAACGCCTACCCCCTGGGCCCTGGGGGGTTGTGTTGACACCGGAGTATTTGTTATCTAATTTTTAAAAAAATTTTAAAAATCAGCTATCTCAAAATTGCTAGCGGATAGGTTTAGGGAAAAAAGGGCATGGGGGGCTAGTTGCCCTTAAATCTCTTGACTCTTAAGAAGTGAACTAGAACTTTCAATTTCAAATCAAATGACCCCTTTATGAAATTTATACGAGCATCCCTTTCATAAGAACCATACATGCCCTTAGGGTATAACTTAGCACGCCTTCTCCCGGCCCCTGGGGGGTTGTATTGACACCGGAGTATTTCTTATCCGACCTTTGAACATTTTTTTTAAACAAAATGTCTATCTCAAAATTTTTATCAGATGGGTTTGAAAAAGAAGGCGTGGTGGGGGGGGGGCTAGTTGCCCTTGGATCTCTTTTGACCATTAAAAAGTGAACTCGAACTTTCAATTTCGAATCAAATGAGCCCTCTCTGAAGTTTATACGACTATCCCTGTCATAAGAACCAAATATGCCCCAGGGCATAAATTACAACGCCTGCCCCCGGGTCCTGGAGGGTTCTGTCAACACCTGAGTTTTGTTTATCATACTTTGAACAATTTAATGGCTATCTCAAAATTTTTATCAAATGCATTCGGGAAAAAGGGGGGTGGGGGGGCTAGTTGCCCTCCAATCTCTTTTGACTCTCAAAAACTAAACTAGAACTTTTAATTTCCCATCAAATTAGCCCTCTCTGGAGTTTTTGCGAACATCCCTTCCATAAGAACCATATATTCCCCCAGGGCATAACTTACAACGCCTGCCTTCGGGCCCTGGGGAGCTGTGTCGACCCCGGAGTTTTCGTTATATGGTCTTTGAACTATTTTAAAAAAATGGCCATCTCAAAGTTCTTATCAGATGGGTTTTAGAAAAAAGGGCACGGAGGGGGGGGGGGGAAATTGGTGCCCTCCAATCTCTTTTGACTCTTAAAAAGTGAACTAGAACTTTCAATTTCCAATCAAATGAACCCTCTTTGTAGTTTATACGAGCATCCCTTCCATAAGAACGATATATGCCCCCAGGGCATAACTTACAACACCTTCCCCCGAGCCCTGGGGGGTTTTGTTGACACCGGAATTTGTAACAAAATAGCTATCTCATCTAAAAAATTTATCGGATGCGTTTGGGAAAAAAGGGCTTAGGGGGGCTGATTACCCTCCAATATATTTTGACGCTTAAAAAGTGAACTAGAACTTTCCATTTTCATTCCATCCATAAGAACCATATAACCCATGCCCTGTAGACTTATAACCCATGCCCTGTAGACCGGGGAGAGGGGAGTGTCATGTTCAAAATATAATTTCCAGAATATTCAACTACGTTGAACAAAATAGCTATCTCAAAATTTTGATTGGATGTGTTTGGGGAAATGGTGGGCATGGAAGGGGTGTTAGTTGCCTTCTTTTTTTTAATTTTAAATAATCCCACCTCCTCTCCTCTCGGTAATATAATAATCTTTTCACTTAATTTCAAACTTTAATGTCACCTACACTAATTTAAAAACAACTTTTATTTTTGAAATTTGTAAACACTAATTTAAAAACAACTTTTATTATTTGAAATTTGAATTGGGTAGCCAAATATAATTGACAAAGACAAGGTATACTACAAAAAAAAAAAAAAACCACAAAAAAAATTTAGTTGCCTTCTAATCACTTTCGACTATTAAAAAAGGCACTAGCCATTTAAAATTCCAATCGAATGAGCTCTTTTTGAAGTTTCTACGATAGCGCTTTCTATAAAAAAAAAACTTATATGCCCCGAGGGCATAACTTACTACCCTTCCCCTGAGGGATGTGGGAGGGGTTGTCATCCTAAAAGACCTAATTCCCTGAATTTTCAACTACGTTGAACAAAATGGCTATCTCAAAATTTTGATTGGATGTGTTTGGGAGAAAGGTGGGTGTGAGAGGGGGCTAGCTGCCCATTTATCACTTTCGACTATTAAAAAGGGCACTAACCCTTTGAATTTCCAATCGAATGAGTCCTTTTTGAAGTTTCTACGAAAGAGCTTTCCATAAAAACCTTATATGCCCCCAGGGCATAACTTGCAACCCTTGCCCTGAGGTCTATGGGGGAGTTTCCTTTTCAAAACATAATTTCTATCTGGAAATCAACTACACTGAACAAAATGGCTGTCTCAAAATTTTGATTGGATGTGTTTGGGGAACTGGTGGGCACGGAAGGGGTGTTAGTTGCCTTCCAATCACTTTTGACCCTCAGAAAGGGCACTAGAACTCTCGATTTCTAATCGAATGAGCCCCTTTGAAGCTTCTACGACGACCCCTTCCATATGAAATGCCTCTGGGAAAAAATAAATAAATAAATAATAAAACATTGGAGCCGTATGGCCTTTGCTATAGGCAACGCTACAGCGTTGCCTCTGATATGGATTCCGTCTATACAACTTTATTATTACATGCAGAAGTAAGATGGTTGTGAAGAGGTCAAAGTTTAAGAAGATTATTATTATTAAAAGATGGAATTGAAATATTCTTAACCGAACGAAAATGTGAACTCGCTGCTTTTCTTCAAAACGACTTATGGCTATCCAAGCTATGCTGTTTGTCGGATATCTTTGCGAAACTAAACTATCTCAACTCGTCTCTTCAAGAAAAAATACGATATTTTTACTTCTAATGATAAAATTGAAAGTTTTATTAAAAAGATAAAAATTTGGATAGATAGGATAGAAAAACAATCGTACGAAATATTTTCCAGTGTCGACAATTTTATAATCTAGAGAAATCATTGTAAAATTTTTATTGCAAAAATTATTGTAGATCACTTAAAAGCGCTAGAAACCTAGTTCTGTGTATATTTTTTTTTTTTTTTTTTTTTTTTAAATACTGATATCAAAAAGGTAGCTTGAATTCAAGATTCGTTTTGTATTGATTTAACTGAGATTTATCACATGCCACTTAAAGATCAAGAGGAATTTGCTGAGCTTTTTGAGAGATTCAAACTGAAAACTACAATTTCCAAAAAAGCCCTAGAGTGAATTCTGGATCAGAATTAGAACTGGATTTCCCACAATCCCAGATATGACATTATATGTTCTTCTGCCATTCAACAGCACATACTTATGTGAAGTTACTTTCTGAGCTTTAACACATATCAAACCTTAATATCGTTCATCGCTAAAAAATGTTAAGGAGCTCTACGTCCAGCAGTGTCAAACGTTCGACCAAGATTGAATTTGTTATGCAATAAAAAGTAGGCACATCCATCTCACTATAAGTTTTTCCTTTCATTTTAATTTAATATTTACCACCCAACTACTGCGTCCGAATATATTTGATTGAACTTTTCAACTTATGTGGAATTTTTTTTATTTTAGATTTTTGTATGCTTCTGAACAAATTCTAAAACTATATAGTTTCATGTGTATATGTATATTGTTAACTAATAAATAAATCATCAAAAAATATTTATTTGTCTTTCAATTAAATTTTTATGGGGTCGCCAGGAAACTTGCAACGATAAATGGGGCCATGAATGAAAAAAAGCTTAGGAAGTCCTGATTTAGATGATTTATTTTCGCAGAGACTTAAATGGGGTACTTGCAGGTTTTATTCGTCCTTTTTTGAATTTTTCTTGTCCTAGGCTATTAATCCATCAGCAAGTCCACTCAAAATATTTCTTTTCGAAGGTAAATTTTTCATCAGTTACGTTTATAACTGGTTATAAATTAATGATAATGGTTTGCTTCAACACGGCTGATGGTTCAACTTGCAGTAATTTTCTATCGGATCTTAAAAATGCACTATTATTGCTGCATTCTGTCTTCAAAATAATTTTAGATGGGCTTTATTTAGGTTTAGAATGCATCCCCCTTTCTCCTTTTTGTCCGAGTGGCCTAGATGACCTTGAAACGAGTCGGCAAGAATATTTAGCTCAGACACAAGGGAATCTCTAAGAAAAAATCCCGAAGGGGTCTTGCGCCATAAATGCTGCTGGCTCCAGCATTCAACCAATGTTAATTTTTCCCATGGTCACTTTTAAAGATTTTGTGTTGATGGGTGTACCACCAGGCACTGTTGGAGTAGCAGGTCATTCAAGGTGGTCCAATGAAAACTTATTTCTGGAGTTTTTGGAACGCTTCAGTAAGCACATCGAATCTTCTGGGATACATTTATTAACATTTCATACTCACACCAGCCACAAAATGCAGCCACTAAACAGGTTAGTTTTTCGACCTTTCAAAATCTTTTATAGCGAGGCAGTAAATGATTGGATGTTGACACCAGCTAATTCTGGCAAGCCTATCACAATATATTCTGTTGCTTCTTTAGTTGGATTGGCTTATCCGAAGGCCATCTGCCCGACTAATTTTGTAAATGGCTTTCAGGTAGCTGGATTAATGCCAGTCCATGAAAATATTTTCACGGAAGATGAACTTCCATCTTCAACTGTAACAGACATACCACTTCCTGTCGCTGAACATATGAATCAGAATGGTGAGGAAATCTTGGGAGCCACTGTTTTTTCATCCAAAATGCCACTGAAATCATTTCTGCACAGAAAATTGGACCTCATCAAAACGCAGGACCCAGGAAAGAAGTCACCAAAGGAAAGTAGAGAGGCAAGTAAAGAATATTAACTGACACTCAATAAAAGGAAAAAACTGGAAAACAGAAAATGAAAAGGAAAAACAGTAAGTCAGGTAGGCCGAGAGAAGAAAGCTGTGAAACAGTAATTTCAGGTTCATTCAACATGTGATTCTGACCTGGGTACCAATTTGGTGATTGGTGATAATGAAGATTATGACACAGATTTTGATGGTTTGGCAGAATTGGAAGATCAGGAAAATTTTGAAAAAAATTAAAATTTATAAAGGCGATTTTGCTATTGGAAAGTTGGCTGGCAAAAGGAGCGTGAAACATTTTGTTGCAGAACTAATAGACTTAGATGAAAGTGATTTACAAATTAAATATCTAAGGAAACTAGGTGATAAAAACTTTTTTATGTTTGTAAAGACTGATCAAAAGGAGTATCACATTGATCAATCAGATATTTTATTGAAACTTCCAAGTGAAAACCTGTCGGACTTGTCGTCAAATGGAACATTTGCGATTTGCAATTAATTTGCCAATATTTAATTTAGAATAGTTTATACTTGCTAAGGAACAAGTTGTAAATATGTTCCTGTTTGTTTTTTACTTATTTATGAAATTAGTCTAAGATACAACACAGAGCGGTCAAAGGTACATGACCTATGTTGCACCTCTGACCAGTTGACGTATATTTTTGTGACCTTTATTTACTCTAAAAAATTAATGCAAAATTATGTTCCAGAGATTAGATGTGTGTTGTAAGAACTAAAGTTTGTCATGAATCTAATAAACCATTTCATATTGAAATACAGTTGTCGTAAAAACAATTTTTTTTTAAATGGTCAAAGGTACAAGCCTCTCCCCCTACCTTTCTCCCGTAGAAACCTCTTGTTCGATACGGTCACCCCCAGATTAATAATAAAAAAAAACAATAAACACGCATCCGTGATCATCTTTCTAAGAAAAAAAAACACAAAACTTCCCATTGTTTCAGATAGAGGCTTGACTCTACAATAGGGCTCTCTGAATGCTGAGTTTGATGGTATAATTCTCATCGAAATCACTCGCCTTTTTTGGAGTTTTTTCTCTTTTTTGAAAATATGACAAAGCATCTTTTCTAAATAAGTTATAAGGTCGCAATTCTTGTCCCTGTTTTGCTGCTGTAAAATAATGGTTATCAATTGTATTTTATTGTAAATAAAAATAGATACATTCTTAGCCAACCAATATTTGCAATGCTTGTATTTACCTTTTTATATAGCCGCAACCTGATGATGGTGATCAGCAGTCTTTATGGTTTGATGCTTGTCGTTTTAGGACTTAGTTTCCCAGTTTCATCTGTGGTTTCGTCGACTATTCCATTTTCCTACTACGATGTAAGTATTTGATTTTTTACTATTTAGCTGTGTTTTGCTTTATTTCCCTAATTTACTTTCTACGTGATTATGTAAAGGAATCTTCATGCATAATAAGCTATTGATGACAGTTTAAAATGGTGATAGGTCTATAAGTGCGCCTCCAGGATCAACATCACCCCCAGAGCCTCAAAATTATGTAAACGACCTAGTGATTATACATACATTTTTGTAGAAAGACGGGCATGCTCAGTCTTGGTTGTCTGATATGCTTAGAACTCTTAGGTATCGCAAGCTAGGCCAAGGTTTCCCTGAGTTTCCCAAGGATATACTCATGAAACAACAAGCGTATTTGAGGAAATCAAAGACGTTATGTGCACCCTACTTTACCTGCAACGCCTTTCAAGGAGTTTCTTGGAGAGGGAAGTGGACCTCAAATTGCAACTTGGGGAAGGGGCCAGAGAAAGTCTAAATATTTTCGTCCCCAATAGGCCTAAAAGTTTTGGCGCTATAAACCCCGGTGGAACTTAAACCTATTTAGCAAGAGCGGATCCAGGATTTTGGTTCGGGGGGGGGGGGTTACTAGTTTTCGACTCGGTTTTCGACTAGTTTTACTGATTTTTACTAAGGTTTTACTAATTTTCGACTAATTTTCGACTCGGTCAAATTTTTTTTTTTGGGGGGGGGGTTCAAACCGGGTAACTCCCCCCCCTGGATACGGCCTTGCTATTTATGTTGAAGAAGCGATATTAATCAAAAGAGACTATGTGTACCCAGATTATCAAAATAGTGCGTATGTAATATCTCAGTAATGCATAGTGGTATCGATTTGAAACTTTTTGGCGATGTTGGGGGTTCAAATGAACCTCGGAGGAACGGAAAGAAGTTGATCGAAAGGCAGAATATTCTTCTTGGCTATCAAAATAATACATCTTTAATATCTCAAGACCTGCTTGGGGAACTAAGTCGAAATTTTCAGTGTTGGGAGGAAGCAAGGGGACTTCAAATTATGTGTTAGGAGAGTTTTTTGTCATCGACAAAGTTAAAGAATTTTGAACTATAAGCCTATATGGAGCTTAAAAACTTTTCAAATCAAAGTAGCAAAGCTGATCAGAAGACACTATCTGTATCCAGATTTTTAAAAGAATGTAACTCCAAAGTCTCGAGAAAAACTTGGGGGATCGAGTTAAAACTTTCAGGGAGTTTTGGCGGAATTAATCAGACCTGGTATTTTGACTTAGGGGATGGGTCAGTAGACGGGGGACTAAAACTTTCTTGTCTCAGATTCTTTGACACCAGATGATCGAAAGACACTTTTTATGCCCAGTTTTACCAAAACAATGTGTTTACAAAATCTTGGAAATGGCTTGTAAGATTAAATTGAGGCTCTCAGTGAGTAGGCCTATCAGGATGGGATAAATTGAATTCAGAGAGTTTGAGATAGAGGATAAGAGGTCCGAAATATTTTTGATTTCAAAATAGTATTTCGTCTAAAAATGAGGCCCAAAAAGGGGACATTTTTTGGAAAGCTTGGGTGAAGGTTACCCCTATGCACAGAAAAAACTTAAAAATAATTTAATTTGGCATGAAAATAGACCAGAAATCTCTCCTCCGATCAGACACTGCATAAAACATTTTGTTCAGTCAAATCATAGGAAGTTACCAGACTTAGAATATTTTAATTTTCTCGAACCTAAAGACTAAAAGATTCGTGACGTCCGAAAACTGGACCATAAATTATGTATCCCCAATCGGCTTGAAAGTCTCATTCATTAGCTCCTAAGCCAGATGGACTCTTACAAAAATTGAAATAAATTTTGGGTATATCAATTTTTTGGTTCCAGACCAAAAAATTGAAGTTTGGTCGTTTCGATGTGTGACACTTGAAAAAGGGCCAGAAAATTGAATTTCCCCTATTGGCTGGAACTTACAAGGCATGTAGACTGGAACCGTGACCTAAGAAACGTGACCTTGGTCCAGAAAATGAACAAAAAAAGTTTAAAAAAATGATAGTATCAGTTTGTTACGCAAGAATACCTGGAAAACAGTTTTCCGATTGGAATGAAACTTACAGAGTCTATCGTAGACGTAGACAGGCAGGGCCAGGGAGACCTTAACGAAGACAAAAATTTTAAGTTTTGTCGCATCGATATGTGACATTTGAAATTGGGAAAATTGGCTTAAACTTACAAGACATGTAGATTGGACTAAGAAATGTCCGCTTGGTCCAGTGAATGAAGACAATAAATATATATATATATATAAAAATACTAGTATCGTTGATTGTGCAAGAATATCCTGAAAATTATTTTTCGATTTGCTTGAAACTTATAGAGCATGTAGACAGAGACAAGGGAATCTCAGCAGAGATCAAAGATTGTTGAGAAATATTTGGATGTAGCGATTCTTTATGATCAAAATAGTCCCACATTTATTTGTCTTTGATCGGCTTGCAACATAACGGGCAAAAGAATTTTAAAAATGCAATTTCCGTGGTACAAAAAATGTCAGGGCCGGATTCGTGCACTTAAAACTTCACATTAAAATCGATCTGAAATCAGAGAAGAAGCTTAATAATTTTTGGACGCAAGATATTCAAAGGTGGCTAAAATCAGGAATACGGCTTGCTGATTCCGATACCCAAAGAAAACGAACAAAATCGTATTAGTTGAATGAAAGTTTTGCATTTATATGGGATATATTGCACAAGGGTATTCTTTTAGTTATGGCAAATTTTGGAACCTTTTCCCTGGGTGGAGGGGGGAGTTCCTCTGCAGAAAAATGCGGCTACTTTTTTCTTTAGCTAAACTAACCCTAGAAACTGTAAAACCCAAAGAATATTTTAACTCTGAAGACTTTCAGCTGTCAGTTCTTTGATGGTGGTGGTGGGGAGGGGGTACTTCTATGAGGATTCGTCCTCGGCTTTCTACCATTTGTATTATTAACTTCAGTTTCCCTGTCGTCCCAACTTTAGCCAATAATGATTGCACCAGCAAGCAGGAACTAATGATTTTATCTCGAGGGGGCTAAAATTCGGTTGTCAAAAACATCTTATCTCCAATATCTCGGGAATTGCTTAGGGTTTTAAGCTAAAACTTCCAGTGAATGTTGAGGGGGGAAGTTGAACTAATTCTAAAATATTATGTGCATCGAGGTTGTCAAAATGACAATAGTATGAAAAAGTATTCAAAATATTACCTATTTATAAAATTTTTGGCAGTAAAAACGAAGAGAAATTAATTTTAAAAATTTTTTCTGAAAATAAGCTCTTACAGAAAAGTAAAGAGTCATGTGAAAGCATCCGAAGAGCAAAAATAAATTCCTACAATAGTTACAACTTAAAACGTTCAGATATTATTACGAAATAATAAATAAGGCCCAAAAAGAAAAGAAATTAAAAAAAATCTCATCAAAAACGAAGATAACAGATACTGATTTGGATGGATAAATAAAACCTAAAATAAGTAAAAATTAAAATGAATAATAACTTCAAACCTACAACGAACTGAAATCGCAAAATCAGGAGTTGGCCACTGCCCCCCCCCCTCCTAAATCTTCTAAAGGCTGTTGTGTCATTTGCTCTTTACTGAAAACCTAAAATATTTTAAACTTGTTGTTTTTATAATTATAACATTGAAAAAATGCTGTTCATTACAATCTTGAATTGCTGAGATTTCCAGGAATTTCCACGAATTTTGTAATTATGTATCAAACATTCAGTTTAATCTCACCAGTTCTTTTTAGTCATCTGGATTATTCTGGTGATTTTTTTTTTTTTTTTTTTTTTTTTTTTGCCCTTAGTCAATGTGTTGGCTTTTAGGATGTAGAATTCTCTTTGGAATGTATTTATTCATGTGTGTCAGCATTTGTTATGTACATGTTTGATCTGATTATTTGTTATGTTCGTTTGTTATTTCTGTTCTTTTTGTGTTTCATTTATTCATTAGTAGTAATTTCTGGTCCTTTAAAGTTTGAATTATTACAGTATTTTATTCCTGTTCGTCTTATATTTTCATATGGCTTACTCTTACTTTTACTTTTCTTTGAAAAACTTCTCTTTTGGTAACCGCTTGTTTTTAATTAATCAAGGAGGCACACTTGTGCCTCTATAAAGAGGCGACCCACTACAATGTTAAGCGATTTCAGGTCCTAGAGGTCGCAGAGAGACGGCGGTAATTGCATTTTGTAGCCCAAGCTCAAACTAAGAAACTTGCAAAATTTCATCCTCCTCCGACTTTATCTTCATGGGGTAAACTGGGCCGGAAGTTTGGACCCTCCCACCACAGCCCCCTTTAACGTTGTCCGATTGGGCTGAAATTTAGAGGTTAAGCTTTCCTAGGGCCCGGGAGCTTATCCTCGAAATTTCAGCTCAATCCGATCACTCCTTCCCTGTTTTCAAAAAACCAAATATAGCCACTTAAAATTCATCATTTCTTTTTTTTTTCTTAGCCACGCCTACAGGCCACAGTTGGCAAACGGATCCGGTTGAATGAGGACTCATTCGAAGCAGAATTCGACCTGTTAGGGCCTTTTGATATTTTCAGACCGAAAAAAATTATCCCCCGAATTTACATTACGAAAAACCTTAGTTTTTTTCAAATAATACAGATAAACAGGTTAGACATGCTTTGTTATGAAAATATCTGCGCGTCAATTTTCATAACAAAGCATGTCTAACCTGTTTATGTGTATTATTTGAAAAAAAAACTACGTTTTCTTAAGAGTTAAAGAGGCTGAGTTACAAGGTCAACCCTTAAAACGTACAGGGATTAGGAGGCACAGTTGGGGGGGGGCTGTTAAAGAGGCTGAGTCACAAGTTCGAACCTTAAAAACGTACAGGGATTAGGAGGCACCCTGTACGACGTGATTTGAGTATTCAGGAATTAAAAGCCTTAACACAAGAATGTTCAAGAGCGGGGGGTTTGGGGGGCGGCAGCCCCCCAACTTCAACTCCTGACACGATCAGCTAACAGTTAGTCAAGCAATAATAAGTAATAAACTGTACAAAAACGTGCAGAAATTATTTGAAAAAAACTACGTTTTCTAAAGAGTTAAAGAGGCTGAGTTACAAGGTCGAACCTTAAAACGTACAGGGATTAGGAGGCACAGTTGGGGGGCTGCCGCCCCCCAAACCCCCCGCTTTCACAGCCTTTAAATAAAAAAAAAAAAAAATTTTAAACTGAAAGTAAGGAGCGACATTAAATCTTAAAACGAACAGAAATTATTCCGTATATGAAAGAGGCTGTGCCCTCCTCAACGCCTCGCTCTTTACGCTAAAGTTTTTATTGTTTAAAAAAAGAGTTGTGAGAAAGTCAAACTTTAGCGTAAAGAGCGAGGCGTTGAGGAGGGCACAGCCTCTTTCATATACGGAATAATTTCTGTTCGTTTTAAGATTTAATGTCGCTCCTTACTTTCAGTTTAAAATTTTTTTTTATTTAAAGGCTGCGAAAGCGGGGGGTTTGGGGGGCGGCAGCCCCCCAACTGTGCCTCCTAATCCCTGTACGTTTTAAGGTTCGACCTTGTAACTCAGCCTCTTTAACTCTTTAGAAAACGTAGTTTTTTTCAAATAATTTATATTTTAAGAACGGTAGTTTCGATAAGAATTAATATAGTAAAAGAAAGCCAATTTTTCTCGATTCATTGATGTATGGACAGTCACTGGAAGCTGTATAGTTCTTTCGCAAATCAAGAAAAAGACTTATAAGAACTGGCGTAAATAATGATGACACTATTGAATTTTCATCCTGCTTTATCATATTCATTTGTTATTGTTTTTTTTTTTTCATTTTGCTAGGTTATACTTGCCGATGTAAAAATAAACGAAAATTAAGGTTACTTTTAATTTTATTTTTTGTGATTTTTTTATTTTAGGGCTTCTACGTGTATCTCTACACAGTGGCAATTATATTCTTGATCTATGTTTACACAACAGTAAAGAAGATTAGCTTGCCTTCCTGTGGAATAGGTAAGTTTCACCTCAAGTATTTAATCTATTAGATTATTGGTAACGTCTTATAGTGATCTATATTGTATGAAGATTCTCCATTGGAAGAAAGTTATTCGTCAAGTTTATCGAACAAAATAATAATAATAATAAAAAATAACTGTATAATTCTTAATCATATTTACCACGCTTTAAGATGCTATCTCTTATGTAGGTCAATATTTCACACCCACATACTAAATGAAGCACACTTTTATTCATACACCCTCAATCACTGGACATAAACAAGGGTGTTCTTTCACCAAGGGAGAAACAATCAGCCGCGAATCAGTAGCCCATCTTAGAGGCTCCCTTTTTAAACCTGCTTTAAAAGCGATGAATTCGTCTCAAGTCTCTTTCGCCCAAAATATTTCTTTAATGATTCTGCTGCTTTCAGATCTCCGGTTTTGGGGAAACGCACAGACTTGGGGAGACGGAATCATGTCACTCCCTCTGTTTTTGGAAATTCTAGTTGAAGTATTGGTCGCATTTGCTTTTGAGAAAGCCATGGCAGAGTAGGTATTGATTCGGTAGAATTTACAGAACTTGCCAGCCCAAGAAAAGTGACTCAGATTGCCCTTGGATGTGTCTCATAAAAAGCTGAACTTCTGTTTTTAAAAATATTTGTTTGGGCTACAACCTGTGTCTGGGCTGAAAATAGTAATGTGAAAATTAATCGTAGAAACTTGCGCTTTTGCAAGAATTGGAATGGGAATCGATAATATTTTCTTAATTCCTGAAACGATGCTATTATCAAATTTGGTTTCTGACCAAAAGAAAATTCTGGTTTAGTTTTACATTTACGCAGCTATTAATTAGAATTGCGATAATTATCTATTTGAAGCTAAACTAACGTTCTTATGCTGTTACCAATGTATTGCCACTTTATGATGAACACTTTCGAAACTGTCAAACCCATTTCACTTTCATGGGCTAGTGGAAAATTATATACATATCATTTTTTAAATGAAAAACTCAGTAATTACTCTATCCTTTCAATTGAAATACGTTACTTATACTTTTATTAAGACATACAACTCATATATTTTTGAATTCACGAGTAGAGCTTCGATGGTGTCAATAATGCTCAGCCACGGGAATTTTTTTTTTTCAGTTTTTATCATGTATTTTTCAGGTTTTACTCCACCATGAGGCTAAAGGTGGTAACCCCTCTCTTCCTTATACCATTAATTTCTTGGGATAGCTAAGAAATGTTTATTATCTTAATGTAATAGGTTTTTAATAATTGATGAATGGTTTTAAATATGTGTATATAATGCATTCAGGTTTTAATGTCTTCGAACATGGGAGAGTGAATCCCTTCAGGGATCCTCTTCTCTTTGAAAAACTGTTACTGTGGTTTAAAGAGGTACCAATGCCCAAATATTATGTTTTTGAACGCTCTTTTATCTTTCTTTTGCAAAAAAACAAACATTCTGAGAAAGTAACAGCATTCCTAAAGTACTAGCAATGACATTGACCCCTCTCTTAAATTACTGGTTCTAGTACTGGTTCTAGGCTTTAATCTTATTTATGAACGAGGTTATCTATAAAGGTGTTTGTCAGTATGATCTTACTGCGCAGCTACATTGCTAAAAAATTATCCGGCGTCATTTTAGCGTTATTTGACTTCCTGATTATCATTTAGAGGCATAAGACGGCTCATTTTGTTTTGATTTATGAAAAACCACTAGATGAGACAAATATTATTACTACTACTATTACTAAAAACCTACCACAGCACCAAGCCACCTGAGAAAATTATTAGTTTAATAAATTCCTGTTTTAATTTTCATAACTGATTTTTAATGTAACTGCCTGAGAAATAAAAACAGACCAATTCAAAAACATAATCATATATGAAACAAAATCTTTCTTAAAGCTGAAAAATGCAGGTACATATTTTTGAATGGCCTAAACTATTCAAAAACCACAACAGCCAAATACTGTGAAAATGTATAGGAAAACGTAAGAAAGGTCGTAACATTTTTGCGATTTTTTTTTTCTTCTTTTTTTGTACGTTGCTCTCCACATCAAAACGATCAGAAATTAAATAAAAGAAAGTTTTCTCAACTGAAAGTAAAGAGTAACATCAAAACTTAAAAACGAACAGAAATTATTACTTATATGAGGGGGGTTAAACTTTCCTCAATGCTTCGCTCTTTACGCTAAAGTTTTACTTTTTGTCCCAATTCTTTAAGAAAGACTCCTGAGTCACATGGGCCGTTTAATTAGAATAATAAGTTTTTTTTAAATGTTCTAAAAAAAACTTTTGCGTTAAGAGCGAGGTATTGAGGAGAGGGCAGACCCCTCATATAAGTAGTAATTTCTGTTCGTTTGAATTTTTGGTGTTGCTCCTTATTTTTAGTTGAAAAAAAAACTTTTTTTTATTTAATCAAATACAAAAATCAAATAGCAATTCCCGCCAAGTTAGTTTTGCACTAAACTCGGGATATTGGTTTGAATTTGAATTTTCCACTGTGGACTAAAAGTACAAAACCAGAAACTTCTTGTTTGTTTCGCAAGTGACATAGCGATATCTAACTAATTTGAAGACAATAATCCGCATGACGTCATTTTTATGGGTTATATACTTTCAGCGTAATTATGTCCTGCTGATATATCTTCTTCTCTAGGTAAAAAATTTAGAAGACGTCATCTGGAATCCATAGCTTCTGCGAAAACTCAAGATTCAAGCATTTATCATTTCTCCTTCCGCAACAATTATGGTTATCACGATACAACTCATCATCGTAGCTCGTTCTACCTCCGTGTTGGGTCAGTAGGTAAAGGATTCTTCTTCTTTTTTTTACAGTTTTCTAGCCAGTTTTGGTTAGCTCTATTGGAATTAGTAATCCTGCATGCAAAGTTTGACCGTAGTGAAGCTCATAATACTTTTTCCATTCAGTTTTTGAAAAGTAATTTTTTTTTCACGCGAAAGTAAATATCGATGTTAAAAGCTCAAATGAAGAGAGATCAATGTATATATTAGTGTAAACACTGTCATCTGAACCTCTGTTCTGCATGATTAATTTTATATTGCACTCTACTAGAATTAATACAAAAATTTCAATCCAAATTTCAATCCTAATTTATCTTTTATTTCAATGGATGAAGGGACGAGTTTCTTGAGATGCAATTTCTAAACGAAACATTCGTCATCAGAATTGACAACGTTCACCGCATCCTAATACATTTTTGGTATACCAAAATTTAAGATTGGTATACTAAAATTTAGCTCCTCTCATAGATTAATTTCTTTTTGTTTTAGGTTTCAAAGTCTCTTTATACTTTCGTGTGAAATGAATTCCTTTTTAATTTAATTTCTGTTCATTAAAAGCTTCTTTTTCTATTCCTGCTCGGTTGAAAGTAAAACAACGTATCGAATAAGTTTAAATTAAGGAAAAAACTGGCAGCAATTTGGAAAATCATGAAATTTGTACGTTGTGCCTCCCCTCTCCTCTCAGTGCAGCTGGTTGTGTTCGTGAATGATTTGCATGACTTATTCAAGATTTTAGATTCAAGACTCGTTTAATAAAAATAGCTATCGTAGTTGGAGTTTAGAAAACACTAGCGACTATTTATTACACTATTAAAAAGAGGATTAGTGACTTACAGAAATTATGCATTCAAAAGTGCCTGTTCTTGTGGCGTGTTTTTTTGTTGTTGACTGCACTGGTGGATCCAGTGGGTGGGGGACCTCGCCCCCTCCCCAAGATTTGAGCTTGCGCCCTCATTCCCTGTGTTTTTCTCTGCTTTTCACTCTTATCTTTAAATAAACTGTCAATTAGGTCAATTATTGACAACCTTGTCACATTGCCCCCCTCCCCAAGATTTTTCTGTAGGTCCGCCTTAGGTTGACTGCAGCAGCCGGGGGGAGTGGGGATGATGTGTATCAGTCAAAATTAAGTAGTGCCCAAATTTGCACATCATCTGGTACCTGTGATCTTTTAGGACTGCGATTCGTAGAACTTCAAGGGCAGATTCGTAAATGAAGGACTTAGTGCCTAGGATGAGTTTTAAAACCCGTTATTCTCTATTTCTAGTTCAAGGTTAAGATATTCGATGTTATACACTTGTGATCCCCAAATTTGACACGCGTATTCAAGAAGTGGACGTACATAACATGAATATTCGAGCATCAATTGTGTTATATCGCAGCTTGGAGTTTTCCATTCTTACATGGTTTGTAATGATTGGGCTAAACGAACATTCGCTAATTGAACTTCACAACAAAGATGACTACAGTCGAAGCGATAGGACATAGGTTGTGATAGGATAGTGATAGGATAGGTTGGGGCAAGCAACATCTCTTTTCAGAGGATTAAAGTGGTCTTATTAACGTTATTCTGAGGCCCGTTTGAACTGTACTGATCTTCGAATATGTCTTCTAGGTCACTATCAAACTGAGGGATTACTTGAGACCTCTCAATCAGGTGTTATAGCAGGGAAGATTATTTATTCCCAAATTTGGATCGCTCATCAATGTTGTCAAATAAAATATATTTAATGATGGTTCAAGTTCAAGGCTCTATTTCTAGTTCAAGGTTAAGATATTCGATGTTATGCGATTGTGGTCCCCAAACTGAACACGCGTATTCAAAAAGAGGACGTACATAACATGAATATTCGAGCATCAATTGTGTTATATCGCAGCTTGGAGTTTTCCATTCTTACATGGTTTGTAATGATTGGGCTAAATGAACATTCGTTATTGAATTTCACAACAAAGATGACTGCAGTCGAAGTGATAGGACATAGGTTGTGATAGGATAGTGATAGGATAGGTTGGGGCATGCAACATCTCTTTTCAGAGGATTAAAGTGGTCTTATTAACGTTATTCTGAGGCCCGTTTGAACTGTACTGATCTTCGAATATGTCTTCTAGGTCACTATCAAACTGAGGGATTACTTGAGACCTCTCAATCAGGCGTTATAGCAGGGAAGATTATTTATTCCCAAATTTGGATCGCTCATCAATGTTGTCAAATGAAATATATTTAATGACGGTTCAAGTTCAAGGCTCTATTTCTAGTTCAAGGTTAAGATATTCAATGTTATGTGATTGTGGTCCCCAAACTGGACACGCGTATTCAAGAAGAGGACGTACATAACATGAATACTCGAGCATCAATTGTGTTGTATCGTAGCTTGGAGTTTTCCATTCTTACATGGTTTGTAATGATTGGGCTAAATGAACATTCGTTATTGAATTTCACAACAAAGATGACTGCAGTCGAAGTGATAGGACATAGGTTGTGATAGGATAGTGATAGGATAGGTTGGGGCATGCAACATCTCTTTTCAGAGGATTAAAGTGGTCTTATTAACGTTATTCTGAAGCCCGTTTGAACTGCACTGATCTTTGAATATGTCTTCTAGGTCACTATCAAACTGAGGGATTACTTGAGACCTCTCAATCAGGCGTTATAGCAGGGAAGATTATTTATTCCCAAATTTGGATCGCTCATCAATGTTGTCAAATTAAATATATTTATTGTCAGTTCAAGTTCAAGCTCTGTTTCTAGTTCAAGGTTAAGATATTCGATGTTATGCGCTTGTGGTCCCCAAACTGGACACGCATATTCAAGAAGAGGACGTACATAACATGAATACTCGAGCATCAATATTGTTATATCGCAGCTTGGAGTTTTCCATTCTTACATGGTTTGTAATGATTGGGCTAAATGAACATTCGTTATTGAATTTCACAACAAAGATGACTGCAGTCGAAGTGATAGGACATAGGTTGTGATAGGATAATGATAGGATATGTTGGGGCAAGCAACATCTCTTTTCAGAGGATTAAAGTGGTCTTATTAACGTTATTCTGAAGCCCGTTTGAACTGCACTGATCTTTGAATATGTCTTCTAGGTTATCAAACTGAGGGATTACTTGAGACCTCTCAATCAGGCGTTATAGCAGGGAAGATTATTTATTCCCAAATTTAGATCGCTCATCAATGTTGTCAAATAAAATATATTGAATGACGGTTCAAGTTCAAGGCTCTATTTCTAGTTCAAGGTTAAGATATTCGATGTTATGCGCTTGTGGTTCCCAAACTGGACACGCGTATTCAAGAAGAGGACGTACATAACATGAATACTCGAGCATCAATTGTATTATATCGCAGCTTGGAGTTTTCCATTCTTACATGGTTGTAATGATTGGGCTAAATGAACATTCGTTATTGAATTTCACAACAAAGATGATAGGACATAGGTTGTGATAGGATAATGATAGGATAGGATTGGGCAAGCAACATCTCTTTTCAGAGGATTAAACTGGTCTTATTAACGTTATTCTGAAGTTCGTTTGAACTGCACTGATCTTTGAATATGTTTTCTAGTTCACTATCAAACTAAGGGATTACTTGAGACCTCTCAATCAGACGTTTTAGCAGGGAAGATTATTTATTCACAAATTTGGATCGCTCATCGATGTTGTCAAATAAAATATATTTAATGAGGGACAAAAATACGGGGCAGCCAGTTTAGCAAGAAGCACCACATGTTATCTCAACCCATTCAGAATCAAGATCCCCTGGAAAAAGTGCATGGATGCGCTGGTATCAGTGTTTTAGGAACTTCAATATCAGTAGCAAAATGGCCTTTCTATCACCCACCCGTTTTCTGTACAGTGGTGATGCGGCGCAATAGATCAAACCTCTTGCAATAATCGGCCAAAATCAGATGAGCTATGGTACTCCTTTTGTCCCACCATCCTATTTTTAGGTGGCGAAGTCACAATGGGTAGTGAGTCGGGCTACTAACTCTAAGGCACTCGTACTGATAAGAGTCGAGGCAAGGGCTTATTTCCCCCAAAACATGGTTTATAAACGACTTGGTCACTATGATTATGGGCTATTAATATGGGCGGGAGCTTATCGGAAAATTTGTGGTATCTAATCTTATGAATAACGCACCCGTAGTCCTTCTTCCAGGCTTGAGGGAACTTTTGCTCTCTGAAGCATTAGTTGATAAGTGACTTTATAGGTTTAGATAGAAATACTACATACTTGATTAGTATTTTGACGGGCAGCTCACTTGGATGTGAAGCACAGTTCCTTTCCAAATTTTCCAGCCCATTGTAGACCCAAATTCGTATCATCAAATGCGGGGTCACTTTATCACGAACATATGCTCTTCGAGTGGCTCTGTTGACATTCATAATATAATTACGTAACATTTTGCTGGTGTGACTTAACTTTTCGAGTAGAGTTGGCATTGGGTCATGATTAGCACTTTGTTTTTTTGGTTGAACCAAGGCCCGTCAATATCGCTCACTACAATCGTTTTAGTCGTGAAACGTTCGGAATACTTCTATAGAAATACAGAGTTCAGAGCCTCAATTTTGCGGTTAATGTTTATTTTCAAATACGCCTCAACTTTGAGATCTTATCAGAGTCAGAGGTACCGATGCACTGTTCAAAAGAGCTAATAGTTCCTTTAGTCAAAGGTTGGTTTGTTACTTTAGCATTTTCAAAATTTACGAAGTTGGCTTTAACCTCCCAGAGAATTGCAAATCGGTCAGAGTTTTAGAATTGGCCTAATGAAGGCAGTGGTAATTAATAGTTGCAAAGGTCTGTGAAAATTATGTCGAGTATACTCCCACTTTGGTGGGCCGGAATTGCCACTGTTTGTTTCAGGTCGAGCATGTTCACTATCTACTGCTTACTCATTTAATATCCAAGAATGCTAAAAGCAAGATTCGCCTAATTTCGACGGATGTTGTCTATATATGTTTGTGGATATTGAATCAAATCTTTCCCGTTCTTTGCACTCTCGTGATAGTACACTACCCCTACTGTCAGGCAGGATAAATTTCTTTAAGAGAATCATGATCTGCACTCGGCCGAAAACACTTCGTTACTAGACTCACTAGGCTCACTTCAGAACTTACAGGGAATGTATTTTTGTAGATACAAACCAAAACCTCCGCCGTGGTGTTCTAGGCCACGATTTTGCCCTAAGGGTCTTATAGCATTTAATACGGCCTGTCATTTTAATTATGTCCCAACTTTAATTACTGGTTCTGTGGGGCAGAAAATTTGTTTCATCGGGATCTGAAGTTCATCTGTTTTGTTGTTCATTGACCGGGCGTTGTTGAGTACTAAGCTCGATAGTTTTGTCTTCGCTGAAAAGCGCTCTGGTTTAAGCGTCGGTGGGTTTGCATTAAATGGAGGAAGCAGCAGGTCGTTATACCATGGTCGTTAGGTCATTATACTACAGTAAACTACGCTGCCTACATTCTTGTCATCTATAATTAATGAATATAGACACCACTATAGCTAATCAGGATGGACAAAAAGTCGCATAAATTATGCTAAATTTGAGTGGTGTGCAAGCAACTGTTTACAGTGCTACTAACCCTACCTAAAGAAAAAAAACAATTTATTGAGAAAATCACTGCTCAAATCCATGATTAACCGATCATGTCTATGATTGTGGGCTAAATATTAACTTATTGAAGTGTTTTTATAGATTACATACATGTTTTGGAACCAAAGGTGCTGTAGCATGGCTGCCTGTTCCTGGCAACATGGTGGTTTCATGTAAGGCTTTTAGTTAGCTCCAAAATCATTGGTATCTGCAAAATTGTCGTCTTGCGCTTTCGGTCACGCTCAGACAAAAATTGTTGTTCTGGAGCACAAAAGAACCGAAAATGGCGCTCTAAAGTAGTCCCATTTCGTTCTTCATTTCAAAAATGCCCTAAAACTTCAATCCTCGTTTGAATAATCATCTACCAGCTCTCTGTGAACTCTAGTTGGACACGGTCACCCCTGCACAAAAAAAGTATCGCTGGCCATCCTAACACTAGACAAAATCTAATATTTCTTATTTTTTAAATTAAAAACGAAACGTCGTTTTAAGGCTTTTACTCAACTTCACTTTACTTAACGAAAGCTATACTGAATTCTATCCTTTTATGAAGATTAATTAAAGAAAACTTTCCGAAAAAGAAGTCTTTCAAAGAAAAGTAAAGACCATATAAAGGCAGTGCAATAGCGCTGCCCAAGTAAAGAACGATGTTGGCACAATGTATGATTATTTTTTCCTGTAGACCAGGGCACTTCGTATCAAAGAAGTTGTCGCAGAAACTTCAAAAAGGGCTCATTCGATTGGAACTTGGAGTGGCCAGTGCCCTTTTTATTCCCCTGGAGTTTTTGTTATATGATCTTTGGTCTATTTTGAACAAAATGGCTATAAAAAAAATCGATCGGACGTACTTGGGGAAAAGAGGGTTGGGGGGGGTCTAGTTACCATCGGATCACTTATTGACTCTTAAAAAAGGAATTAGAACTCTCAATTTCTAATCATTTGAGTCCCCTCCGAAGTTTATACGACAGCCTCTTCCATAAAAAACTCTGTGCCCCCGGGGCATAAGGTACAACACTTCCCCCGAGATCCTGGGTGGGGATATGTTGACCTCGAAGTTTTGTTATATGATTGTTGGACTATTTCAAACAAACTGGCTATCTCAAAATTTTGATCGGATGAATTTGGGTAAAAAAGGGTGTGTGTATGTGGGGAGGGGGGGTTAGATACCCTCTCATTACTGTTGACTCATAAAAAGACCAAATGAGCCACCTTCGAAGTTTGTACGACCCCGCCTTACATAAAAACCTTATACGCCCCCTGGGCATAACCTAAAACACTTGCCCCCGGGCTCTGAGGGGTTTGTGTCGACCCCAGAGTTTTGTTTGAACTATCGACCCCAGATGTTTGAACTATCTTTAACAAATAGGCTATCTCAAAATTTTTATCGGATGCATTTGGTGAAAAAAGGGCGTGGGGGGCTAGCTGCCCTCCGATCTCTTTTGACTCTTAAAAGTGAACTATAACTCTCACTTTCCAGACAAGTGAGCCCCCTCTGAAGTTTATACAAGCATATCTTCCATAAGAACCATATATGCCCCCAGGGCATGACTTACAACGCCTGCCCCGGGCCCTGGGGGGTTATGTCAACATCGGAGCTTTTGTTATCTGACCTTTGAAGTATGTCTAACAAAACATCTCAAAATTTTTATGTGATGCATTTGGTGGAAAGAGCGTGGGGGAGGGGGGGGGGGGTTGCTAGTTGCCATCCGGTCACTTTTGACTCTTAAAAAGGGCACTCGAACTTCCGATTTCCATTCGAATGACCCCCCCCCCCTCCAAAGTTTGTATGACCATCCCTCCCATACGAAGTGCCTCTGGGGAAAAATACATAAACAATACAACAGCCTTATGGCCTTATGACCTTTACTGTAGGCAATGCTATAGCGTTGCTACTGATTGCACCCCTTCTTGAAGATGTTTCTCCTCCTTTTTTAAACTTTGTTAATTTCCTTACAATAATAACTAGTAAAGGTAGCCTCAAACCTAATGAATTTTATGTATTTGAAATGAAGCAAAAAGAAAAAAATCAAATTCATTTAATGCTACGATAACCGTTAAATGAGTCGAAATTAATGCTCTTGTGAAAGTGAAGTTGTGACAAAGTTGTTTTGCGCCTGAGTGAACAATACCAAAATTTTCCCTTGAAAACAGTAAAGGATACTTGGCCAAGAAGCTGCTCCAGGACCTAAACTGGCGCAGTAATTTAAATGATGAGTCGACAGTCGAAATCTCCATCTTAATCTTCAAAACTAAATACACTGGACTGACTAGCTCAAACATTTTTTAGTTAGCTGATTTTGTCGTCAAAGTACCTAAGGCTGTAGAGTTTTTTTTCTAACAAGTATTTGGTGACCTTTCCTTCTTTCCAGAAATTTTTGAAATATAATCTTTGACTTCTAACTTTACTCAGGGCCTAAAAAATCTTCTTTATTCAAAAGGTCGATATTCCTTAATAAGTTGGCCCACCAACTAAGGGAAGCCAATAACATGTGCTCTTCTTTTCATCCTAATAACTAAATTTTCATAAGGACTGTCACTGCTAATTTGATTTTGCCTGTTCTTTACCGTTTCGTATGAAATCTTCAATAAAAGAAATTTTGGAGTTCTTTTTAAAGAATCTTATGAAATACTTTTCCACAGAATCAAAGTTTGTCATATGGGGATTGTTCTTTAGGCTGTCAATACTCTACCAACCCTGACGTATCAAAATCAAGGCCTATGCCCGTAAAGAAACTTTTATTTCAGTTTTGGCATTGGCAGCTTGATTTATTCTGGCCTTGACTTTGGACAAAATTTTGAATAAGAGAAGACTCTAGCTGTCAGAAGTTACTACGAGCCTTATCACCTTTAACGAAATCCATTTTCACATTTATTCAAATGTATTTCATCTTTCTGAATTCTAAGGTAAGAAATGTAGTTCGTTAAATAATAATGTTTGATCGTCAAATGAAAATTAGACATTGTAGTCTAAAATAGCACCTGACTGTCTGAGGGTTATTTAAAGTATCTCAGACTATTGAATTCCGTAAAGGTTAAAAAAAATAGAGGAGGGGGGAGAGAGACTAGAACTAAGTAATAGATTTAAAATGGCCGTTATATAGTAATATAAAAAGCTCAAACTTTTGCATTGATTGTGTTGAGAGGGGCGAGGGAGGGGGGGGGGGGTACATCCCTTATACCACCAATTCAGTGTCTCCGGGCCGCTCACATCACAGTTATACCTAGGTCTAATTTTGAAGAAGCAGCGACTTTTTTTTATCAAAAATAGTGAAAATTCAGTATTAATATTTCAATCTTTTGGCTAAAAATAATAACTGTCATCAACAAAAAGACATAATTGAGCAAAGAATCCAAAAACCACCTTAAATTGTCATTTTATTTGGTTACTATTTTCACGTATAAGGGAATACAATAGTGAAATTTTGCTTCAACTTCACTACTTATTATATCTGTATATTATAAGCACGACCAAGAATTCAGTTGGAGGGGGGGGGGTGTAGACTGACAAAAATTTCATGTCAAAGATGAATAAATTGAGATTGATCAAACTTCACTATAAATATACAGTCCAATGCTTGTAGTGAACTGAATTTGGTTTGCAACCTCCAAATTTGGTTTCTCAAACAGTTTAGAGAGCGTTTCTTTACTTGAGCTAAGGCAGTAATCGCTCTAACTTTGGCCTTGGCCGGGATAATACAGACTGGGTAGAATGCTGCTACTTGTTAATCAAAGCAGTTTGGTGGCCTCGCAGATAGTTTTCTCGAACACTTGTTATATTAGAAATTCTTATACCGGTTGAAAGATTTTTACTAAATAGTTTCTTTGCACTACATGCAAGAGAGTGATCATACGTAAAGCTTGGAAGCAGAATATTCTTATATTCTGATATCCGTGGTGAAAGGAATAATACCGAAGAACACTGTGAATAGCTTCAAAGATACCTGAGATTGTCTGTTTACTGCTTTTTCTCCATTTACAACACTATTTACAACACTTTTCTTTCTTTTTTGTTTAGCACTGAGGACGACTTGGCGGAGGTCCTTGTCGAAATATTTGCTTATTTCTTCTTCTTCATGGTTCGCCACTGGCTGACAAAATCCTCGTTTTTCACCTTTTAAAGATTTTATTTTTCATTTTGTTATTTTCTTTCCTCTCTGAGTTTCATTTAAAGGATGTTGAAGCTACTAACACTTTAAATAAAATTTTATAATAAATTGTTAAATAAAAAAAGCATCAAGGCGAGCACTAAGCATCAGGAAAAAAAAATCACGATAATAACCGCAGATTTCATTGTGCATTATTTTCATTTGTGATTCGTTGTGATGGTAGTTTTCACATATTTTTCTTACCGCATATTTTATTGTGCTTCATCTTCTTTCATCATTATCTCAGATACTTTTTCGTTGCCTTTAAAGTAACTTTTTGAAATCATTGCCAAGCTATCCGAATTAATTCACTGTCTTGTGTAATTTCGCACGACATCATAGACATCAAAAACACTTTGCACAACCAGGCATTTTTAATTGCACATACCCTCGGAAATGTTTAAATTACGCGTTAGTATAATAAAAGTATTATTCTCTAATTTCAAGTTATATGGTGGCAAATCAACAATTTCAGTTGAACTAAGAAATTATGGGGTGAATTTAATTCCTCTCTTCTGTTTTGATTTTATTCTATCAGCAGATTTCGTTCATCATTTTAGTTTGCGACGATGTGAGTCTCGCTATCGCTTGTCTTCTAACCGCAGATTTTATTGTGCGTAATTTTCGTTTGCAATGTCATTTGTGACTTATTGTGATGATCATTGTTGCATATCTCCAAGCCAGAGATCTTGTTCTGCTTCATTTTCGTTCATCATTCCCTGGGATATTTTTTCCACGCCTTTTGCTTTAGCTGTCTGGGTTCTTAGCTTCTTCAGGAAGCTTTAGCTTCTCCCAAGCTCCTCATGGTTCAGTCTTTTTATCTTGAAAGTTTCAAGTTGGCCGGATAAAAACAATGTTTTGCCCAATTCCGGGGGTCACGAATCGATCAAACTCAATCTATTTCAAAATATTTTCTTCTCTTAGGTCCTTTTTGCTGAGTACAAATGAGGTATATTATGGACATCACGACTTGATCTGCCATAGAAAAATAAATTAAAAAAAATTAAGAAATAAAAATCAAAAATGAGGTTTCTAAGGTCAGCGAAAAACTGAACGAACAAAGCGAATATTTCGGGAAGACAATTGCCTCCCTTCTTCAGCGCTGTTAGAGAAATTTGAAAAAAGGTATAAAAAAAAAATATGGATGTGACGACTCGTATAAGACCAAAGTGACAAAACAAAACAGCACGGAAAGTCAAGAGAAAAATAAACAAAGGGAAACAAAAATAGGAAGAATTTAAAAAAATTAATAAAATCGGAAATCCACAGAAAAACAAATAAATAACATTCAAAATTATCAAAGTATTTGCTGCGTTCTTGTCCCTGTCTACTTGCAGCTTTAGAGCCGAGCAGGAAAAACCTACCTGTGGTTTTGCAAATTTTGTTCAGAAAATGTTTTGTTTTTTTTAGCAATTTCTGGACCCCATTTGGCACAAACTATTTTTTTACATTAGGCTCCCCTTAGCCAGGGACTTGAGGCTATAACCTTGAAGCTGATAAAGGGCAACAGGTTTTTGGCCAATTACCGCTGAACTCATGCCTTCCAACGAAAATGAATTGTCCCCTTAGACTAAGTACCGATCCTTTTAAGTTTATTCAAGCCAATTAGAAAAAAGAATTTTAATCCCTTTGTAGAACCTATTTTTGCAGGGAAGACCATGCCCCTAAATCAAAATTCTTTTTGTGCAATAGGGGCCAATTGACCCAGGACTTAAAATTTCAAGTTTTTACCTCTTCAGAAAAAGAGTTATATTTTCAGTTCAACGATTTTTTTCTATTTTTTGTGGCTTAGAGTCCCCTTGTCCCAAGCGACTTTTTGTACAAGTTTCAAGCCAATTCAATTTTTTTCTTTTTTAAGGTGCCATGCCCCCAATAAAAATATTTCTGTACATTAGGGCCCCTTTGACCCAGCGAGTTTTGGGCTTAAGTTTTCAGCTGTTCAGAAAAGAGCCTTTTGGCTCTTTTTCGGGGAAACCAACTTTTTCTCTTTTTTATGTGCGTTTGGGTCCTCTTAACCCATCCATTCAAGGATGTGAGTTTTGAAATTCCCAGAAGAAACAAGTTTTTCGTCGTTTTTGGTCGCGTTTCAGAGGGGATCATGTCCATAAGTTTTTTTTTTATATTACGGTTCTCTTGGCTCGGGGACCTATGGCTGTAAATTTTATACTGGTCTGGGACAGTGGGGATTTTGGCCTATTTCCAGGCCCTCTCATACCCTCCCCTTTTCAAATAAAGCTTGTGGTCCCTTTAGCCCAGGCAACGATCCTTGAAAGTTTAAAATTTCTCAAAGTCAATAGGAAAAAAGCATTTTGGCCCTTGTTTGAGCCGTAGTTTAGAGCGTGACCCCTTGCCCCAAAACTAAAATTGTTCTTTTGCATTAAAGCCCACTTGACCAGGAACTCACGGTTTTAAGTTTCTAAGCGTTCAGAAAAAAGTTTATTGGCCCTTTTTATGGCCGTGTTTTCAGAGGAACCTTTTTTTTCACTTTTTGGGCGAATAGATGTCTTTTTGACTCAAGCCACTTGGTCTGGTAAAAAAACATGGTAAAGAATACACCGTGTCCATCATCAAGGATGGCATTGGGTTCCCGGTTTTACTGAAATACCCGCGTTCATGAAGGATATATTTTTCTGTCTCACTGCAGCACTTAGGCCGAACGTCATGTTCAGCATTCAAGTCAATTTGGACATCACTTTGAAATAAAACTCTTCCAGAAACAAGTTCCGATATTATGCTTGAGAAACTCAAAGCTCCTAGTCCAAGAGTTTGGTATATCCCCGTAGAGCTGATCAGGAGCGCAAGGAAATGGAAGGCCAAATCTTTTCAGTTAACTATTTTGTCTTATGGCTTCCAAATCTTTTCTATGATTATGCTTACTGTTATTTTGATAACTAAAAGATCTTTTATGTATGATCCTTGTCAATACTTACCGTATTACCCATGGTATTGACTATCTAAACCCAAATTCCTTATATCAGTTTTCAATGTGTCAGACAAAACGCCAGTATACGCATAGCATTTACCTGCTAAAACTTGAGTGAAGCATAGGCAGGAATGCCACCCCTAGTGACTTATCACTATTTCTAGTGATTTTTATATTGCCTAAACAAAAAAATCATTAAATCAGCACATAAATCACTAGATTATTGAAGAAAATCACTAAATGAACCAAACAATCACTAAAATCTAGTAAATTTTTCTTCACCGGGTGGCAACCCTGAGCATAGGAGGTTTTTAGTTTTGTTAAGAAGGTCTACAAGCTATGAAACCACCTGCCAGATGACCTTGTTTGCGCTGAAAGTTTGTCTCTGTTTAAGGAAGATATTGTAGGTATACTGTTTTACTCAGCGCAGTATATTGATGCATTTTCCTGGAGGTTGTTTAATCGATTAGAAGTATTTTTCATGTTTTCTCTCTGTTTTAGTTTTTTTTTCTTTACCGCTAGCAATGTTTTCTTTATGTTTATTGTTTCTGTGTTTATTGTATGTATATTGTATGCTATTCATGCGTTTCCTTTTTGTTTATAGTATTTTCGTTGTGTTACAACACGCACTGAGTGCTTACCGATTGGGTGAAAATAAATAAATAAAATAAATATAGTATGAACTAAGTTAACACATTTAATCCTTACCTGAACTAATCTTTACCTGCAATTTAATCTTTACCTGTGAGCAAAACTGTATGGTCCTATTAGCTACACAATTATCCTGGCCTTCTCAGCAAGAGACGAACAGAAACTTTTTCCCATTAGAATTTTGAAGACAGCTTCTTTCAACTTGTTAATCACTTTTTTGAAGAATTGGATAGTTGTAAATCTTCAAGCACAACTTTATTTATATTAGGCTCGCATTATTCCACGTGTGATTTGTGCAATTTAGAAATGTTCTTGTGTGGCAATCCCAGAGCAACACTTTGATGGTTATTGACTGTTTCGCATCAACATACAAGATGTAAAGAAGAGAAATCTATCTCAAACCTAGGCGAATGAACATAGAGAGAAATCCTAGGTCCTAAGGATCTAGAATCCTTTAACTTTATCTCAAACCAAAAAGAAATCTTCTGATTCCCGTGTGTATGTTGCGCAAACTGCAACACGCGTTAGGCTATAATTTTTTGAAGGTAGTACCTTTTTGTCAAAGCAGTACTTTTTGGTGGTTCTGACTAGTGCCAATAATTCTGTTCAAGTGGTAATTCTGTCCTTATGGCGCAAGGATGTAAGGACATATATTTTAAGCCGATCAGAAAAAAGTTTGCCCTTTTTGGTGCCGTATTTTTGGGGGACCCAGGCCCCCATTAACGCTCCTTGGCTTAGTGACTTACAGTGTGAAGCTGCTCACGGAAATAAAAATTAGCCCTTTTTCCGGGTATCTGTTATTTTTCCTTCTGCATTGAGATCCCATAACTCTAAGATCTAAAGATTTAACTTTCGAACCGATCAGAAAAAAACAAGTTTCTTGGCCCTTTTTCGGACACCGTTTTCAGGGGGCTAGTGCCCCCAATAATTTTTGTACATCAGTTTTCTCTTACATTTGCAGCTGCTCGTCTCAAACTGGTCAGAATCAAAAAGATCTTTCTTCCATTTCTAAGCCCCCTAACACCATCCCACCTCTTAGCTTCAACCCTTAAAAAGAGCACTAGATTCCTTCACTTTTCAATCGAATAAGCCACCTCCCAAAGTTTTTCGACATCCCCTTCTAAACTAAGTGGTCAGGTAAAATATAATACATAGGAGGAACATGGCTCTTTACTAAGGCAAAACTTTCTAAAATTAATGTTGAGTTCATTAGCGAGTAAAAGACCACCGACAGTGAGAAACAAGAGATAAATTTATTTGACAGGGAAACATACGACGTTTGGAAAGTTCCCTATGAGTTGCCTCTCTAGGAAGAAGCACCAATGGATTTCTAGGAAAGTCCTTGTCCCTCTGCTGTGTATCTAAGCTAAGAACCATTTATTCATTACATTATTTTTAAATCTAGGATTTTACCTTTTTTGGAAGAGCCTCTCAATTTTACTAATTTTACACAATTGTATGAAGCAAAAAAATATTTCACTAAAACCGCAATAATTGCTGAAATATACAGTACAAAAATAGGTTTAAAACAGTAAATTGCGATTCGTCGTCAGGAGGATGAACTGCTTTTTGGCTGGTCCCAGATGGATGACCACAAAGCACAATCTTTTGAAATCAATCATCCTTCATGGTTAAAACGTGGCCTATCTGTTTCAAACTCCCTAGAAAGTTGCATCGAACTACATTCTCCTAGAGGCATTCTTATATATTCTTTGTAGATTTTACATAACACATTCTCCTATTGTTTTTATGGTCAATCAAACAAGTACCTAATATAATTTCGGAGATAACTCCTCTGGGAAATATTTAACAGATGTTCCTCAACGTCACAAACCTCTGACGTTCCATTGCTACTGTTGACCACTTTCATTACCGCGGCCTCTAAGATTATAATCTTAATTTGAATACTTATCTTCCTGCTCTTACGTGGGAAATATACCGGACGATGTTTTCATGTCCAAAATTTGCTTCGCAGAGTGAAGCTCGGTCCCTGGTATTAAGTTATTGAGCATGAAAATACAAAATTATGTTTGAATACAATACCATACTGTCTGAATTCATTTACATTGTCTTTTTTCCTTTAGAACAGATACGGCGATTGCTTCACTCAATATACATTAAAATTGTATAAAAGTAATATAATTCTTGTTTTTCTAGATTTTTCGTAAAAAATATCCATCGGTTGCCAGTCTTGGACTAATGCATTTGGTAGCAACTAATCTTTGTGTCTGGCTGAATGTGATTGTCCAGGAAACAAAGCACGAAATCCTTGAATTCCTAGCCAATCATGATCCTAGTACCGACGGACATTTACGTGAGTAGTTTCTGGTTTCCTAAACCAATTTTTGCTCTTTTGAAAAATTTTGTCCATGAAGCCGTTATTCGGTTGCCATAATTAGTCAGATGGCGTGAGCTACTCTCCTAATTTTACAAGAGATTAGACTGATTCGAAGAAAAGGAATTGAGTTTGCCAAAAGATTATTACATGCTGTCTTTTTAACACGTTTTTTCTTTTAGTTTTAATGACCAGATGTGGGGACATTCTGATTGCAGCTATTCATTCTGCTGACTAAACCCAATCAATTTGAAATTAAACTTAGTTTCGAAAAAAATAGTACCTATCTCTTTTTTGTAATGGTTAATGAATTCGCTTGTTGTAATAAAAAGGAGGCATATTTGAACTTTGCAGCCCTGTTTCTGTATTTTTTTTTTTTTTTTGTCACTAACAAATTTACACGAAGGAAGACGTTCTAGGTGATTTCAAGAGGAACTGCCAATGGATAGCTTTATGTTGTCGTATGGACAACTGTTGGCGTTCCTGTCCCATATTATCGGATAAAAGTCTCTTTTCTTTTACATATAGATTTACCTATAAGAGAACTTTATATGCCCTTTAAACTCTTGTAGAGGTTAGCCTGTTTTCAATGGCAGATGAAAGGCATTAATTTCGAAAGAGGAAATAAGTTGGGTTTGCTTTAAAATTCAATTTTAGTCATCTCACGGGCCAGCTGAATCCTGCTTTTGACTTATAGTAAAGGATAATGTAACTTCAATTTCGGGGTTGCATTGGCTTGGTTGGCCCAATTCGACACTGGTTGGCGAAAGAGGTGAGATTACCTCTTTTACGTATACCATGTACGTTTTATTAGTTAGTCCATGTGCGGAGTTCATCTAGATAGAGTGTTGGATCTGACACATTGATAAATAAAAGTGAGTTATATTTCTACAATTGTTGTTGATTATTTCCCCCTAACCCTGGTAGGGTTGGGAAGAGAGTATTTGGAGTTGTCATTATTCGCAATATATACTAGAGGGTCCGCCCTTTTCTAAGATATGTTTAAATATAAAGTTTTAATGGCATAGACCGTTGCACCGTGAACCAATTAATGTGGCACTTACTCTCCACAGTTATTACACTTGTAGTGGCCACACTGGTCGTGACTGTGACAACTCTGCAGCACAAATACCGGTGAAGGAAGTGCTTGCAGAGTCTGAGTCGCGTTGGAGTTCGTGTGACACCGTGGACCGCGTTACTTACAATAGTGGAATCAAGAATGACACTGTTACCTTTAGAATATGAATAACAACCATTTGTCAAATAGTAAGTTCTGCGAACAATGTTGCTCGATCCCACTTTTTAGGGCTATAAGGAAAGATATCTTAAGGTGGTTAGTTCTTCTGTTACTGACAGAGGGCGATTGCTTGTCAAAAATTGTGCTTTTAGGCAATCCAGCTGGAGCCAAACGAAAAGCAGTACTTCCTTTAATAGGGTGAAAAGGGGTGACAAAAAAAGCTATAGAATGTTGAGAAACATCATGAGAGAAGGTAAGAGCATAGCAGTGAGCACAATGGGTGCCGTTGTGTTGGCATCAGGGAGCTTAGTGCTGTGATGAGCTGTCAGTGGTAGTTGTATCAAAGATAATAGTAGCTGCAGCAGTATTATTTCGATTCAACTATTATTTCGAACTATTATTTCGATCACTTCTGCCCACTGGCAGAGTTTCGGCTTTGTACGGCAAGCCTTGATTTTGGATCTCACCAAAAGGTGAATTCGTAACGCAAACTTTATTTGTTTTTGTCCATTTTGCCAAGTATTTGCTAATGTCTCATCATGTATTCATAACTACCTATAATTGTTATCTTATGCACAAGCTTCCAATATTTTTATTGGCTTAATTTTTCTTCGAAGAATTAATTAGGCTGTAATATTTTTTAGCTTATAAATTGGTTGGTTCCTTGAGTCACGACAGTGCACTCAATAGCACCGCCATTAGGACTTTTCATGGTAACGCGAGGCACAAGAGAGGATCTTTGGAGGATGAGTGCAGAAGGACAAACATTGTTGGTTCCATCATTCAAGATGCAAGTCCATTTTTATTCCCATGTGCCATCGAATATTCTCTGCTTTGCGCAGCATTCATGTATGTTATTCATTCATTCATCCATTCACGCCATTTATTTGTACTAAAAAATATATTTCAAACAATATTAGAAAGTGAAATCTATCCCCAGGAACTGTAACTTAAAGGGGATGAACAAAAAGCAAAGGAACAAAAAGGAAAGGACAAGTCGATAGAAAAAAAGAAAAAAAACTAATGGAACAGAGATTGCTATCAGAGATTACTGTAATTTATATAATTACTTAAAAGGCAAATGTGAGACAGAAACAAAAACAGACAAGAGATAAGAATAATCCAGTCTGAAGCGACAATCATAGGTTGAGAAAAAGAAACATGGTTAAAACAGCGCAAAAGGAATCAATAAAGTCTAGAGCAAAGAGTAAAATAATAACGTTAATCAGTTAAAATTTACTTTTTACTTTCACATTACATTGGGGTCAAGATGGAAGAGCCACTTTTGTCAAACGGGTACGATAGTTATATGGATACAATTGGTGTATTGTCCTTTAGCGAGTCCATATTTTACACTCTAGTTTAGCCGTAACTGCTTTATAGTTAAAAAAAAGCTTAAAAACAAAATACCTTACTTAGTTTAAGAGAATTTCAGGCTGGATCACAAGAAATTTAGAAATTTAATAAAAATCAAAATGTTAACAGTTTAAAATTATCATTCTTTGAGTTTCTAGTTCTGCTGGGTAACTTGAATTCGCTTAATTGACTTGACTTAAAGCTCTTGCTTGGCAGCGTCGTCAGCGTAGAGGTAGCCAGACGTCAGCACCGTTAGTCGTCTTCAGAGTGGCCTGTTTTGGGCGAGGGTAGGAGATTTTCTGGGGTCAATGCCCCACGGTGTGAGTTGATCTCATATGCCCATCTCATATGTAGCCTACCTCTGGGGCGTTTCCTGCCGTTTTCTGTTGGATCGAAGTCGAATATAAGTCGGGCAGGTGTTTCAGTGGATAGGCGAGGTAAATGACCGTACCAACGGAGTGAGCTAGACTCAAGCTCTTCGGACAGGGGTGGTACTTTAAAGGACCGGAGGATATCCATATTTCGTACCTTGTCGAGCCACCTAACGTGTTCGATTTTGTGGAGGGGTTTCATCTTGACAGCATCTATCTTCATCATCTTTAACTGAATCAAAGGCCAAGTCTCTGATGAGTTCAACACAACACTTACTACTGAGGCAGAGTAGATACGAGCTTTCGTGAAACGGCTGATCTGGGGTTTATGGAATTTTGTTCTCATAAGGCGGCCGAAAACGGCGTTCTCCTTTGCCATTCCTGCTGATATTTCTGATCTAGATTTCCATTTGAGCAGACAATTAAACCAAGGAAACGCTAAAAAACAGTGGTTCTATTAAAGAAAGATATTCGTCGTCACCGTTGGCTTAAAGTAACGCCCTGGAAACAAATTGTAAGTCCTGGCCGTCACGTATAGTGGAGGGGACACCCCCCCCCCCCTATGTTTTTCGTAACTCGATAAAAAAGAAATAATGCGGTAAAATCTTGGCGCTTTGCGCCACGGTTTTTCTGACGCCGTTAAAATTTATTGTTCGGTTCAATAAAGACCACGAAAATACTGACATGTCCACTACAGAAATTTCAAACTTGGTCGGTAAACGCAGCAGTTTTACCGACTCCTGTCGTGATTCTATAGATGGTACCATTACTTTCTATTTGGTTAAATAAACAGCATTAAAATAGTGACATGATATGTACCGAAATCTAAATCTCGCTTAGTAAATGCAGTGGTTTTACCGACTCGTGCAGTGATTTTACTTATTGTATTCGAAACTGACATTATGTTAATTATTGACAAAAAACAGTCTGTACAAATAACCAGCCAGTCGGTAAAATCTTTTGCTTCCCCCTCCCCAAACATTTTGGCTAGTAACGACACTGCACAGCACTACATAGGTATGTACATTGGTACGCACATATAGGCCTAGGTTATTTTTTAAATCTCTGGATAATAAAAGCGATGAAAATGGTTGCAAGGAAGTTACGTGGATCTCAGACGTCTCACATCAAAATATATGTTTTAAAAATTTTTATGCACAACAATAATCTAAATACACTTAAATACGAGCAGTACAAGTGTATTTTTTCATTCAGCGCTCTAATCATCTCAGGATGCATTTTTTATTCTTTTACATTAAAAAGATAAAAAAAATCCATAAAAGCAAAACTAAGCCTGCTTAAATGGACCGTGCGCGTGTCGCGGCTAAATCCACGATAAATTTTTGACTGTAGGACCGCCAAAATTTTTTTACTGTAGCACTAAAAATCGCCGTTTAGCGTGCAAATTTGGGCAATTGTAGCACTCTAACAACTGACCGTGGTGGCAACCCTGATGCAAATTTTGGCTAAAATTATAAAACCGAGTACGCAGGTATTATGAAAATGGACAATGATTTTGATGTTTCTAAATCTGCTTGCTTGTTGAAAGTGTAATTTCTGCAACACGCTTCGGAAATTCAAGAGTTGTACAGATGAAGTTTAAAATGAAGGAAGACTTCGATCGTGCATAGAAGCTTGGATTGAAGATTGAATATTGTTTATTTCGTATCCGATCTAAGAACCCAAGCAGTGTCTCAACTGGCAAAGACTTGCACATTCTACTCCTAAGTGTTGGAACCTGACCCAGTGTAGTAGATGCACCGGCAATCATAGCGATAAAGACCAAGCGTACCAAGTACGCATAAAATGTGCAGACTGTGGAAAAACTCACATGAGTAACAGCTGAATTTGTGTACAAATAACAAAAAAAGCACCTTCTTGCTCAAGGCCCAATATACAATATGATAGCCCCAGGATGTAAAAACTTACATGTCGGTATTTTATCAGAATATAAATGGTGTTCGTGAAAAAACTAGAAACTATCGAAAATCTGTTGGTAGTTTTGATATTGTGTGTTTTGCTGAGCAACTTTTCAGTGACAATAAGGTGTCTATGTTAGAGCGTTCACCTAATTTTCAGTTTTTTCATTGGTCAGCAAAAACCACAACTGGCAGATCGTCGGGGGGTCTAGCCATTCCGGTAAATAAAATGTTCACCGCCTCTTTGCTAGATTTAAGTGAATATTTTTATTGCTATTGAGCCAGGATGGTTTGTAGTCTTGTGTATATATATGCCGATTAGTTCTCGTAATTACATTTCTGAGGAAAAATTTATTTCATCGTGTGCATCACTGTCAAAGATTATTGTCATTTGCGGTGACTACATTACGAATTTGAATGATTCCTCACTGCCACTTTCACAAATGTTTTTGTCTTCTGCCTAGTATAACCGTCCTATCTAAATCATAGCCTTTCTCTTATGTTCATAATTCTAAGTTAACCTCAAACCTCGACCATGTCCTGTCTGATCAACCAAAGCTCCCACTATTATTACCTCAGATGACATTCTATTAATTGACCATCTACATCTTCAGTTCACCGTGAATATATCACCTCCACAAATTAAAACAAAACCCCGTTGGTTTGCAAAATCATCATAGGAACACATAGATATATCGTCCTATAAGTATACATTTGATTCTTCGCTGATGAAAGTTAAAATCCCTTTCCACCTTCTGTCTACTTCACTGAAAGTGAGCCACCTTGACCTTGCTTGTTTTCAGCTGAGTTGACGCAATCTCTCAAGGCTGCTTCTTCTGTATCTATGTCTTTGACAAGGGTCAAAATATGGACACATAAACATGTTTGGAAAGAGGAGGATGAATTTCAAGATGTCAAGCTCCATCACAAGTTTTGGTTTCGGATTTGGGTTGACTGTGTTCGTCCCCGTTCAGATATTATTTTTTCGATAGATAAGTCATCTAAACGTGCGTTCCAAAAATCTTTCAGTCGCTGGAAAACAGACAAGTTCAGACGGGAACCCGTGAGATAAGAAATGAACCCCAGCAACTTTGGAAAAGAGTTTCGAAGCTATCAACAAATTTGTCTTCGAAATCAAACCCCATCGATGTTTCCAAGTATCAAAGTAAACACAAAGTAGAATCACAGGTATCCAAGGATCAAAGTAAACAAAGTGTCAAAGTAACAATAATTAAGTTCCATAACTCAGAGCCATTTTTCTGGGGCCGGCGGGGGCGGTCAACCTCGGAAGCATAGTTATTTGGCCTTTGAACTATTGTGAACAAAGTGGCTATCTTCAAATTTTGACCAGATACCCTTTGGGAAAGTGGGGCGTGGCTAGTAGACCATTGATCACTTTTGACTCTTAAAAAAGAGCTTTAGCTAAAAACGACCATCCCTTCAATAGAACCTTATATTCTAATAATAGGCAGCTTACATAAGTTACAATCCTTGCCCCGGGGGCTAGGGAAGAATCCTCGACCCCTAAGTTAGAATTTCGTACTATTTTGAACAAAATGGGTATTTCAAAATTTTGATAAGATGTATTTGGAGAAAAAAGGCACAAGGGGCGAGGGCTTGTTACTTTTTGATCACTTTCGATTCTTAAGAACTTACAGCTGGCATAAGTTAGAATTCTTGTCCCGAATGCTATGGAGGATATCTCAAACCCTAATTTATTGTAATTTGAATCTTGGACTGTTTTAAACAAAATGGCTATATCAAAGTTTTTATCGGATGTATTTGGGGAAAAGGCGTGGGAGTGGTAGTTACCTTCGATTACTTTTGATGACTCTTGAAAAGGTTACTAGAACTTCCAATGTCCAATCAAACGAGCCATCTCTGAATTTTATACGACCACCCCTTACATAAAACCTTATATGCCCTCGGGGTATAGCTTACAAAACTTGCCCCCGGGCTCTAGGAGGATGTGTTGGCCTCGGATTTTTTTATTTGATCTTTAAACTATTTTGAAGAAAATAGCTATCTCAAAATTTTGATTGGATATATTTAGGGAAAGAGGGTCTTGGTGGGGGGGGGGGCTACTTGCCCTCCGATCACTTTTGACTCTTGAGAAGGGCACTAGAAATCCTGATTTACAATCGAATAAGTTTATAAGACCCCCTCAGGAGTCTATACGACCATCCTTTCCATAAAAGCTTATATGCCCCCAGGACACGTTTTACAACACTTGCCTCCCGATTCTGGGGGTTGGGGCTGTTATGTCCCTGGAGTTTTTGTTATATTATCTTCGGTCTGCTTTGAACAAAATGGCTGTATAAAAAATTTAATTGGACACATACGAGGAAAAGAGGGTCGGGAGGGGTGGGGGGCTAGTTGCCATCGGATCACTTTTGACTCTTAAAAGGTGAATTGGTGACAAGCTGACTTTGACAAGGTGACTGGTGTAAAGTTGACTTTCAATTTCTAATCATTTGAGTCCCCTCCAAAGTTTATACGACGACCTCTTCCATAAGAACCTTATGTGCCCCCACGGTGTAAGTTACAACCCTTCCCCTGGCTCTGGGGGGATATGTTGACAACGAAGTTTTTGTTATCTTATCGTTGAACTATTTCAAACAAACTGGCTATCTAAAAAATTTCATTTGATGGATTTGGGGAAAAGAGGGTGTTTGTGTCAGAGGAGGAGCGGGGGTGGGTAGATGCCTTCCGTTAACTTTTAGGTAACTAGAGCTTTCAATTTCCAAACAAATGAGCCACCTTCGAAGTTTATACCACAACCCCTTGCATAAAAACCTTATATGCCTCCGGGGCATAAGTTAAAACACTTCCCCCCGGCTCTGGGGGGTTGAGTCGATCCTGGAGTTTTTTTATCTGATAGTTGAACTATTTCAAAAAAATGGCTATCTCAAAATTCATATCGGATGGATTTGAGGGGAAAAGGACTAGGGGGAGGGGGCTAGTTGCGCTCGGATCTCTTTTTATTCTTAAAAAGTGAACTAGAACTTTGAATCTCTAATCAAATGAGCCACCTTTGAGTTTTATATGACCACGCCTTAATAAAAATCTTGTATGCCTCCGGGACATAACTTAAAACACTTGTCCCGGGCTCTGGGGGGTTGTGTAGACCCGGAGTTTTGGTTATCTGATTTTGAACTGTTAAAAAAAGTGGATACCTCAAAATTTGTATCGGATTGGTTTGGGGAAAGAAGTGCTAGGGGGCTACATGCTCTCGGAAATCTTTTGACTCTTAAAAGGTGAACTAGAGCTTTTGATTTCCAATCAAATGAGCCCTCTCTGAAGTTTATACGAGCATCCCTTCCATAATAACCGTATATGCCCCTAGAGCATAACTGACAACGCCTACCCTCGGGTCCTGGGGGTTGCGTCGACACCAGATGTTTTCTTATCTGACCTTTTAACTATTTTTAAGAAAAAGGCTTTCTCGAAATTTTTAGAGGATGGGTTTGGGTAAAAAAGGGCATGGAGGGGTGAATTGGCCTTAGATATCTTTTGATTCTTAAAAAGTAAACTAGAACTTTCAGTTTCCAATCAAATGAGTCCTTTCTGAAGCTTATACGAATATCCCTTTCATAAGAACTATACATGCCTCATGGACATAACTTACAACGCCTGCCCCCAGGCCTTGGGGGTTCTATCGACACTGGAGTTTTTCTTATCTGACCTTTGAACTATTTTTAACAAAATAGCTATCTCAAAATTTTTATCAGATGGGTCTGGGGAAGAAAAGGCGTGGGCGGGGGGCTAGCTGCCATCGGATCTCTTTGACTAATAAAACGTGAACTAGAACTCTCAATTTTCAATCAATGAGCCCTCTCCGAAGTTTACACGAGCATCTGTTCCGTAAGAACCATATATAGCCCGAAGGCATAACTTATAACGCCTGTCCCCGGCCCTGGGGGGGGGGTGTCGACATTGGAGTTTTCTTATGTGACCTTTTAACTATTTTTAACGAAATGACTGTCTCGAAATTTTTAGAGGACGGATTTGGGGTAAAAAGGGCATGTAGGAGCTAGCTGGCTTTGGATCTCGTTTCGTTCTTAAAAAGTGATCTAGAACTTTCAGTTTTCAATCAAATGAGCCCTCTCTGAAGTTTATACGAGCATCCCTTCCATAAGAACCATATATGCCCCATGGAAAAAACTTACACCTGCCTCCGGGCCCTGGGGGATTTATCGACACCGGATTTTTTTTTATCTGACCTTTGAACTATTTTTAAAAAATAGATATCTCAAATTTTTATCAGATGGGTTTGGGGAAAAAGGCCGTGGGGGAGGGCTAGTTGCCATCGGATCTCTTTTGACTCTTAAAAGTGAACTAGAACTTTCAATTTCCAATCAAATGAGCCCTCTCTGAAGCTTATACGAGCATCCCTTCCATAATAACCATATATGACCCAGGGCATAACTTACGACGCCTGCCCCCGAGTCTTCGGGGTTTGTCAACACCGGAGTTTTTGTTATCTGACCTTTGAACTATTTTTAACAAAATGGCTATTTCAGTATTTTTATCGGATGCATTTGGGGAAAAGGGGTTGTTGGGGAAGCTAGTCGCCCTCCGATCTCTTTTTACTCTTAAAAACTGAACTAGAGCTTTCAATTTCCAATCAAATGAGCCCTCTCTGAAGCTTATACGAGCATCCCTTCCATAACAACCATATATGCCCCCAGGGCATAACTTACAACGCCTGTCCCGGGCCCTGACGGACTGTGTCGATCCCCGAGTTGTCGTTATATCATCTTAGAACTATTTTTAAGAAAATGGCTATCTCAAAGCTCTAATCTGATGGGTTTGAGGAAAATAGAGCGTTGAGAAGGCCCTAGTTGCCCTCCGATCTCTTTTGACTCTTAAAAAGTGAACGAGAACTTTCAATTTCCATTCAAATGGGCTCTCTCTGAGGTTTATGTGAGCATCTCCTCCATAAAAATATATCTTCCGAAAAAGCATAACTTACAACGCCTGCCCCCAGTCCCTGAGAGGTTGTATCGACACCGGAGTTTTTCTTATCTGAACTTTGAACTATTTTTAACAAAATAGCCATCTCAAAAT